>VWYI01037225.1:331537-351369 GCA_013399455.1 Anthoscopus minutus | reverse complement strand
CTTCTATTTTGTGTCCACTAGCAACAGTTTTGTTTTGCTTTGACTGAAATGCTGCCATCCCAATTAGGTACAGTTGTTGAAGGCTTACCAAAGCAGAGCAGAACAGAAATATTACTTTCTCATGTCTTTAGAAGCATATTTCTTTCTAAATGTGCCACTCTGGCTTTCCTCCACTAGCATGGCGCTTCTGCTTTTTCATCTGAATATTGGCTTCCATACTAAACCTTTTTCTGAAAGAATATGTACTTAGTTATCCCCACACTTGTATTCTGGTAGATTATTATTACCTTTGAAAAATAATATTCCCTACTTGTACTTATGTTTTGAGACTACTTCTCCCATTTGTCAAATTGGTTTTGGATTATTGCTCTGTTCTGTAATAAAATTCTTCAGCTCTATGTAATTTGCATATGTAGAAAGTATATTCTGTCCTTGAAAAGAGCTGGAGCTGGGAAAATCTGCTTCAAAGTTTTACTCAATAGATCCTCTTATTTTGAAAGTGAAATACTGATTGCTACCCCCTTAGTGATTACTCAGTGTGTGGAAGAAGAGTCTGAATTATATTATAATCTGCTTTACAGGAAATTAAAGGAGTGACCTTGGCAATATTGCCATTATGCAATACAACTTTATTTCTTAATTTTGTGAATCCTCACCTGTTTTAATCTCTCTGTCAGATGATCCAATTACTCTTTCAGGACCATTCTCAGTTTGCAATGTTTATTACACATAATTTCTAAATGTATCAAGAAGAATATCTGTTTTATATGTTTATTTTTTCCCCTTGGCTCTTGATCCTTGTCATGGCAGTATTTTAGTGTGATTATAAAAGTATTTTAAAAAATACTTGGGCCTGAATTTGGCTCTTAGATACATTTCTGCAATTCTGGAGGAATTCCCACTTAGCTAAGAGTTACTGGAAATTTAACATTGCGAGCCAGTGCCTGCATTTACTGGAGTATGTAGCAATCCTCCCACAGATTCCATTATAGTTTGATTTGCAACCTCCAAGTCTTAAAGATGTTCCTTTTATATATTAGTGTATTAAAAATATTTTATTGTGAAAGCTGTCATGTACATTATTTATTTTTTTAATGTACAGGCAAATATTTAGCTTTAAATACAAGTGATGTAGTTTTCTGTTGATAATACAAAGTCCTGGGTAGACAATTCTCCATGTACAGAAAAAATATGATGTTCTCAGTTTGTTTTGTTTTACTGTAATCAGTTCTTGAATCGAGTTGTTCTGTACAAATTGAAGATAGGGACAATGGAAGGAATGAAGGAAGGTCTGCCTTGTATAGTGTTTGCCTGTAGGCTGGCAGACACATAATGGATAAAAACAGTCTCTCCTGCTACATCTATATTCATAAATTAAGCCATATTAGAGTATACCCCTGGGTAATAGTCCTCTGTATTTTTAAATTCTTAGAATTTTTTTTGGCTAGGCTTGACCAGTATCAAATACCACTTGGCAACTCCTGGGCACTGTTCTCAGTCGGCACAGGTCATTCTGAGTGAGAAGCTGATATTGGAATGTTGGAGTTTGCTGGGTGAGAGTGTTTGATATCATGGGCTGAAGGTACTGGTGGATACAGTACTCTTGGACACATGCTTCTCAGCATAAAACACTTGAAACAGCAAAGTCTTGAACTTAAACTGTAAGTCTGTATAAACACTATCAGCAGATGGATAAGCTAAAAATGTGGCTTCCTGAAACTAGATACATAAACTATGTATTAGTGAATTATGAAAGGGCTGGACACAGTCCCATGGGAACATACCTAATGCTTTCCCAAACAGCATTTGGCTATAGTTCAGGGAGCATCACAAGCCATCCCATCACATTCCAGAATCTGTGACACTGTTTTGGACTGGGAGAAAGTTCTCCATGTGGTATGAGGTTTGCTGTATGGTTCTGCCTCTGGGCTCATTTTGTTTACTGGCACAGGTACCTTCTCCCTTTTCAGGAATACTGACTCATATTTAAGTTTCTGACATAGGCTCCAGGCGACCCTGCAAAAGAAATTGGCACTGAACTTTAGATTGTGTTGAGGAAGCTTTCCTGTCTGACCATCCAGAAGCCGCTCTGGCAGTCACACTCACACCACCTGAGCTGGGATAGAGACACCTTGCTGGAGGGTGGCTCCAGCGACCAGTGGGTCCCTGTTTGATTCCCTACACACTCCACTCTCACACAGACAGACCAGGTTTCCTTACTGGCTCAACCATGGGTTTCCAGAATCTGGATCCTTGAAATAATTTAATATTGGTGCAATAGTTAAACAACAAGATAAAAGCTCAAACTGGATGTCTCTAAGGAGGGAGCTGGAGCAAAGGAAACCCTGGGCTTTTACATCCTCACAGTCTGTGAAAGTCTGGGGGTCTTTGCCTCCTGATGTGTCTCTGAGAGTCTGATTATGCCCTTTCCTGTGCAAAAGATCAGTGCCAGTTCCTGGCCTCTTGCCTCTCAATCCTGCCACACAGAGCTCAATCTGCAGCCTGCACACAGAGCTACCTGCACTAAAAGTATTCTTCAACACGTTGAATTAGAACAGTGGGCTCATTAAATTTGTTCAGTTATCCTAATACAGTATTCAATGCACTTTACCTATATCCATCAGCCTGCTGCCTCTCAAGAACATTTAAATCACTATTCAGGGAAATAGACTGGCAAACCTGGGGAATCACTTCATTTTGAGCAGGTTTTTCTTTATTTCTGGATTAATTAAAAATGTCCTCTCTGTCTGTAGAAATGAAAATTTTTCCATTAAGACAAACATCAAAACATCACCCAGAGGTGATGTAACTGCTAAAAAACTTCATACAGCCACAGTGATATTTGCAGAGGGTCTTGGTTATCGCTTTCCTAGTGCTCAGCTTTGGTGACTTCTGCTCTGCAGTCCTTACCTGTAGAAAAAGTGCCTTCCATACTGCATTTACGAGTATTCATTTTGATAAGGAACTTACACAGAAATATGTTTGTGCACTGCATTTTTGTTGTTATGGCATCTTGGGAGTGTTGGAGCCTGCATTCCTTTTGGATTTTGCACTGTGGCTCAAGTGTTAGCCACAGACACGACCAGGTGTCAGAGGGAAAATCAAAGGGATAAATCCTCATGTGAGCAGGTATTAACTCCTGGAATTTCAGCAAGCATTTCTGTATCTTTTTTTCCTATTTTAACTCAGTTTTGTGAGGGTTAAATTTACTAAGGCAGGAGACTGTAGGAAAGACAGTTAATTGCAAACTATAGAGATAACCTTCCCTTTATACATCCATGTGCACTAAAGCTTTCTGAGGCATTGGATTAGCTCTACAAGAACAGATAGCTGGAAGAGTTTTCTAGGTGATTAAGTGAGCAGTTGCATGAAATATTCCTGCCCTTGTGCTGAATTCCCTTATGTATACCATTACCATTGCAATTCCTTCAGTGATGTAACAGGATTTGACATCAGCTAGTCTGCCAAATATGTTCCAAATCTAAGGCTTTTAGGGGATATTTTCAAGTTATTTTTTCATAAAGGTAGAGAATTTCCATAATGGCCACTTCAGCTTACAAGCCTCCCCTAGTAAAAAAACAAACAAGCAAACAAACAAAAAAGCTTACTCAGCAAGCCCCTAGATGATTGGCTTGGAAGTTCTGAATCCCTCTGTTATCTGAATTTATCTTGGGGAAATTTTCCTGGTTTAATGAAATGGAAGTGGTATGTTTTGGCTTCATTCCTTTTCAACATACAGAAATAATCACAGGTAAGCTGGTAGGCACGCAAATAAATTCTAGAGGTGAGTAACTTCCTACATCAGGTACTTTGTTTTGCAGACAGATTTGCTATCACTGGTGTGTAGTTATGTATTTTAGAAGGTGTCATGCAAAACACACAGGAAGCCAACCTGACATTTGTCATCACTCAGTAATATCTGTCCTTAGAACAGGGAACTTAGAGTTAAGGGTCATAATTTTTGTTCTGTATTACACAGGAAGGTCCTTGATTTATGACTGTGATGTCTGATGATGTGATGACTTGTGTGATACTGCTAGCCAAGATAGCTGAAGCTGAAATGTTTATTTAATTGGTCACAGGCAGTGATCACAATGATTTTAGCTGTGGCAGATGAAAATGTCCCTTTTACCCTAAAAACTTTTGCAATCATTTCAGGCTGGTGCTGTTTCTACTATAACACTGAAGTTGAACTATTTGGTTAATCATGGTTATACATCTTGATGTGAGGGCAATTGCAATGAACAGCTGTAACATTACCAATTTTCTAAGTTACTTGTTTGTAACCTTTTATGGGGATAGGAAGAAAGAATCATTATGATAACATGGTCACCAGTCAGCAAAATGCAGCATGGTGTGGCTTTTCTTACTGAGCAGAAAGAAAGTGGAGAGTTTGACAAAAAATAGGAAACATTTCTGCAACCTTGCTCCCTTAAATTGATAGGAATTTTCCATTGTTTTTTTAAACATAAACCCTGTTTGTTTATTTGCTTTTAATTTCAGAGGGTTTTTGGTGCATTGCAGTCACAGTGCACCCCACTGAGATAACCTAGAAGGACATTATGTTTTCATGCACAAGGAACAAATCATGCTCTTGCAGGCTATGGCTTCTTTAATTTCAATTAAGGAAAGTGACAAGGAAGAAAAGAAAATAAGTACTCCATGGCCAAGTATAGGAAAAATATCCCTTTTATTAATTATACAGAAATAAAAAATAAGCATAAAGAAAAAAGAGTAATTTAGAAGTAGAAAAGTAATTGTGTTAATATGCCTTAGGTTTAAATTGTATTTATGTAAGGACTCCCTGAAAGACAGGTTAGGAGTCCACCACATCTTCACAATTTTTCATGGGACTATTGTGCTTGAGTTTTTGGTACTCATTCATTCATTCAGAATTATAAGATTTAGAACAGGGAGGAAATTTATCCCTTAGAAGCTACTAAAAGCTTTCAAAACAAAGTAAAAATCCCCCTCATTATTTATATTTTAAAGGTTTATCCTTAAATATATCAACTCAAGACTTGTAACCACAATTACATGACATTAAAGTAAGTTCTTGCAGGGAGAAACTTTTAACAATATGTCCCAAGTATATGTCAAAATTCAGATAGGGAATGCAATAAAAGTAAGAAACAAACTACTATCTGAAATACCATGATTTTAAGCTGCCCAGCTGAGGACAGTATCATGCTTCTTATGACTGAATAGCTGGGGATAAGCAGCCTAAATAAGGATTTAATGCCTGTAAATTTAAAGGAGATCTATATGGATTATCTTAAAACTTTTACCAGTGTAAAGCGTGCACTGGGCAGCAAATGTCCTGTGGGCCAGGTCCTTCCCCTTTGACAGTCCTTCCCATTTGTTGGTTCCAAAAGGTCTCTGCCTTATCCAGAGCATCCTGAGCTTATCCTGGCATTCTGCGCAATACAGAGGGGAACCAGCCACCCTGCTTGGAGCTGCCCCTCTGTGTGAATGCAATCTCTGACCTGGATGCTGCTTTTAAAAATGGACAAATTGTAAGTAAAAGCAAAATGAACTGATTATCATTCTAAAACGTACTTGACAAGTGGTGTATTTGCAGCCACTGTACACAAGGAACCCCAGGTGTTTCTAGCTACTGATGCTTTGCATAGTAAGCTCAAGGTGGTCTCTAGACTACTGTCCAAAGAGCTACTGATGGTTGTGCAGGTCTGACAGCTGAGACCCAGACATTTTGAAATATCACAAATGCATTTGATGGATCAGAGCATCATCTGAGATCACACCTCTACTTTTTGACACTTTTCGACACTTTTCTGCAGGAACTCCATTCAAAATCAAATGTATTCGCCTGATTGTCCTGTAGTAAGAAAGTCAACAGTTTAAAACCACATTCCAAATATTTAGAAATGCTGATGCCCTCAGGGAAGAGTTAGCAGTTAGCCAGAAGCAAACAAAACATTCATTTGAGGCCACATCTATAGTGAGTAGATTGATATGTGTCAATAAACAGATAATTTAGCTGTAGAGAAGTAAACCTTCATTGCAGAATGTTGAGTGGTATAAACCTTAGTGCACAATCCTTTATATCATATACATCAGAAATATGTTTTATATAAACATGGAAAGAAGAATTATGAAAGCACCTTATTACCAGTTATTGACAGAGTCTGGAAGTGATGACAGCCAAGCAGGTTTGGATTTATGGGATGTTTGGGATAAGAGCATTCTCCCAGAACTGTGTTTCAGGGAGTAGAGATACCATGACAACATGACTTAAGTAAACCAGATGCATCATTTTTTCCCCTTTGACGGAGTGAATTAATTAACCACTGCTTAAATTGGCATGCTGTCATTAGCATTGTCAAGAGAAAAATTTGTGTCTGTTAAGGCTTTTTTTAGTAACTTTTTTAAAAACTTCTTTCATGTCTGAAGATGATGATTACTAGACAGAATGGGAAAAGGAGATGAATGAATTTAAAAAGTGCTCAGATTCACCTGAAAAACTTCAACAGTGCTTTAAGGTGTTGATTAAGAGCCATTATACAATTATTTATGTTACTCTGAACCAGTGGTCTACATATTATCTTCATTCATCAGTCCTTTTTCATACCTGGCTCCAGCTGACATCCAGCTGTCTGGAATTTTTCTAGAGGTCTAAAATTTCTTGAAGAATATAATCCAAAAAGCCAAGACTTCTTTATACAAATCCTCCAGGACTTCAGGTAGGAATGACAAAGTTTGCAAATTTTAATGCTTGTCCCTAACGAGTACCTCTAACTAAAAGAGAAGAAAGTTCATCAGTTCCTTATGTGTACACTATCCTGCTTCTTCCCAAATCCATAATTTAAGCCTGACACTGAAAAAACTCCATATTTTCTTTCAAAACATGATTTTTAGGTCAATTTTGGTTATAATTTTTTGTGGGCAAGCAATAAGTGATATACTTGTCAAAGTGATCCTCCAAAGTGCCCAGTTCCAATCTCTATATTCCTTTTATTTGTGACAAGGAGGTCTGTAGTGAAGTTATTTGTGTTCTGAAATCCCTTGGGAAATGGAAAATTGCAGCTTAGGATTTTAGGATCTCCAGTTGTACACACTTATGTCATGCTGTCAGACTTGTACACTTGTGAAAATTTTGCTCTGTCCTATACTTGCTTAAGGCACAATATGACAAGTCCCTGGTGTTCTTATTGATATAGTGACTTTACCTAAATGTGTCTTTTGAAAAAATTAGTATATTGACTAGTTCTGATGTTGCTTATTTCTAATTAATTTGTAATTAGAAAGTCTAAAGAAATATGAGGATGCAAACTGTATTGCTCAAAGCATCTTTTGAGTTTTTGTCCAAACACTTCAAATTTCAGTAGAACGAATCTTTAAACTTTTGACCACAGTGTTTTCTTTAGGTTAATAACCGCTTCCAAAATGAAGTGCAACTCAGTGGAACCTAGTTTATCTGCTCACTCACAGAGGTTTTATAAGACTTAGTGCAACTTTTCTGTGCACATCTAACGTGCTGCACTTGTGCTCCTGCACAGTGTGCAGAGATGGCAGCAGTGGATGACACTCGCTGTCGGCTGTGGAGCTGAAGCCTCAGTTTTCTGCTTCACACCTTGATTTTTGAGGCTGGAACTCAAGGTCTGCTTACAAATCAGTCACATATATGGAATCCTGATGTGACAAAAGTTTTCTTTGTATAGTTTGTGTTTGGATACTTGACATTAAAACAATCTCTCAAATGACAATGGAGAAACACTGGAGTGAGGCAGCAGTACATAAAGAGCTGGTATGAGAAATGAGAGCATGCCTGCACTGGCTATAAACATTTGCACAACCACATATCCATTTTTCCACTTGCTAGGCATACATCTTGAAAAAATATGAGCTGTTCATTTGATACCTTGTAAACTTACCAGAAAATCTTGAGTACCATGCAGGCCACGTTCCAACACATTAATGCTCAGAAACCTTGTGGTAATGCAAAGACACATGAGTTAGGTAATGCATTAAAAAGCAAAAGTGGAAGCCTTTTATAACATTCAGCTGTTGCTTACTATGTGTTTTTTACCTATAGATCAGCAGGATGGTGTTAGACAACATGGAATGGTAATAAATGAATCTTGG
Organism: Anthoscopus minutus; assembly: GCA_013399455.1. Taxonomy (NCBI): domain Eukaryota; kingdom Metazoa; phylum Chordata; class Aves; order Passeriformes; family Paridae; genus Anthoscopus; species Anthoscopus minutus. The sequence goes on along the minus strand of VWYI01037225.1, from coordinate 343,263 downwards.
CTTGCTGCAAATAGCCAGGAGGGACTGGCATATAACTTACACACTGCTAACAAGCACATGTAAAGTGTTTGTGGTTAAGGCTTTGGCTTTATTTACAGTGGAACAAATCTTAAGTGAATCATGGTTCCTCTGATCAACTTATGTAAGGAAAGGAGATGAAAATGCCCAGAAGAGAGTAGTGCTGCCATAGGAAGCTTTCTGCCAGGCTGGTCAGATCTGAACTCACATGAATGGGATCTGCTCCTGTGTATGGTGGGCAAGGATGGGCTTCACTGGAGTCAGACATGGCACCAAAGCTAAAGGCCCTCTTGGCCAACCCACAGCACCTGCAGTTCCTGCCCAAACAGAGACAAATCCTTTATTTTGGGTTTCACTGACAAGCTGGGGCTTGGGCTTTCAACTGGCTTCATAAGGAAAGAATGAAGGGAGGGAGTTGCTAAGGCTCAGTCTGGCTTCCAAATACCAAAAGGCATTTGGAAGAGAGAGCTGGAGGAGGCCACAGGTCATTCATGTTTTGGCTTTGTGAATGTACCTTAATCTGCTGCAGCAAGGACAAGGAACAAAAGATCCTTCAGGGGAGGAACTCGGATGTTCACTGCTGGTCTTCTACAACTTTTACCAAGAAGACTGGAAAATCTGACCATTTTTCTTCCAGATGTTCTTTATCCACAAAATACTGTGGTTTATTTTCCTATCATGGCTACTTTACAAACCATTATTTTTGGCCTGGTTCTGTGTTTCTTTTCTTAGTTTTGCAGTTAGTTTCCTAACAATAACAGCAAGAACTATTCTGCCTTCAAAATACTTCAAAACACATGACAAAAAATGAAGTAATTAAAGTTGAATTCTGCTTTTGTCCATGGCCTCAGCAGTATAAGTTGTGTTAATGATTTGTCTCAAAGCTTTGCATTTAAATATATCTACTGGGATCAGAAGTCAAAATCATTTTCATTAGAGATGTATACTTGTAGGTGTGTACCAATATGTAGAATATCTAGCTTCCACTACAGTCAAAGCAGATCCAATTAATGCAAAGCCAAAGGGAGGCTTGTCTCAAGCCACTTCAAGAAGAATTTAATTGCCAAAGCACTAGTTTTCTTTTAGGACTCAACAGAGCTACTATTAAGCACTGTCTGAGCAGGAGGCAGGAAATGTAGGTATGTATGGAGACGAGTAGCTAAACTAGAGCTCTCAGGGGATGGGGTCTCATATCATATCTTGATGTGTGAATTACAGAATCACAGAAACACCTTACTTGGAAGGGACCCACAGGGATGTCGAGTCCAAATCCTGACCCTGAACAGGACCAGGCCCAAGAGTCACACCATGGACCTGGGAGTATTTTCAAAACCCTTCTTGAGCTCTGTCAGGCTGGTTCTGTGACCACTTCCCTGGGGAGCCTGTTCCAGTGCTCAATCACCCTCTGGGTGAAGAACCTTTTTCTAAAATCCATCCTAAACCTCCCCTGGCGCAGCTCCAGGCCATTCCCTCAGGTCCTGTCACTGGGCACCACAGAGCAGAGATCAGTGTCTGTCCCTCCTCTTCCCCTCACAAGAAGCTGTAACTGCAGTGAGGTCTCCCCTCAGTCTCCTCCAGGCTGAACAGCCCAAGTGACCTCAGTCACTTCTCATACAGCTTCTCCTCAAGGCCTTCGCCATCTTCATAATCCTCCTTTGGACACTCCCTGAGAGTTTAATATCTTTCTTATCATGCAGTAACTAAATGTGCACATAATATTCAAGGTGAGGCTGCACCACACCTTGTGTAGCAGAGCTAGAACCACTGAAATAGTTTAGGTGTAATGATCTAGTATTCCAAGCATTTTTGTGTATTTCAGGACAAATATTGTCCTGAGAGATAAAAGATGTCTTCTTAGAATTTTTATTTTATTTTCTCTGTTTATGATTAGCTCAATTCTGTTTTAACCAAGCAGAAACCAAAGGGATCTTTAAGTAGAGCTCAGCATGAATAAAACAAAGATTGTGCTGGAATATCCTCTTTTACGTAATGAGTCCTGTTAATTGGCTTGCTAGAAAGGGTTGCAGATTTGGTTTACAGCTCTGTGCTGTAAACAGATATTTAATTTTGACCAATCTTAAAAATATTCCTCTGAAGATATGTCAAGAAACTATATTCTAAACTCCAGGGAAGATCCAGAGTATCTTCCCCATGCTATAGATGTTTTTGGTCTGTTTATTTGTATGGATGTAATGCAACTGGAAGCTTTAGTACTATTACCCTAGTACTAAAATACAACTTTGTCATATTGTTATCTCTTAAATTAATGAAATAAGTATTTATGTGTATTCTTTTTCCAGGAAACCTTCAAATCAACATTTTCTTCATTAGATTATTGCAACATTTAGATTAATTCTTCTTTAAAGAATTCCAGTTTGCCAGAGAGAAAGACAAGTAAAATTTGAATATGATGTAGTGGAAATGATCTTGTAATATGAATAATATTTAATAAATAGCCAACTGCCTTGATAGTGGATAACTGATAGAGCAGTTCATTGAACTTTTGTTCTTTTTAAGGCAAATGCTGTGAAAAGGAAACATTTATTTGAGCTTGATAGGAATGAATGAACAGATTGCTAAAAATCAGATTAACAAAAGTATATGACTATCCCTGTACATACATTAAATATGTCTGAAATTACCATGTTAAGTATAACTCTGCTATTATATATTGTAATGGTGTGTAGTGCGTGTACTATATTTGCATATGATACAGTGTAGTATTTATAAAATGTATTATACAATATGTAATAATTATATAATATGTTGTATAATGTATTATTTATGCTATATAATTAAAACACATCTAATTAGGCCATTATATTAGATAAACATAATTAGCTTCCAGTAAATAACGGACTTTTTACATGATAAAATTGTCTCAGTGAAGTGAAGTGTTGAGATGTGGAGCAAGAGGCCAAAAAATGTTTGACAAAAAATGTTAATTTGGTTTTCTGATGAGGAACTTGAACAGTGAGGAAAAAGAATAACTAGAAAGGAACAAAAAGGTGGAACTAAAGACCAAAGATTTGGAATTATTTATGTGACAAATTATTATTTAACATTATTTATGCTCCCTATACACATAACTAATGTCAGCTCTTGAAGGTCTTAGTGCATTTCAGGGTCTCACTCATGCTGGAATCTCTTGGGTTTTTTCTGTGTTTCTCAGCACTGTGTATTATAGACTCTGCAGTTCAGGTCAGAGTTCAAATGTACTCTGTGAACCACAAAAATCCCTTTTTTCTCACAGAATACTTCAGTGTACCAACAGTAGTTTAAGCAATGTTCCAGTGAACAGGTTTTGCTTAAGCATGTGAAATCCATCACCAGAGTTTTGTACAAATAAGCAAGTTTCAGAATTTGGTTGTCCACAGATGACTCAGTACCTTGAAAGCTGGGCTTTTATTAAACACACTTTCTCAACATTGGAGATGAGAAAACAAAACAATTCTTCCTGTCTTATTTGTTTAATCTAAAGTATCTACTAACTAGCCCTCACCAGAAGAGGGCTCAGAACAGACTATACTGACCTAAAGACACTTAGGAAAATGCTCTTGAAAGAGAAGCTTTCCTTGGAAACTGGTGGAATGGTATAATTGTTGGTGACAATGAAAATGATGTTATACCTTTTCTGAGCCAGTGATCCCTTTAAATCCTCTGTGAATCTGTGGGGCTTGATTTTCCATCTCATGATGTTCGGTGTTTTGGATGTCTGTAGTTTTTTGGGCTGATACTACAGTAAATGGGAGAAAAACAGTTCTCTTGTCACTCAAAAAAATAATTTTCTTTTTCATCAACAAAAGGGCAGTCAGTAAAGGGAAACTGAGAGTGGTCATTAACTTAACGTATTAAGACTAAAGTAGTAAGATAAGTGTTTTGGGTAAGATCTGATGTTTTCTGCACAAGGTGGACAGCCCCCACTCTCCAAGGCTCCATGGAAAGGGCAATCAAGCTCTGTGCACGTTTAGCCAACAGCATGGAAGGTTCACAGAGCAGCATGTCTCCTGCTGCTGTAATTAGCCTTGATGAAGACTGCTGGCACTGTGTTTCTGAGAGATTCTGGTGGCAGCTAGCACCAGGACAAATGAAGACTGAAATTAGTAGATGTCCTTAGAGAGTACCAGGACCCTCAGGTGCTTTGCTCTGCCCCTTTAACCTTTCCTCATATGCTCTTCTCAGTCCTGGGAAGGAAAGTGTCCCAGGAGCTGTGAAGCACCAAAGCCTGCCCTGCCCAGGCAAGTTCTCTTCTGGCTGTGCCTTGGTGCATGGCTGAACATCCCAGCAGTGTCTGGGTGATAACTGCTCTCCACAAGCTCTATCAGCACATGCACCCAGTTCATGGCACACTTACTTTTGAAGAGGGATGAGTCAACTCAGCATGTGGATTTTGACATCTCGCGTGGGTTCATTAAAGGGTGTGCAGGGAATATTAGTCAGAGGTGGCTCTAATCTTAGCAAGTGACTGGTCTCTCCATGGAGACAGGTCTCTTAGAGCCAAGAAGCTGAAATGCTGTCTTCTGATTTCCTGCCACATGTTCTTGAAAGGCCTGCTTCCGCTATTAGCCAGGCTGCTTGATGTGACTGAGCGGTCCCAGCTTCTAGCAGAGACATTTTCCTGCAGACAAAACCCACTGTTCACAGAGCTTCTAGCTTGGATCAAGTGCCTTCTGACCACAAGAGAAAGGTGGACTGAAAAGCAGTCATAATTCAGAAACTGTCTCTGTCTACCCAGTCTGCATTTTCTGCATCCCTCTTCTCATTTTCTGCTATATTTGATTTCAATTCTCCCTACAGGCTTCCCAGTCACGTTGCTTTTTGTACTTTAGGGAAGTAATGAAAACACAAATTTCCCTTGAAAAATGAAAGAATAAAGGGACTTCCCAAACAGGATCACAACCTGACACCATTGTCATTAACACACACACATTGCTTTACACAGTAAAATTTCCTCATCCCTTATGAGTGTTCAACAAGATCTGTGGTAGCACAGGAAAAGCCCAGTCCCCAGAGCCCCTCTGGGCTCGCTGTTTGCCACCCCGACTGCCACCAGGTCGGTGTAGAAAGAGGAGTTTCTTCAGGGCAGCCGCTCCAGGCAGGGGCCATGGCCAGCAAAAAGCCAGCAGAAAGGCTGGGCCCAGTGTGCTGCCACTCTGCTTCTGGGGAGAGCCTGGGCACTGGATGCACCTGGGGCTGCTGCAATGGCAAGGGCTGGATGCTGATGGCCTCTTGGAGGGGGGACGTGCCTGCAGGGTTAAGGGTCTCTCTTGCTCAAATGTAGATGCTGACAGAGATGGTGGGGTTTGCACTGTACTCAGGCACTGAGAAATGTGTCTCCTCTGCCCAGGACAGGGCTCTAACTCGGAGGAGATAATGCTGAGAGTTGGAGCCGGGTAGAAGATCAGTGAGGAATAGCCTCCATCTATATGATGAAAGTTTTGGTTATCAGCAAAGATAAAGCAAGAATCTGAAATCCTGGTGTAGGCAACCAAGCAGTACTGAAAAACATACATTCTGGATTAGGTTCTTGTACTGGAGCAGTGGACCCAGGTTTTACAGGATTTTTTCTTTCTAGCTAATCTTTTTCCTTTTTGTCCCAAAATAGAGTGTTAAGTGCCTTTCACAGTTCTAGCATGAACTCTCATGGCGTTTCCCACCATATTTCTATTATTTCTTTTCCTCCAAAATGTAAGAAACACATTACTCATAAAATATTTCCTGCCTCCCCCTTTCAGTTTTCAGTGAGATAATTAAAAGCCTGTCACAACTTGTGTGCTTTATTTCTCATAATTTCTGCCCTCTTTTCAACAGACACTTCTATCAGGGAATATAAAACCTCCAGATTCAGCTTGTAAGCCAAAGAAAACAACTGCAATTCATATAAATCCCTTAATACTTTCAGCAAAACGCTGAAGGAGGCATTTTTAAATTAAAGATTTAATATTTTCTCATTAATTTCTTATTTTCATTTCTTCATCATGTTCTGTTGTGAAGTGGGAAGACTTTTTTCTACTGATTCCATGACACCATGCTGAAGGAAAAAGCATTTGCACAACTGGCAAGGTTTTTATTGGAATAACTTTGTCATATTTTTATCTCTTAAATTCATGGAATAAGTATTTATGTGTATCTTTTTTCCAGGAAACCTTCAAACCAATATTTTCTTCATTAGATTATTGCAACATTTAGATTAAGTGCTTTGACAGAATAAATTCATTCTGTCCCAAGTTTGTGGGTTAGTGTTTGGCAAACTTTAATACATAACAAATCAATGGGATTTTATCAGGATTCTGTGCCATGCATCCTGTGTGCTAATATGCAGACGGTGGAGGATGGAAAGAAGCAAAACTTTTGTCATAGCAGAAGCTCTTGTGAATCTGATACCTTAAGAACTGCCACTCTTGCTCTATCTATTATATGTGTGGTTCTTTCCACAAAACCCCCGGGGCTCAGCCAGGAGAAACTTTCTCATTCCTATACTCCCTTTCCTCTGTTTCAGGGACATTACTGTGTTTTCTTTCACAGGATTTGAAAATGGAACTGAAGTTTATACAAGTTCAGTAAATAATCATTTAAAATCATACAGGATAGAAAAAGTCTTCCTGGCTGCCACCTAGATATGGCCAGATATCATGGAGCTCACTTCTAGTGAAGCATGCCCCTGTGCCTCCTGTCCAGGGGCTCTTTGTCTTCAAGACATTAGTCCTTTACCTCTTCTTGATGAAGAAAATATATTTGTTAATTTAAGCTGGAGCACTTGCATATTCCTTCTTTGAGAATTTTGCACAATAATTCTGCCTTGTGCCCTAGATTAACCTCTTTTGCCCAGAGAAAGTGGTGTGATTTTAAAAGATAACTTGGTCCCTCATTTTCTGAGCATTTTCTGATAATAATGTTTACTATCAAATGTGCTGAAAGCTCAGTCTTTGGAAAATTGACAGTTATACAAGCCTTAAGAAGGCAAAATAAAAAAATAAAAGGAGAATTCCTATCTCTCTATTATTAATTTGTATGCAATGAAAAATAACAGCCAATAACCACTGTCATTGATAAAGTACATGCATAATTAACAAAAACGGTTCAATACATTATTGCAGCAGATTAATGAATGACCAAGCATAAAATTAAATAGGAAATGTAAAGAAAATTTCTATATATTATAGTTTTGTCCTCTGGTCTCTCTCCTTTTATTAGAACTTGGATTTAGTAGCCTATTTCTAAAATTCTTCTTAAAGCATTGCTGTGAAGTGATACATACTGTTGCTTAATTCTGAATTTCAGTACTTGCAACCTAGCCAGACAGAAATCTCCCCTGAGTCAGCAGAATGGCAAGTGCAGGGTTTCTGCAGAGAAAGGCATCACCTCCCCTGTCACACTGTCACAGACCTGCAGCACAGGCTCAGCCTCAAGCCAGAGGGAGGAATGTTTGAGGCAGACTTAAATAAGGGGAAGAAATGGGAGAAAACATTGAAAGAGGATGTCAAAGAGGACTTCAATTTGCTCCCTTATTATTTGGAGAGACATAAAAATTTGATCCAATGTGGGAAATTCTTTTGAGAGTGAAACTGGGATGTTTGTGGTATAAATATGGAACTTACTGAAAAAGAAAATGTAGCAGACAGCTGTGGTGCAAACGCTACCTGAAAAAATAGAGTATTCAGCAAGAATACATGGATGTATGCTGATGAAATTTGTACCCATTTTGATTACAGGAACACTATGCAGAAATTATAGCAGAAAATACGTTCAAGATGTAAAGCAGATTTTACTCTATTAGGCCAGATTCCTTCCATATTTTAATTTATGTTTTTACTTGCAACTGTACCCTGTCATATCATCATCTGACACCAGATTACGCCCACTTATTTAGATTTACATTGCTTCTAGTGAAGGTTAAATATCTCTATTCATTGTCAATATTATAGTGGCAAATGTGCATGTGTGTTCATACAGAATATTTTAGTTTATATTTAATTTTAAAAACTACATGGCTTTATTTCTTTATTTCACCAACTGAAAAATTAAACCAGTTAGTCTGTGAGAAATAATATATTATTTTTCCTTGGCTATTTTTTCCCTCTTATTTTTTTCAGACTAAAACACTAAAATTACTGTGTTCAACAACTCAACTTCTAGATGCTTCAAAAGGAACGCAACAAATATAAATGTTTAGGTTGTGGACAATCTACTCTGACTAAAATAATTCATGGCTGTCTCACTGTAGGAGTAGTAATTATTGATCAACCTCTTTTCTTCATTCTGTTTTTGAAGTGCTGAAGTACTGTAACCAGCTGCATTTGTAGAGCAGAGTGAGCTTGGCTTATTCACTTAGGCTCAGACACTGCAAAGTTAATGAGGCTGCTGAACTCGATGACTTCACAGGAAGTGAATATAGGACGCTGAAAGATGCGTGTTTCTTCCATTTCATTAAGATACACTTTATAAGTTTAATAACTGGGACCAATAGCAAGGTGATTAGAGCAAGGAGTCAGAGAAGAAGCCACATTCTGTGGCTTGTCATGGATTAATGAGTCTTGTCTCTTAATGAGGCAGCTGTTCTGCTGTCTTGGTCATTGAAGATGCATTCTGCTAGTGTTGATAAATTCCTTCAGTTCTCATTAAATGTAACTCTAGTTACCCTTTGACTATTCAGTCCTGCATCTTGGGATCAGTAACTAGACAGATCAGAAATCCTGCCCTGAAAAGGAAACAGAAAATTCCCATCTGTACCTGCCATAAATCAAATACTGTATTCAAACCAGACTGTCTTTTACATTTAAGCATTAGATACCATATTCATACAAAACAGAACATCTTTGGTTACAAGATATAAGTCTTTGGCCCTGCATAATAAGGTTTCCTTTTTCAGCAGTCAGGGGACAATTTTTTAATTATATTTTTTAGGGAAATTACAAAACTCCCCCAGTAATATTTATTTGTCCTGGAGTTTAATTCTTCTGGATTTTCTCAAAACTTGGCATCCTTGCTGTTACAACAAGGATGACTAGGAAATCCATATCTTCAGGACATAAATACAACATCAATAAGAATTATACATGGTGTTTTAATTTATAAGGAAGATTAAATACTCTCAACCTAACAATGATCACTTGTAATCTGCATTTTATCCAATTGTGTTAAAATGAAGGACTTTCTTGCCATATTCATAATCATCATTATATTTAATTGTAATAGGGAAGTCATGCAATAAGCACTTTCTGGATGCTGTTTTGAAGAACTTAGAGGAGGGTGCAGGGTTCTGCTCATTAAGTATTTCTCACACTTCCTCTGAAAAATATCATCACTGTTCTTCAGTCCTCATAGATGTCTCTGACCCTACTTCTCTTCTTGAGTTTTCTAAATCCACTTTCTTTCACTGGAAGAAAGCCTGCAAGAACCTGATGGAAAAAGCCAACATCTATATCTGTCTTGCACTCTAGCTGTGCAGAAAGTGCAGAATAAGAGTGTGTCTGCTACTATCGTCTCAGTGGCTTTCTTATAAAAACTATTGGCAACCTTTTTTCCCCCTTTTGATACTGAGAAATGGAAGAGTCTCAAACAATTAGTCTGCTTTAAACCCTAATTTTGTCTGTCCTCCTGGCTTGTGCCTCATGCTTCTCAGGGTGGTGGTTCACTAGTAGGGCAATGCACCCTGGCTGACATGGCTTTTAACTCCCCCATGGCTACTTGAGATGCCCATGGACCATCTCAGCCCCTGCTGCAGTGGACTCCACGCACAGCACATTGTCAGGTACAGAACACACTTCAGCCACGCTGAAGGGGCTTGTCTGGCTGATCTATCTCATGGTAAATTATGGAACAGGGCAGCACACAGAAATAAAGTTGGAGGTGACCTCAAGTATTCATGAATTTCAGTTGGCTACCCCTAGACAGGATCACTTATAAGGCAGTTTTTCTCTTTTTCAAAGATTTCTGGGGATGGATATTAACAATGTCCTTCAGCAATCCCTCTAGAGCTTGATTATTCCTGCCATTAAACGATTTGCCCTAATACCATACCTGGGTTTTTCTCTGCCATATAATTTCATCATAGTGGGGTGTCTTCCTCAGTAGAAGACCCAAAGTAATGTTAGCTCTTTCCCCTGGGGAACACTGTGCATGAAACTTTAATGCATGTTGCAAATCTGCCTTTGCATTTTGCATTTCTAAAGCATTTTGAAATATATGTAAAAATTCAAAAGAAGTTGTATTCCTGCATTTAGTGTCTAAAAGCTCTGTTCAGCCTGGAGAACAGGAGACTGAGGGGAGACATTGCAGTGACAGCCTCCTCATGAGGGGAAGCGGAGGGGCAGACCCTGATCTCTTCTCTATGGTGCCCAGTGACAGGACCTGAGGGAAGGGACTGAAATTGAGGCAGGGGAGGTTTAGGATGGATATTAGGAAAAAGTTCTTCACCCAAAGAGTGGCTGGAACAGGCTCCCCAGGGCAGTGGTCACAGCACCAGCCTGGCAGAGCTCAAGAAGGGTTTGGGCAATGCTCTCAGGCACATGGTGTGACTCTTAGGGGTGGTGCTGTGCAGGGCAGGGAGTTGGACTTGATGAACCTTGTGGGTCCCTTCTAGCTCAGCTGATTCTGTGATCTTTTAATTATAATGGTCTGCATCCAAATACAAGATCTTATGTTACCTGTGCTTGAAATAAGGTTGTGCATCACTGTCCCTCAGTTCACTGGGATGAATCAGACATTCCAGCAAATTCTTGTACATATCAGGGTGGATAGTACCAGGAATCATTTAATGACTGCAAAAAGGGAAACAAGGGGGATTAATATCACAAGGGAATTACAAAAGCTGCCTATGCACAAGACATCATCTCTTAAAAAATTGACAAGGGACCAAAATCAAAACCATGAAATATTCTTTTTTAGAGGTGTAAAATAAGAATAATCCGGTTTAACCTGAATTGTCAAACTGCCTATCAAAATTTCCCTATAAATTATTTGCCAGAAAAGGAAGTGGAATAGCAGATCAATCAACAGGACAACAGTGCAGGGTTACCTGTGTGCAGACACCACGACTGCCTGACTGATAGCTGGCTGATACCTGAGTGATAACTGTGTCAGCTTCTAGTCAGCATATCAGTTAACATAATTTTCTTTTGGATCTGGGAGCATAACTATGACTACAAGGAAAAAATATGTATGGGTTATTACATACGTAATCTTTTAAAAGTGGATTTTGTTTTGGTTCTTATCTCATATCCAAACATGGTTTTGAAGCTGAGTGCAACTAAAATATTTTGAGATAAAATGCCAGATTTTGTCATTGGTTAAATATGGCTTATATTTGTTTCAACAGTAGATAATGCACATAGCTGACCTAAAAAACATGTTTGCAAGGTACACAAAATTCTCTTTAACAAGAGAATATTGCTGCCTAGATTGCAAAATCTGAGCAAAACTCTACAGATAGGGATCATGCTGTGAGCTTTTATTGTCTGACTGTGTCTAATAGTTGAAGTGCCAAAAGTAGCAGCAGGCTGAGAATATATTATGAACAAATGAAGAACTCTTTCATTCTTGTGTGATAATTCTGATTTCCTTTATCTATAAATAATAATCCTAGGGTTTGAAAATGAGAGTGACAAACATTCTATATTCTATATTCTATATTCTATATTCTATATTCTATATTCTATATTCTATATTCTGTATTATGCATTATATGTTATATATTATATTTTATATTT
>VWYI01037225.1:154447-331520 GCA_013399455.1 Anthoscopus minutus | reverse complement strand
TAGACATTAAATATTATATATTGTATATTAGACATTAAATATTATATATTAGATATTAAATAATAAATATTAAATATGGTAGGGAGGTTTTACATCCTTCTAAGAATGATCTCTGACATATCAAAACACCAGATGCCTAATATAAACAGGATGAAAACCCTGCAAATTAAGTATCCTTGTAAGATATTGATGCTCATGTAAGATGCTTTGCATTCCCAAACCTGGTGTGCATGACTTCCTTGTAACAATAGTGTTTTGTATTCATGAGTATGATGACCCTATGGCTCACAGTCAATGTCCTCTTTATAGCCAAGGGGAAGAGGATGTTTTTTGTACAACAGAATGCTCAATCTAGCAGCTTATTCACATAAGAATTATCATTTAAATCAATAGATTTCCCCACACTAATTCTCCCCATGTAAAGAATGGCATGCTTCTTTAAAACCACATACACCAACATCACTAATGCTGATTCTTCCTTGCATGGATTTATACCGGTATAGTTGTTTCCATGAGGAAATCACACTCAAATCAGGGAACTATCTTCATACAAATAGGACTAATAAAATTAATATTTTCACCTTTACTGTATTTGATGAGAAGAAGTTAAAATGGGACATGCTTCAAGCTGAATATGATGGGAAAAGAAAGAGAAAAAATTTCAAATAAATGAGAGGAATATCAGGCAAGATGATAGAGAAGATAGGCATACCTTTAGGATGTTAATCTCTTTAAGTTTTGGAATGTTCTGCCAGCTATACATTATTATTTTTTGGAAGATATCAAATGAGATTTATTTTGACCATGACCTCAGGTACCTGTCTTCCTTTAGTTCCTGTGGTCTCCTTTCTTTTTTCTTTTTCTCTTTTTTTTTTTTAAATTTTTTCTCTTGTTCTTCCTATCCTTATTCAGCCTTTTAAATCTAAACTACCCCGGTTTTTAATTCAGTTTTACCTACAGGAAGATTCTGCATCTATGAAGTCTCATTGTTTCATAGAACAAACATCATTTCTTTTTCACAGGCAAGAAGTTCCCTACTGGACTGAGTGCTGTTGAATTATTTAGGCAGAATAACCAAAGTATGCTACAATATGAATTATTCTTTACATGCTTACATCAATTTGTTGCCTTGGCTGTACAGTCTGAATAGAAGTCAGTCCATTTAAGCCTTTTAACCTACATACATATTATTAGAAAATTTGGCAAGTTGAATGCAGACCAGGAGATAAAATATACAAATAGTATTAACATTTCTGCATATAAATAATTAAAAAACAAACAAATGAACAAGCAAAACAACAACAACAAACAAACAAGCAAATAAACAAACAAAACCCACAATAACAATGGAAGTTTCATATAGGAAAGATTGTTAGGACCAAATAGGAAGATTGATAGATTTCCAAGTACAAAGTTGTTATGTCAGAATATACTTTTAGCTACAAGTGAGTGCATGGATCTTGAATTTTGCAATTTGTTTCTTTTACTTAGTGAATTAAAATAGCTTGACCATATAGTTTATATACAATGTTCACAATATGTTAGATGTACTAAGCATGTTATTACTTATATCATGTATGATGACAAGATTCCAAGTTCAGATCTTGTATGGCAGGCTCTAGAAATGAGAAGAACGCCAAATTTGTACCCTGGTTGGAATATAAAATAATTGTCTTTGCCTGCTTCTGAAAAGAGGCCAGGAAATAAACATTTCCTAGACCCTCTCAGCATGGAAGCTAATTGAATCAGTCTGTTTTAATAACTGCAAGAATTAAGGTGTTTTTAAAATGCAACCTTGCTTTCACAACATAAAATCTGCCTAAATAAATTGTATGAAAGAGCTATTTGGTATGTACCACTAAGGGATGCATGCAACATTTACTTTTGCATTATTAGAAAATATAGGTAGCCTAAGTAAAAGTGAATGAAAACTCAGTTTGTATAGGGGCTTGGAGGAGGCAAAAAAACACACAAGATAGACCAAATCAATACAGAATTGATATGGATTGCTTACATTTATTATATATCCAAAAAGTGAGGTTTGGGAGAGATCTGCAATACAGATTCTGCATGAGTCCCCTGATTTCCAGCAACTACAGGATCTAAAGATTTGACAAATCATCATCTTTGTTTCATAGAAGGTACTCATGGTGTATTTCATTTCTTGCTGAGCAAAATAATAAAAAAAAACAAACCAAAACTGCTGTGACCCCTGCTTTGATGTTTGCAAAAAAGTGGAATGGTCAAGAACATCTGAAAGGAGATTAGCAAAATCACATACACTCAAGTGAAGTCTTGCCAAGCTGCATTTACTATGCAGGATAAATTTGATTTGCAAAAATGTGGAATATAGATTACTAGATTAATGAATTAAAAGAACAGACCTTGCTGTCTGTCTTTTGCTCATTTTCTGTCTCATGAGAAGAATAAATTATATTTTCTCTCCTCACTGGAATAATTAAAATTTTGAAGAGCATGCAAGTAGGGTACTGAATAGTTACCTATCCATCTGCAATTTTGCTAAACTTTCTTTGTCACAAAGTGAGCATCGGTGTCTGTATCTAGTCATTAAGAAGAAATGAATGCCCTACTCAAACCATAATTTTTGCTTCCTTTCCCTCTGATTTAGAGTAGGTCCAAACTGGAATGATTTTTTCCCCCATTTCTTGCCTCATTGCAATTCTTTTTGTCACTGACTTTGGGTCCTGAATAAATTCTGCATCTGTCAGTGAATATTCAGAATGTTGTCTGTGAATTCCATGGGAGGGAGCACATCTCACACTAAGGAAGAATCTGGTGAGAAGTCTCTATCCAAGGCACAGCAAAGCCTGTGAAATCCCTTCTTAAGATTTCTGTGCACACACAGGCGAGGCTAGAACACTCACTGCTCATCTCAGACAACAAACAATTATACTTTGAGGGGTATAACAGTAGCAACCATCATCCTCCAGAAAACGAGTACAAACTAAGGCATATTTGATTATATGAGAAAGAAGCAGGGCAATTAGCAAGGGAAAAAAGGAGACAAGAGGGTGGATGTTGCATGATATTTTAAGAAAAGAGAAAGACTTGAGGCTTTCAGGCAAGCCAAAAATAGGGCTTGGTGCCAAGGGGAAAGATTCTTCATTGCATTGGTTGATTCCATTTAAGGGGCTCCAAAGCAGATCTAGTCTTGATGGAGGGAGAGAAGCAGTTCCTCCTCTCCAGCTGCAGCGAGGTTTGTTTTACTGAATGGGCTGCTGCAAAGAGGACCACAGGTCTACAAGCTTCTGGCTAAATCAATGTCATGAAGGAAACATGAGTCCTTGCATTTTTGTCATTGCTGTTGTGAATAAATGGAATTGCATATAATAAAATACATGACTTCTTTGTCAAATCTTTGATCAATGTCTTTGTCAATTGTTTCTGGTAGAAACAATGTATTGGACTGCACACCCTGGCTGATAGCCCAGTCTCTATATATAGATTCATGTGTATGGCTATAAAATATTTCTCCTCTATGATGATCCCTCTGCAAAATGCCTATTTCTGTCAGTTTAGATTAGCCTTTGAAACTTCAGAGCCAGCAGCTAACAGGCTTAACAGCACAGCCTAGTAAATCATCTGTCTTGAAAAGGCACTTATGTGGAAGACCTGAACATCTCTGAAAATCAGGCCATTTCATTTTACTGGCTATATATGGGTTCAGCAACTTAAATTAGGGGCACAGAAATGTTAGCAGTGGAATTTTCTAAAGACTGATTGCTATTCTGTTATTAGAGCATGGTCCAAATGCTTATTTTATGCCAGAAAAGATATGACAGCAGTACTTCACTAGCCAAATGGACATAATGATCTTTTTGAAATGTCTCCAGCATGGGATGGGGCTGACAATGCAGTATAACCACATGAGGGTGGGTACTCAGAAGCACAGGGGTTCAGCTACCACAATGGGCAATTTTCACCTAAGAAGATGAACTTTAGATTAGATAAGTTTGTGTGGCTACCCCACAGCCCTGAAGAAGCTGTCTTGCACACTTTGGTGGGTATAGGAGTATATGGCTGAGAGCAGGGGTCGACAACATTAAGCATGTGCTCAGCCAGTCACTGACAGCCTTAAATTGCAGAGCACATATCTTTCCAGCTCCAGGATAATGTTCTCAAGGGGGCTGGGATCCTTTGCCTTTCAGAAGAAATTCTCTCTAGAAATTCTGCTTTTGGAGCAGTAGAACTGTTTTTCTGATCTTTTGGATCTTGCAGCCTGGTGCCAGCTCAGCTGTCTGGCAAGTGAAATCTGTCTGTGTGATGGGCTGCTGGCTCTGCCACCAGGCCACTTGCCCAGAGATGACCATGTAAGTATCCCCAAAGTTTGGATTGTTGCTCTGTCTGGCGTTGACCAGTGACAATCATCTGCAGCGTCCATAGATATTTAGACCCCTTCCAACAGAGTTGTCAAGATCTCTAAAACTATCTGCTACCAAAGGAATTATCAGGCACAGCTTGGATCACAGTGTATGTCATGGACTGTTCCTGAAAAATCATCCTAAGCAAAGGGGTAAGTCATGCACAGATTGCAAGGCATGTTCTCCCAGCTAGTCTACCCATGGTCCCTGGAATATTTTACTCAGTGGTATAGACAAAGCTAGAGATTACAAAGATCTGATCTTTTTTTTCCTGAGTCTGAGAAGAAAGACCATCCTTAGGATACCTCAGATTTGGTACTTGAAAGACAGAACTGCCCAGGAAATCATGTAGCCTGAGATTTTAGATATTTCTCTCAACATAAATGCTTAGTCTATGTACAGATTTATGCCAAAACTGGTTGATGCCATTTCTTCCAAAGGCTCTGCAGGAAGTCTGAACCCTTTAAGGGCGGCAGGACATGCTTTTGATCCATAGGTAAGACAAATGCCAGGTAAAGCAATAGCTGCTGGGAAACACATACCCTTCCTGAGACATTCTTGCATCAGGTTCAGTCTGCAGTTTTGCCATAAATTACATAGTGACAAAAGTGATGAGGAATTGTTTAATAATTTGGGAAAATAAATGGCTATTAGGCTGACTGGATTACCTTTAACACCTTTGAAGTTTAGCAGAGAGATTTTTGCCAAGCTTTGGGAATTCCCAGTGAGGGATGGATCCAGCTAATTAACAGCTTTCAAAGAACCTAAACTTAGCTAAAACCTGTTCATGAATCCCTTCAATGATCAAGAATAACAGCAGAAGAATGAAACTGAGAAAACAAAAATCTCTACCTTGCCTTTACACTGTGTACAAATTAAGGAGCTGACTCTTATGTTTGATCTTTAAAGTAAAAAGGTAAAGTATCATTACATTAATACTGCGCTTTGCCTCTCATTATCTCATTCCTGTCAGTACAATTCAAATGGTGCTGACTCTTGATGCTGCTGCTATATACATCAGCCCAGCTGGACTGCACCTAGATTTTCACATTGTGCTGTTGAGTGTCCCATCTTTGAACTGAAATGTTTGCAATTTGTCTTGCTGCAGCTTCTCCCCTTGCCCATGAATGCACAATTTGTCAGATATTCTTCCATTCTCTTTGGCTACTGAAGAATGAAACATATATTGGCTTTTCTCCTCAGCAAGTAAAGTTTACAGTTAAAGGAAGCTTGACACCACACTGACCTCTGAGCTCCATCCTGATTTCATTGAAAACCCAGGATGGCAGCACTTTGCAGAGCTGGGCCTTACATGCTGGCAATACCTGCTTGCAGTGAACAGGTTAAATAAGGCTCTACCTAAAGGGAACCAAAGCTCATGAATTGTGAAGATTATTTAACAGAGATGACTGGAATTTTGAGGTAAGTTGTATGGTGCTGAATTGTTTGTCAGGGAAATTTAACTGTAAATGCAACAATATATGAACAGACTGCATGAAATTTGTGCTCATTTTATTTTATTTTTTAAAGACAAAAAGCCAGGTTGGATGACTACTGAACAAATGAACAGATGTTCTTTCCTCAGCACTGAGCACACTGAGTGTGACACTGATTTATATAACCTAGAAAGGATGTATTTATAAAATATTTTCGATTTGGAAAAGCAGAATAATTGTAAAACCAGTTATTTAAACTTCAGCACTAAAACGCCATCCAATATTTGACTGTAAACTGTTTGATCACCTCTTCAGCCTCTTGCTAACAGGAAGACTGTTGCCTTGAGCAATTTTAGCAGAGCAGGATAACTGCCTTAAAATGGCTGCAAGCCTGTATATGTCACTGTGGTGGTTTAGAACTAGGTGGGAATTAAACTCCAAATAAGCTTCTCCCCTTCCCTGCACCTCCCTCCGAGAGAGGAGCAAAGGCAGAGACAAGGAGTTGAATCGAAATGACAATTTCCTGAAGGGAAACAGCAATGGGATGAGAAACAATCAGCAACAGCAACAATATTAATAACAAAAGTATACAAGATAGGGTGATTTACACAAAAAGGTACTCACCACCTCATTCAGTTCTGTGGGCACTGAGACAAAGAAAATATGGTGGATGTTTCCACATTCCACAGCTGGAATTCCCTTCCCCAATGAGAAAATATCAGGATTTTTTTTCTATAACTAGTTTTGTAACTAGATATTACAGCAGAAAAACTGTGTCTGGCAATCAGCATTGAAAATTGCCACCAAAAAGCCTTTTGGGCAAATACCAGTAAAATTCCTTATGGTGTTGTAACACTTTCTGTCAATGACTTGTATATTAACTGAAAAATGTCATCAGGTCATTCTCAGAGAGCTGTTGTGGTCCATCACACAGCTCTGAGGGGAGACATAGAGGACAGGGCTCACATGGAAAGATGAAACTTCACATGCTGCAGCCCTCACCCTCTCAACTTGTTTAAGCTCACCTTGCTGTCAATGCAGAAAAATATCTACTCAGATATCCCTTAAAGCCAGCCAGGAAGAATAAGCACCTTGAAAAGATTATGATCTCACCTAGTGAAGGAAAGGGATGAGTGTCACCTCACAGCAGGACTTTCTCTTCCTGGTGACTAGAAGAAGTAGATGATTTGATTAGATAATAAAACCCATATTCAATCATTGGTGGAAATGTGTCAATGTAGAGTATACTATAACTTATTTCCCTTCCAAGCATACAAGCACTTTTAACCATTTAGGCTACATCCAAACAAAATGGTGCCATGCTATTACAACTGACCTCTGAGGCTGGATAGCTGAGGATCCTGTTAATAAGTCTCTTGGGGTTAATTATGAATAAGCAACTCTTTAAAAAGAGAGATAAATTTCCATATAACACAGGGTCAGCAACACATTTATAAAAGGTAATTGTGTTTGATATTATGCCTCAGATCCACAAGTTAAGTTTTTTTTAGTGTAGCCTGGCAGCCCATCTGTTCCTTCTCCTCACTCAGTGGAGGGTCCAGCTCTAGTGTTGGCTTGCGCAGGGTTGATGCGATTGTCTCTTGGACATGTGGCAGAAATTGGCCCAAGATGTTCCCAACTACCCACAAGCAAAGCATATTAGGTGGGGTAGTGATGCAGTGTGCAGAGCTCACATCAGTCAGAGGGAAGCTTGGATGGTGGATTTGGCCACCAGCGGATGAAGAACAGCATTTTCCTTCAAAGACAGATTCAGCACTTTGCATATATTTAAGTATAATTAAATGGCACACAAAAGTTTTCCTAGTCCTTGTGGGATAAGGCAGCTTTTTGGGATATGTCTTTCTGGTAATGAAAAACCCTAGTTCTATATAGATTCTTCTTTACATATGTTTGTAGATCTGGACCATGATAATTTACCTCTTATGACAGTCACGCAGCTTAAGATGAAGCAAAGGTATGTGATTAGAAGCAACTGGGGCAATCTGCTCTTCATACTTAAAATCTAAATTTTATCCACTTGAAGCACAAATGGACCACTTGCAAATTATATTTAAGAAGGACCCATAACTAAAGTGACAGTGAGCTGTCACTGCAAAAAAAAAAAAATCAACAGGTTTCCAAAATAGGTGTAAAGCCAAGAAGGAAGATGTTGCAGTTCTTTTGTGGTGGGTGAAAGGGAGAAGTCAGAATGTGATGTAGCAGCTAGATTAAATATGGAAGGACACTTTTAGCTGTTTACATCTAAGTGACATAATGCTCATGTGAAACCCTGAGATAAAAATCTTCCCCAAAAAGCTGAGATTCTTAAATGACTCATTGAAAGCTTGGATTTTCTTTCAATGCATTAGGGACAGGAAATTCTAAAGACAGTCTTTGCAGAATTAAAGAGTTAAACCAGCCAAGTCCCTCAAATCTGCCACATATTCAAGTGCTAGTTTAAAATTTCACTCTTAATAGCATAGAGGTGAAGCCTTCCTGTGAAGTCAATGGAGTTGTTCTCAGTTATAGTGATGGCATAGAAAGCACATGTAATTCACTGTATGGGAAAAAACCAAAAACCAAACCTGAAAACTAGCTATGACTGAAGCTGAGAAAATGTTTTATTATTTTGTGCAAGTAATATCTTGACATTGCATTGTTACTTGAAAAACTTACTGTTTCTTGACTCTGAGATAGCACCTGCAGGGCTGACATATGCCTAGTGAATGAGACATCTGGTCTGGAACAAAGCTGTCTTTTAGCTCAAAATAAACGTCACTTTTTCTTCAACCACAAACTGTAAACAGAGGCAGGGATGAACGCCAGGTGAATGTTATACAGGGTATATCAAAAGTGATTAAAAGAAGAAGAACGTACAGGGCATGCAATTTAATCATCTCTCCAGAATTCAGGGTATTTTTCTGCTTTTCTGTTTTTGCAGAGGCCTCACTGTGGTTAACCAGATTTGTTTTAGTAGCTGAAGACGACATTGCAGACCACTCCATGAAGCTCTGTGGGGCAGTATCTGCATAAAGCCTCTTTTTTTCTTTGCCCAGTTGCCACCATGGAGGGATTGTGGAGGCAGGCAGGGAATATGCTTTCTGGAAGGGAGAGCTTGAATATGGTACCCACCTGGTTCCTGTGCATCCCTGTGACGCTCCTGCCCTGCTGGCATTCTGGCCAGCCTGCATATCTTCCTCAAATACACAGGACTGCAGAGTGGGAGAGGTGCCACAGCGTCAGGGGATCTTTAGCTTTGTGTCTGTGAAATAATGGTGAAGGAATCAACAAAAGCAAGTGCATGGTCCTGCAGCTGGGGAGGAATAACCCCATGCTCAAGCACAGGCTGAGGGCCAGCCTGCTGGGAAGCAGCTCTGCAGAGAAGAGGAAGAGGGCTCCTGGGGCACAAGAAGCTGTCCTTGAGCCAGCAGTGTGTCCTGGTACCAAGAAAGCCAAAGGTCTCCTAGGGTGCATTAAGAACTGCACTGCCAGCAGGTCACAGGAGGTGATCCTAACTCTCTGCTCAGCCCTGATGAGGCACATCTGCAGTGCTGTGTCCAGTTCTGGGCTCCTCAGGACAAGAGAGACATGGAAATCCTGGAGCAGGTCCAGTGGAGGACAACAAAAATAAGTAGGGGATGGGCACATCTCTGTTATGAGGAAAGGCTCTGGAAGCTGAGTCTGTTCAGCCTCTAGAAAAAAAGACTCAGAGGGGACCTTATCAATATATGTAAGCATCTGAGCCAGTCAGTTTTTGATAGTCCACGGCAGCACCTGCAAAGGCCCAATACAAATAAAGTGGGATGTGGCAACATCAGGTTTTAGCCCTGAGCCTGTCAGATATTTGTGTCTAAAACCTATAAAAGTGACATGGCTTGAGTATAAAAAATTGGAAACTAGGTTCAGTAGTTGAAAAACTTTTAGATGCTTTGCAAATTAGAAACAATTGGCAACCTGCTGGAAAAAATGTCCTTGCTGACTATTGCAAACTGTCATTTCTGATAATACTGGCAAGAAAAGCTATTTTATATCCTGGAGGACTATTCTTGAAAAAGAAAATGAAAGGGCTTCATTCACTTTCCTTTCAGTGTGGCAACATGGAAGAAACTGAGCTGGGTGTATGATAGGGAAGAGACCACCCTTGCTATTAATGAATACCCACAGGAAGAAGGAGTGTGATGGATCATTGAGGATGAATTTGAGCTCTGTGAGGGATATAACTTCTGGTTTCATACAGCCTAGAAAAGTAGTGAAAATTTAATTAAGTTTTAGACACTGACTCTTGGGAAGGTCATTTCAGGGCCCACTAGGATAGATGAATTTTCTTGACAGAAATACTTCTGCAGGTTCAGTGCAGTGTGCAGCTCATGGGCTGGATATATCTGGGGAGTAACTGTGTGTGAGCTGGTTCTACATAGTAAGTGAGACATCTTGAGCACATCAAGTGTACAGTAGAAACACAGATCATCTATGAAATCCACACACCAAAATCAACCCCTCAACACTCCCAAAGAATCAGACTTTGGAACAGGTGCTGAAGGGTAACCTTCCTCCCCAAGGAGCATCTCCATGTTTCTTGGATGCTAAGCAAGACAGAAGACCCAAACAAAAGCAGGAAATCCTCCTGTTCTGCCCAGGTGACACTTCCAAATTGAAGAAGTGAGTGTAAAGAAAGAAGCCCTCTTGGAAAAAATGACTGCATGATAGAGGCAGGAGATATCCAAAGGAATGCCATGAAAGGCTGCCTGTAATTCTTAAGAAGAAGGAATTCTGTGGAAGAGGCCTTTTTTTTGTTATGTTAATGTTATTTCAAGCTGATCCTGATTATTTCCTGAACAAATTAACTTGGACAGTCTGCCATTTTCCTGGATGGTAAATCCTTTGCTTTCAGACAGCAGATACGTCCCAGCCTCCTGCACGGACAGCATATGTACGATGAGCAGTAGACAACAGAATTTTTACTTGAATTTCCACTATAAACCACAGCAGGTTATCAGCATAGACATTTCATAAATATACTATGGCTCATTATGAAAGCAGCCTTCTCTCTTAAATTCTCCAGGTACTTCTTATAAGATTGCCACTAAGACACCTGTTAAAGATAATTGAGACCTGCCTAGAACAAATGTCTTTATGAAAGACCAAAGGGAAAGGGATGAAAAGAACAAGAAATCCTTAGAACAGATTAGCATCACTAGTGTGACTCTGTCTCAGAAGGTTAGTGATGCTGATGCTGTCATGCCATTTATGTTCAAATTTTACAGGATTTTAGGAGAGAGTGGAGGGTCCTCTCCAGATAATTATATGCCATTATTCATTAATCTTGTTTTGCAGTTGGTGATATATTTTTGATCTCCCATGATCTTCCTTGGTACCTATTACTGGAGATGGCATGGATATGAAAAACCAAAACTTTTTGGCACGATGCCCATAGAGAACAAATTTAATAACTGTTTTTACCTTTAGAGTTCTTATAAATATAGGAGTTGTCAAAGTAGTCATAAGAAGTATTTCTCTCAAGTATCAGTTGTGTAAAACAGCTGTCATTATACACCTCAGACTTGTTAGACACAGATAACCTGCTAAGTTACTAACCAGAAGTTTAACACCAAGTGAAAAATTTCCACCTCCTCTCCCATGTATGCCAGGTAGCAGAAAAAGAGAGCTCCTGAGGCTAACACGTGAGTCACAGAGAAGTTGGTTTGGCTACAGTAAATTATGGCTCTTACTGGGCCTGTTGAAGTGTGTAGACAGCTACTGCTGGGTGATGTTAAATGTGTGAAAAACTGCTGCAGGAGAGTACTGGAGAAACAAAGGGAAAATGCTAAAATTTGCACATTCGTGTCAGGTAATGGCTAGAGTAAAATGCAGCAAAAAGGAAAAGGTTTGTAATAAATTTCTACAGTCATACTTCTCCGTGTGGATAAAAGATCTGAAACTGAAGGTAGAATCTCTACCAGCTAAACTGACAAAAGGAAGCAGGAGTAAACAGCTGCCAAAAAAACTGTACTTAGCCCAGATGTGTCCCTACTGCCTCTTATTATGGTCATTCTCTCCTCATTAAGAATTACCAGTAAAAATAAAAAGTGCTAGAAAGATATTCATGTGTTCATAGAAAAAAGTACAAATGGATAGCAAGAATAAATGTTTTTCAAAAGTGGAAATAGTCTTAAATTGCAAAAGGCCTTTGCAGGATAATAAAGGGATCTGGGATGAAAGTGCACATTAACATTTGAGAGCAAAGACTATATAAATCCAGAAGTTTAACTGATTTTTAAAGTATACAAATATAAAAGAAAAGGAAACTTTAAACATTTTGGTGTATATTTGCCCAAAGTGCAGCCCCTCATTTATTTAAAACTAGTAGCAATACCAGTGTAAAAAGCATGTGACAATTAACAGAAAAATAGTTTGATGTGTATTGGCATAGCCCCAATGTCTTTTGAGAAGTTTCTCTAAAAATGCAAGAACACGGACATGAAAATAGGAAATATTTATGGAAGTTTGGGTATTTTTTTTTGGTTGGTTAATTTGGTTTGGATTTGGTTTTTGTTTTTGTTTTTTGTTCATCTGGTTTTTTCCTTTTTAAAGTACAAATTAGTTAAAATTAATTTTGTTTATTTCATGGTCTGTGGTGTTTGGAGAACTTATTTTCAAGCCTTTCCCCACAGCAGTGATGCTGGACAAAGCTATTACTTGTTATTTCGATGAGCCGAGATTTCCACATAATCACTTAACTTGAGGATTAGCTTTTTAAACATAGCATTTAATGTTATGATATAGCTTGTGTTATCAGGTAACAATATTTCTTCACAAAACCTACCAGGGAGCAATTGCATTCTCCAGCAAGTCAGTTGAAGTGGCCTTACATGAGAGGGTTTTAACGAGCAAAGAGAGAAATTAGCTAAGGAAGGACCTGGTTTCCTATGCTTTCACAGCAGCAGCACAGTGATATCTCAAGAGGAAAGGCAAGCCTATTGACTAGATGATGGCCTTATCTCATTTATAGAGTGCAGCCTTGTGATTTAGAGCTTTAGTAACAGCTTTTTTCTCCAAAGTGGAAAATCTACCAATTTAATTGGCCTGCTTGTTTGATTTGAGCAAAGGCTATTCCCTGGCATGTCTGTGCAGCAGCTCAGTGATTTAGATAAAGAGCTGCTGCTTGTTCACTTCCTATCAGTCCAGCCCTGCTATGAGAGAAGGCAGTCTGGAAACTCCTATGGAGCTGAGGATTCATCTCATGAGGAGTCTGGCACAGGACTTAAAGTCTGCCAGACCCTGATGACTGCTTGAGGAATCTTGCATTTACTTATGGAAATCTTAATTGGGTCAACAAAAGAATATTCCATTTGCAGTGCAAACAAACACATTAAAAAAGTGTTAGTTAGATGGTGTCAGTTTAAACCCCTTGCAAAATGCAGATGTTATCCTTCTACTTTTTTTTGTGCTGGAGAAGCAGCCTGCTAACTGAAGAGCAAGCTTTGTCTTATGCCTGGCAACAAAAAAGCTACACTGCTCTCACAGCAGTTCAATCTCATAGAAACAGGGAAAAGAATTTGAACTCTACAGTCTATCAATGTTAACATCCACCCTATTCTGATTAAGGTGGAGACACCTTGATCAAATGGTCTTACAGCAAAGCTCTGAAAACTGTAGACACTACAAGTTAGGGAGAGAAGAAGCCTTTAATAAACTTTTATTTTTAAGACAATGATCAAATAACTACTGTAACCAGTAATAAGCCACAGAATTTAGGTTCTTTTTACATCTTCTGACAGATTATTCACCAGCATCACTGCTATGGATTATGTCATGAAAGCAGAAACATCTCACCTTAGACAGCTGTCAGTTTTCAACTTTACAGATTTAACTAGGTAGCTTAATACAGAGACATTTTCCCAATGTACTAAACTAACAAATATTACCAATGTCAATCCTACTTATTCTATGGATGTGAATCAAATGAGGGAGGGCTGAAGAATGGATCTTATATTTGCCCCAAATAACACTCTCCAGAAGGGTATTTACTTTATCAGATGATTCAGTCTTTGTCATGCACGGGTACAGTTGGTCTAAACCCCATCCTAATATTCAGGATTGCTGTAAAATGTGAAATACATAAATTTTTTTAAGAATGGATGGTTTTTTAATCCTTGATCTTTGTATATTTTCAAACCTAATCAATAAGAAGAGAGATTTAAACCATTTAAAAGAGAGCAGCTAACAGGATCTAAGTAATGTCCTTGTGTTAGAAAATCAAATTACTTGTTGGTAAAGTACCTTCTTAATGTTTAGGGCTGGTCATGATCTTAGACCTAGGGGGATGTTAACATATTAAGCATCTTAGCATCTCAGATGCTTTGTTATGGTTGTATGAAAAAGAATGCCTACTGATAGTGGGCACAAAGAACATAGAATTTATGGGCCACAAATCAACTGGCAGAACATCTAGGATAAGGCAGAAGCTAATAAACCCAACTTGGCAACTGTGCTGAAATCAGCTCCAACGAGGTAAATGGAGATTCTAGCATGGGGAAATCTGCAACCACTGACCACCAGCCCAAGAAACCCAAAAGAAGAGAAACACTGAGTGTGGGGACTAATTAGTTTGAGAGGCAGGAGAATAATTTGCCAAGAGAAGATAGAATGCTAATTAATAAGAGAACTATGTAACTGGTATCCTCTGAACACTAACTCTTTTGTTCAAACTCCTTTGCTAAAATGTATAAATAGTAAAAAGATTTGATAGTCATTGTGCTTGATTTGTAGAATTTCACATAGCACTCAGGCCTGCACAGCTCTGAAATAAATAATCAATGTCTCTGTCTCATGTTTAATTACTGGTTTGCTGCACACCAGGTAATGAATCCAATTTTTGTGGACAGCACCCCTGCCCTATGAGAGCTGCATCTGAGCAGCTAGGCTGTCAGGTAATGCCCTGGAGGAGCCGCAGGATGCTTTGCAGAGCCCAGCCCCAGCACACAGAGGTCACCACATCCATATATCTTTGCAGGATCAAACCTTTCAGTATAAATCTACCCTTATCATTCTCCTGCCTTTCAGTGTTCTGTTTCATTTGTGGCTGATTTGTTCCTGCAAGCTCTTTGGGAAGCATGTTCCTCTGCACCTGGCAGGCTTTTGCTTTTCAAGGTCATTTTACCCATGGCAAGTGATATTTCTACTTTTTTCCCAAGAGACTTTTACAAAAAGCCCGTCAGTACACTGAATTCAGACCACTGTCCAGATTTGCGATCCTGGATACTTGTTTTGACACTGTCATTTCTGAGTAAGGCTGTTATCAATCTGTAGGAGGGGAAGAGTTCTTGCTATCTTACTTCACTGTCAGCTTACTACTTCTCATATCAATGCTATGAATGCAGTTCAGTTTATATTTGTAAAGCCCTGGTAAAATATTAAGCACTCTAGTAGTGCTGAAGATTAATATTATTTTGCTCTGCAGAGCACACAGCTCTTTCAATAGGACAAGGCAGTCCAAACAGGTCTTGACAGAGTCTGGATAGGAAAACAATACCAAGAAAACCTGTGTCACATTTTTTCTGCAAGCAAAAGGCTGAGTTGTGTCGGGTTGGAAGTTATTCTTTGTGTGTTTCTCTAAAATACCCTGAGCCACCACATAACTCACAGGAAGAAAGGTAAAGAGGTTGCCTTTATTCATGTTTCTTTACAGCCCTGATGCCCCTTCATGTTCACAGTAAGTGCAAAAAAACTACTTGCTGTGATTTCTTTTGATCTTGGACTGGCACCTGCTGGTGTGGGGAACTGGAGGCATTGTGATGAATGATGGCTCAGCAGCAGCCAGCTACACTGAGGTTAGAGATCATGGAGTTGATGTGCAAAGGTAGGTCTGAAGTCC
Organism: Anthoscopus minutus; assembly: GCA_013399455.1. Taxonomy (NCBI): domain Eukaryota; kingdom Metazoa; phylum Chordata; class Aves; order Passeriformes; family Paridae; genus Anthoscopus; species Anthoscopus minutus. The sequence goes on along the minus strand of VWYI01037225.1, from coordinate 315,828 downwards.
CACTGTGCTTCCTTCAACCCTGTTCTTAATCCTTATAGCATCTGATTTGAGAAGCAACAGCTGTGAAAAATGAATAGCAGTTCCAAGACTGCTTTTTTCCCTGCCAGAAAGCCTTGTGCACTGCAATCAGTATTTCAAGTGTGTGTATTTTTATCACTGAGAAGTCCTGGAGGTGCTTACACCTGCAATGCCCCACTTCATGGCAGTGGTCAAATGGGGCTGTGCACTGGCTGCTTCCTAAACTGCAGCTCTCCCAAAGAGCCTGATTAGTGATCTCTGATCCCCTTGGCCTGACTAGTGGTCTCTGAAATACAATCTAATGAGTAATACAGTCAGAAATGGAGAAAGTAATTTGGAAAATAACAGAGAGAAAGATACCAGTATTTTTTAAACATTTACTGCTGCATTTACACCAGTTTGGCCATATTGATCAGGTTTAATAGTCAAAGACAGAAACAATCTAGATTTTCTAGGAAGTTTTAGAGTAAACCACAATGCATTGAGGAATTTTTGTTTGCTTACTTGAAAAAGTTACAAAAATGGCTCACCATACTCTCACACCCTGACAGACTTTTTTTTGGTTTTTTTTGCACCCATTACAAAGCATGTAGGCAGTGCAACTCATGGTGCCTGAGTTCAGTGGTGGGGTGAGAAATCTGCCCAGACTGCCAGGCCCCAGCTCCATGTGCAGTCACTGCAGACAAAAAATTACAGCATTTACTCCAAGATATAATTCATTTACCCTAACTAAAAGCATCTAGAATTCAGCACATGTTCAAGGATTTTTCAAAGTTGTGGTATATGTGCTGCTACCTATGACAGACTTGCCTTTCAGCAGCCTTCTTCCCTACTTTGTCTATGCCCAAAGTCAATTTTGAGTCATGCTGTGGGTATTTCTTTGAGAAGGATAGTTTAAATTTCCCCTAGCAACTTGACATTTATAATTGCATAGCATGGTACAGAATTACTAGACTGAGCATAATACACCAAGTCAATAAACCTTGTATTACATTTTTAACCTGAGGCTTCAGAAATCCATGTGTTTTTGTAGGTGTGTTTCCTGTACATGCTTTGAAGCCCAGGACATGTATAGCTTAAGGGAGCACTATGACCTTCTTCATTTTACACAGGCAGCCATGAGAATGAATGGAACTCACAGCTTTGGCCCACACCTACAGTCACTTTTCTGTGGTTGAGAAATGTTACTTTGTTCAAGTACAGGAGAGCATTAAATATCTCAGAGTATAATAAACAATGACTCCACTTCATGTCTCGGTTCCAAAGTGGAGACTTCTGACAACAGAGACTCCGCCCAGAATTTATACCCGTAGACTAGGTGCCCACATCTACTTTTTCTGTTTTAGGAGTCATTGACAATTTGTGACACTAACTGATTATAAAGTCAAGTAAATGTTTTATCTCCTCAAGGAAAAGAATGGACTGTGTTTAATTCCCTTGATTATTGCATGAAAAAATTACTATCTAAACAGGACATTTTCATCCTGGCAGCTAATGTGCCCCTCCCTGGGGCTCAGCATGGAGATGGAGAGGCTGGAATCTCCAGCATCCTTGGTAAGACAAAAGGTACCATCCTCCTAAACATTTTAGCTCTGCTTCTTGATCTCCATCACTCAAAGCAAGGCCCAGTCTGTATTTGGGCCCTGGCTCACCTCACTGGGGAGGAGCAGGAGGTGAGAGGGCAGTGCCCCACACAGGTAGTCCCAGTGAGAACCTGCAGCAGCCCTGAGGTGACAATGGATGTGTGTGCAGGGAGCCTCCCAAGGCAGAGCACAGCTGGCAGGCAGACTTTGCCTGGGAGGAGGGCTGGGTGCATCGTTTGCTCAGCACTTAGGGGAATTAGCAAGTAAAAGTGTCTGGGAGATCTCAGTCTAGCAGAGTATTCAAGTACCTGTTAAAATTTAATCAAATCAATAGCTTGTTGACTTTGGTGGGACTAATGATGAGCCTCATTTTCAGGTTATGTTTAAGTGCTTGGCTGAATTCAGGTTTGAAATATTAGTTGCTACTGAGTTTTCTAATGCAGGTAAATGTGGAGAAAACAGAAGGCAATACCACCCCTAACATGAATGCTACTAAACTTGTTTTGGAAGTATCAGATAATTGCAGTTCAAGGTGGAAAGCTAACCATTTGTTTTGCATGAGAAAATGTTTTACAGTTTCCTCCCCTAGCTCAGTTCAGGACGCTGCCATTATAGTGTTTTATTTGCCTTGCCCACCTCCAAGGCCCTTCTACTTTTTTCCTTCCTTGTTTCACTGTTCTGGGAACTGGACTTAAAAGGAAAACAAAGACCCATCGAATATGCAGCAAACTGGATTAACTGGGATAAGCCTCTGCTCTGCTGTTTGCAGTTCAGTGATAACATCAACCAGCCCTTGTTCCTTGCACTGTCCCATGTGTTTTCTCTTTCTGGTTTTGGTTTGTTGGTTTTTTTAACCTGCCACTGGGTTTAATTCCACATGCACCAGTGAACAGCAGCTGCTAATGCTTGATCTAACCACTATGCAAGGAAAGCTTTTACACAGCCTGCAACCTGAGCTTCTGTAAACACAATTCAAAACTCCAGCTGGTCAAGGTGCACCTCTGCTCACATTTCCTTTTATCAGAGGGCTGCAGGGGACCGTTCCAGGGCAGATTATTTACTCTCTTTTGTATGCAGCCTTGCATTTCATATTGGAGGTTGCCACCCAGTAGCTAAATATGAGACAGAGTTGTGAGTAAAAAATACTTGCTCTTTGTAGGATATACTTAGATCATTAGGGGATCACACACTGTTTATTTACTCAAATGAGCAGGCAAGAGCTGAGATGTGGATGCTTGTCTACACCAAAACTCTCTCCCTGTTTATTTTCAATCCTTTTTGCCAGCATAGCTGAGAATCCAATACAGGTGAAAATAAGAATGCCGGGCTCCAGCTTCCCCAAAGGACATCACAGGATCGTGGTAAAGCCAACACAGTTGATGTAGCTTGCTTACTGCCTGGTGGTATTTAAAAGGACTTTGAAAAGTGATCTGACCTACAGTAGAGGCTGGCATTGAAGGTTACTTCTGTGTCCAGAGCAGGAAGGTAACAAAGGCCAAACACTATGAGAAGACCAAAAGCAATGGAGGAAAAACACATGCATGTAAGCATGCAGGAGGAGCATGAAAAGGCTGTCAAGCCTGTTTCCTTCAGGCTTTCTGCACTGCTTTTATTGGCTGGCAGGGAGAAGCGCTTTTTGCAATGTGGTGGCTGAGACTTGGGCTGTGTCTCACAGACAGGCTGAGGAGACCCTGCTTTTCCTTCCCCAGTGACTGCAGAGGAAGGCAATGAAGGTTTCTCCTAGCCTCTGAAGTGATGTGTGAGTCCAAGCCCCTGCCTCTTTTGTTGATACCCTCTACACTAAGCAAAGAAATAAGAATGTCCTTGAAATGTGAGGATATGATAGGCACTTGTTTGCATTGGGTGTCCCCAGGGAATTCTCAGCTAGTGTACATCCTTCTGCACTACTTTGGGGAAAATTATAGAGCTCCCTCTTGCTTTGTAGCTGTGTTACATAAAGCATTTGAACATGCTTTCAGATGATCTCTGAGAAAATGTGCCAGCTCCAAGAATCTCATTCAGATATTTCAGATATGATAATGGCCCATTTAAGGAACTAATTAAAATTGGATGAGTTTCATATCTCCCCCAGTTTTAGAAAAGAAAAATCATAGGCCAAATATAAATTTCATAAATGCTTGACAAACCCTGTGCAGGAAGAAATTTGATAGAGGACATCAACACCAGGCCATTTAGAGCAAATGATAGAACCTAAAGCAAGACTTTGAAGTCTGACCTTCAGAGTCTATAATAATATACTGGCTGACAGAGGTAATAAATCCAGAGAGTGGGACAGAATGTACCTAATTAAGCAGTTTTGCCATGTTTTGGCATTCTTTTCAGTTATGTTTCTTACTAGAAGGATTTTCAAATGTACCAGCACAGTATTGCAGTTATCTTAGTTCTGAAAACACTGCTTTTTTTCCTCTATGCAAACCAGCACATCGTCAGTGTCACTTCACTGAGAACTATGGGCCAAGCACATTTTTCTGAGCTTTATGTGAAAATCAATGGATAAGCTAATAGGATGGACACTGCCATGTGAACCAGAACACCAATTTCTTCTACTCCATACTAAAAACTGTGCTTTCTTACTCATTTTTTTGCCAGAATTATAAAAGAGATGAGTTGAAAGGGACTTCTAGAGATCTCCTGTCTGACCCCCACATATTCTTTACAGCTCTGTTGATCATTTATGCACAATTGTAAGTAGAGCAGAGGGCAAGGTCACATCCTTTGACCTGCTGGCAACACCACTTTTCATGCAACCCAGGAGCTGTACATCAAGAGGTTCTTGACCTTCTTTACTACAATTATTTCATGTTATAGTAGGATCACAGTCAGCTTATTTTCTACCAGGGTCCCCCACTCCTTCTCTGGAGATCTTTTCATCTGGTTGTCTCCCAGAGTCTTTTGGTGCATGGAACTTCTCCTCCCCAGGTGCAAGACTCTGCACTTCCCCTTGTTGAACTTCGTGAGATTCCTGCCAGACCATTTCTCCAGCCTGGTCAGGTCAAGTCCCTTCTAATGCCCATAAAACTCCCTGGGGTGTCAACCACTCATTCCAACCTTTTATTGTCTGCAGTCTTACTGAGTTTTCTCTCTGCCCCAACATCTAGATCATTAATGATGTTATAAAAGACAGCTAAAAGCCCTGCTAAAGTCAAGATAAATAACCCCTGTTCCTCAATTTCTTTGCAGAAGGATATCAGCTCAAGCATCTTTTTCCTTTTTTCAAATCATTGCTGACTGCTCCCAGCCACTTCCTTGCTCTTGTGTTTAAAAAGGTTTTCCAGGATTATATGCTCCATCACCTTTCCTGTGACTGAGGTGAGACTGCCTGCCCTGTAGTTCCCCCTACCCTCTTTCTCACCTTCCTTGAAGACAGTGATATTTCCTCTCATGCTGTACTCATGCTGGGTTCTGGGACTGTCTGAACAACAGGGTGCAGATTTGCATCCAAAGTAAATGCATCATGCTGTGCTTTTGAGAGGAACTCTCTGAGGACATTGGAGACGGAATGTTGCAAAAGGTGGACATGGAATGATCTGTTCCAAATATGACCAACTATCACTTGGATATTGATCACAAAAGCCACCATGCTTCCCTCACAGTCCAATATGCCATGTTAAAAACATTGTTAACAATACAACTTCTGCCTGGTCTTGAAGCTCACTTTTTTTTCCTATTCCCACTTTTTCTAAAGCTTCTTCCACTTTCTCCCAATGTCTTGGAAGAAATCTCCTTTTCTATCTTCCTAGACAGAAATCTCCTTTTCTATCTTCATACTTGATTCTCTCATCTCATGCTATAACAGCACAGTAGTCATATTTATCAGTCTTTGCCTAATATTACTTTTCATTGAAAAAACCATCCTATGTGGAAATTAATTCCTGATCGCACGTGGTTTGCCTAACCTAGGTTCCTGAGCTGTACCTGCTCACCTGGTGCTTGGTGAAGCAATCCTGCTGAAATGAGGGCTTCATGAGGCACTGGTTCTCACTAGATTTTCACACTTCTCATTGATGCATTCAGCCACAGCCTCATATGCCTGCTGAATCACTCACTCTCTGGGGGATGGCCTCTGTGCCCTGGCTGAATTCATCTTTGTGTGCCATCACAACAAGGTGACAGGCTTTCTGCAGACTGATGTGTCACTGGGGCAGTAGTGGCAGGTGGTCATTCCTGTCAGGCTTTGAATTATGTGAAGGAAAAAGCTTTTCTTCCTCAGTGAGCTGGGTGACACATGCTTCTTGCAGATTCACAGATATATCGTGACTCATAGAATCATAGAATGTTGCTAGTAAACACGAAATAGAAGTGTGGACTTACGAACAACAGCAAGGTTTTGATCCCAAGATTAGGCAGGAAGCCTTTATTTCAGGGTTTTGTAACCCTTTTTATAAGGTGTTACAGGACAGCATGATTGGCCAAAGGAACCACCTCTCTGGTCCCATTGGTGGAAAAAGAGAAAAACACATTCAAACATCTGTGTGACATTGTTTTGAGAAGCAAAACCTAATTAAAAAAAAAACAGTCCTTGAAAGAGAAGTTCCCAAAAGATTTTCCCTTGGGAACAGATCAGTCACTGTCAGGCTGAAAAACTCTCTCAGGCTCAGTAAATCATGTCCACAATAGAATGGCTTCAGCTGGAATGAACATTAAAGATCATCTATTTTCAACACCCTTGCTGTGGGAAAGGATGCCTTTTACTAGACTTTTAGCAATGGAGCATCCACAGGCTCCCAGGTCAATCTGTGCCAGTGCCTCACCACCCTCACAGTAAAGGATTTAAAAAACATTTTTAGTATCTAATGTAAGACTACTCCTTTTCAGTTTGAAGCCACTCCTCTTGTCATGTCTCCACATGCTCCTGTAAGAAATCCTTCTCCATCTCACTTGTGCTCTTCCTTCAGGTACTAGAAGGCTGCAATTAGGTCATTCCAAAGCTTTCTCTTCTCCAGGCTGAACAATCCCAATTCACCCTGCTATTATTTCCTCATAGCAGAGGTTCTCCATCCCTCTGATCATCTCGGTGGCCTCCTCTGGACTCACTCCAGCAGGTCCATGTTGTTCCTGTGCTGGGCAGCCCAGGGCTGGATGCAGCCCTGCAGGTGGGGTCTCACCAGAGCAGAGCAGAGCAGAGGGGCAGAATCCCCTCCCTCACCTCTGCCCACATTGCTCTGGATGCACCCCGGGATATAACTGGATTTCTGGGCTGCACAGGCACACTGCCTGTCCACCATGTCCACCATATCTTTGGGCTTTTTCTACAGGAGGACCCAGGTGCAGCATGCACTTAACCTGGTGGTCTAGCAATGTGTGGTGTCTGTGTGGGGCATTCCAGTGCCATTTGTGAGAGCTAAGCTGAGAGATCAGAACTGGTGTATAACCATTGCAATAACTTTTATATGTATTTATGCACCTTTATCCAATATATAAAAGATGATTAATAGTACCATTTGTAAATAGTTTTGCACTCCATGTGTTGTTCAAGGCTCTGCCATTGTTCCCAGACTTTACAAAAATCAAAGAAACATCATTCATCTCTTTGAAATGCCTTGTGGTTACTGCTTAATTATTCTACATGCCTCCTCTAAATTAGCCCTGGTTAGTATGTACGGGTTTGTGCACTGACTGCACTGTAACATGCACATACCTGAATATTATATACCATGATTAATAGTGAGTTCTTGAACACCAACTTTGCTGGTATGGATTGAGTGCAGTCATCTGTGTAACCTAAATTGCTTCATGAGCTGAGGTTGCTAAGAGAGAGTGCCTAAGTGATGGGATGACATTATGAAATCATGTTTTCTCTTGTGTAGCTAAAAATGGCTGCAGACAAATACAAGTGGGTCTAAGTTTGCTTTGGGGTGTGGTGAACTCATATATTTGCTGTTTCACACAGGAACAGAATTTTAAAAATCTTCTTCTGAAGGGCTACTCTGCTGAATGTTAAGAAGATTGGGCAAGAAGTCCATTCTCTCACTGACATCTGCTACTTGTGTTTGCTGCCTGCCAGTGGACATTTTCTCAGCTCTTTAGTGCTGGAGGGTTTACAGCAATCATTACAAAGCACTGCAGGTACATGCAGGCAGAGCTCACCTGCTGTGCCATGAGTGATTCCCAGCAGCTCCAACAGCCCCTGGCTTGCAGCAGCAGCACCACCAGTAGAGAAAGCTGCATTGGAAGACTAGCCTGGAAAGTGCTGTGTATTCTAAATGTTCACTGACACCATGAAGGATTAGCTTGTTTCAGGTTTTTAGGAAAGTTTTCTGTATCAAAAGGATACAACAAATAGTGACAGCTCCAGTCAGATCAGGATAAATCACCTTTTAGAAAAGAAAGGGGGCAAAAGATTACTTGTAACGTAGTAAATTAGCACAGTAGGGCTTTGCACCTAGGTTTGGCACAGTTCTGGTTCTTCCCATTTACTATTAATACATATTTGAGGTCTGTAATTTGTTAAGTAAAGTACCTACCTATGAGTAAAGGGATTGTTCAAAGTTTCATTTTGCAATATTCTGGAGGAGATTCTTTAATAACCCAGGGAAAATTAAACCAAACCACTCAAAGACATTTAAATGAATTTTCTGTTGCTCCATGGAAATAATGATTTTTACTGTGATAAAGACAAGTCATACCCTACATTCCTCCATAAGAGAAGAAAAAAATAAAATATTGAAAACATTTTCTAGTTATCAGGAAAGCTGTGTAACCATGGAACTAAAAGTCCATATTCTCATTTTACATTTCCTGCCTTAAGCAAAGGCTAAAAATTGGATAAACTATTTATTTGCTCTAATTATAGAATGAAGGAGCTAACTGAAGAGGTGCATTTATTAGTAACAATAAAAGGGAAAAAATGGAGTTTGAGGCAGCACACAATTGTGCTACTGCGTGTTCTTAGGATCATGGTAACTCAATTATGGAAAAACCAGTTGTCCTCTGAACAGCACTATTGAGCAGGTCTATGGCTAGCATGACTCTGGAGAAAGAAGTAAATATTTTGTTTCCAGCATCCTAGGTTATGTGTGTAAAGATAATTTTTCTTCATAGACTCCAAGGGAATTCTTTCAATCCAAATCCATTATTCTGGCATCTAGCCCTAGTCATCATTGACCCCTAAAGCAAACAGATTTTACATTTGTTTCTATTTCTCATGAAAAAAATAAAATTGCAGTCCTAATTCTTCTTTCACTGAAATGATAGTGAGGTTAGAAATCTCTGTAGTCATAGACTGTACTGCTATTTTCAGAAGAAAGCTCTTAAAACTGTCCACTTAAACCTTTCAAAACAATTGAAAAAAATTTTCAGTGGTTCCACCCTTTTAGTCTTGTACAAAATGAAAACATGACCATTAATATTCAGGATTGCATGAATGTCTGTGGTAAAATTTTTCTTTTTCTAAGAAGAACATTTTACTTTTTGATTGCTCTAAGACAAAAGCTTCAATACTTTTTTTCCAGTGTGATGTATTTCATATCAGTAATCCCATGATTACTTAACATTTAAGGGGTATATGAATACTGTGAAGAGTTTATCAACTTGCCCTTTCTCTTGGCTTGCTGCATAATTGGGAATATGACTTTGATCAACTTCCAGTTCAGCAGGCTTTGGTGCTTCTCTTATGTAAACACACATGAAAATGGCTGTACATATTGCAATGATTATTAAACCATCAATGTCTGCAAACTCCATAAATGCCTGTGTTGTGATATTCATTTTCATTGCTAACCAGACCATATTAGGGGAAATCCACTATTTCGTAACTGGTGTGTCAGTTCTTCTTTCACAGAGGTGAAACTCTCTTAGGAAAGACACTGGGGAATTCTGAAGAGAAATTGCTCCTAATGAGAGAATCATGCAACTGAATGGAAAGAGATATGATAAAATGATAAAATCTTCAGTTAATACTTTAGAACATTAGTCAGGTTTAAAATTATTTATGTGTCTGCCTTTTTTTATCCTCATTCATCTATTCATTGAGACTGCTCTCCAAAAAGTGAACAGTGTTTCTAATTCTGGAGAAGACAAGAGTCTATATGCAGCTCTGTTTTACATTTCAGGTTGTTATATTTTTAAATGTTACTAACTTATTTATTGGTAGATAAATCAGCAATTGGATGAGGGATGCACATTTACAAATAAGTCTGCCAATACCTTCCCCCAAAATAGAAAGCAATAAAAGAGAAATGTTGATATACTTCGTAATTCTGTTGTGTAATTGCACTGTTTAGAATCATGAATCTTTATCAAAAAAGAGACTGAAAGGCTTTGTCATTGTGAACTGTGTTCTTACTGATTTTTCTTTAAAGCTAGGTTCAAATCCATACAATCATTTGGTGGTACTTTCCCTCCAGCACTGCTAATATTGAAGTATTGAAAGAACAGTAAGAGTCTACACTGAAATCTCAATATCCAGGGCCCATTGAGTTTGTATTTTAAAATATTGTATTTACAGTCAGGAATCCAAAACAAAATTCCCGAAACTTTTAATTATGATCTGCAGGAGACACGTTGCCAAATAAGGGGTGGGTGCTCATGTGGCGTTTCTGCAGACCTGGACTGTCAGGGATGCCTGAAGTTGGCTCTGTGTTCTTAGGAAAAGCTTGATTCTACATTGTATTCAGGATACCAAATGGGGCTTCTTTTCTTTCAGAATGACAGAAATTTCACAACTGTTAATGTCTTTAATAAGATCTGTGATTGAGTAATTTAATTGCCCAAGTACAGATTAAGATACTAGCAGTATTTTGAAAATGTTGGCTTTGTTTTGACTTGCATTTGCTGTCATTACTGTAGCTGTCAGACATTTCTTGACATCTCCACATCTCAGAATGTGAACTGCTTTTGTTGAAAATATATTATTGGTTTGTGTTTGTGCCTTGTCAAGTACTTGGGGATGCAGGGTTTCAAAGCAACCCTGTGCTGGTGCAGAGGGCACCATCCTACAGCTTTGGGTGAATTCTGAGCTGTGTGGGTGCATTTCTCACACCACAAACCTGGTGCAAGGTAGGTGGCTTCCTGACAGAAATACTGAAAGTTGTCCCAGTTATATGTTTTGCCCTTCACACCTTTTAATCTCTGCCAGTTTGTCAAGTTTTCTTCCTCAGAACATGCTTGGTTTTAACAAGCCAATAAAATATAAATACTGATAAATTTAGTCCTGTATGGTATCTTCAAAACTAACCAGAACAAGGGACTTCAGCAAAAGAGTCAAATGCATATCAAAAAGAAAAGAGCCCATAGGTCTGAAGAGCTGACAAATTGACCTGAAAAGCTATCCAAAAGCCACTGCTTAATTTTTATTAGATAATAATAAGAGATATTACAGTCTTTTTAAAGAACCTATTATTATTGTAAACCTTTATTTTAATAAAGAAACAGACCATTATTCCCTCTATACCCACTCTCCAAGGACATAATATCACATATCTCTGGTCAAAATATTTTTTGCATTCCTTTGATCAGCAATTCCCTTTAAAACTGTCTCCTCTGAGCTCTTTCTTTGATCACCTTGATAGACTGATAGAATCTGGAAGACTATTGCATTTAGAAGAGCAAGAAAAATCTCTGGATACAAAACATATTCATATGAAATTTGACTTAGACATGTTTCCAAAGCAGAAAGTCAGGATAAAAGACATAAAAGCTAATGCAAGGAAATGGCAGAAGCAAGAAAAATTGTCTGGTATCTCTCTGGTGCTGCAATTCATTGTTTGCCTTAGGGTTTCAGAAAACAGCAGCTGCCTGAACCTTGATGGCTAGAAATCAATAATATAGATTTCATCTGCAAACAAATGCAATCTCTGCCCCTTTATGGGAGGAGCAGCCAATACCTCAGGCAAACAAGGGCCTGACTTTCAGGTACACCTAGTGAATGCCCTGGGAAGTGTCATGTAACCTTGCAAGCAGCCTTATTTTCATAGGCAGAATGAAAAATCAAAGGGCCAGATAGGAGGGGGAAGACTGCTGGGGACAAATTTAGGAGCAAAGTGTAAAATAATTACTACTAAACAGATTATGAAAAGTATGTAAGTAAGATTCTAAGAACGGTGTAATGTCTTAGGAATTCTTAGGAATATCTTCTGAGCTACCAACAGGTCATAGGCTTTGTTTAAAAAGATTTGATTGATTTCTATTTCCTAGGCACTTTTATTTCAGCCTGATATTGCCTGTGATTCCTTCCTGCCTTCCTTCCTTCCTGCCTTCCTTCCTTCCTTCCTTCNCCTTCCTTCCTTCCTGCCTTCCTTCCTTCCTTCCTGCCTTCCTTCCTTCCTGCCTGCCTTCCTTCCTGCCTTCCTTCCTTCTTGCCTGCCTGCCTGCCTGCCTTCCACACTGCCTTTCTTCCCCTTATTGTTCTCTTTCAAAGATAAAAATATTTCCCTTTAGCATCACCATGTGTTTTCTCAATTGTATGGAATTTTTATCTCTTTTTGCTTTAGTTTTCCACACAGAAATAAAAATATCATTGCAAAATAATATTAAATGGGTGTTACAAGACTTCTGGAATGATTGAAGTGTGTTTCACAACAGACTCACTTTTAATAATTGTAGGGATAAAGCAGCATTTAGAGAAGGTATATAGACTTTTAGAAAAAAGAAAAAGCTAGAAGGGAATTTGCCTTTCATTTCCTCTCTGATACAACTATATTTGTTATATGCAAAATATTTTGTCACAGCACAAGCAAATTGTAAGTTGCTGACAGTCACATGACTGAGAAAACTGCAGAGACTCAAGGTATTGTTTCAAAGAATCTTTCATTTAGTTACACATTAACAGGCTCAGCAGTTGTACATTCACATATTAAGATATCCAAGTTTAGAGTTCAAATGAAAACTTCCTTTTCAGCGCATTGCACTTTATCTGGAAAAAGTAATGACTCTTTATATTGCACTCTAATGGCCTGGAACATATTTGTCTGACTGGAATACTAATGAATATTAAACTTTAATATTAATAGACTTGCAAAGGTATATGTATATATTGAAATTTTACAATAAATGGGGTACAGTGCCTAGACCCAGTAGTGTACCAGTTAATACAGTTTTGCACTAATGGTATAATGTGAGCTCTCTAAAACTATTGTCAGTAGTTTTGGCCTTTACCTATAACAACAACAAAAACAAAAAAATATCGTTCAGCTGAACAATTATAAATTGTGTTCAACTTTTCCATTATCTTCTTCAGGGCCAAAAAGAACCCAGCACCCAAAATGAGACTACTTCTGAATACACCAGATGCTCTGAGCACACCAGATGCTCTGAGCATACTGCTTCCTCTACTATCTATCTGATGTTTTGCTTTGACCTAAACTGTCCTTCCTGGCAAAAATATATTCATTTTCAGAGATTTCTGATTTTTTTGGTGACTAAAATTTAATTTTTTGGTGGGGCAGAGGGCTAGAAGGGAGAGGATATTCATTAATACTTCTGTGAAAAACGTGAACTCCGTTAAAGATAAGCCCCACTAGGAAAATATTTTTGTTGGAAATTTTTTGACCAGCCTTACTATTTAGATATCTAGATTTATGTACACTAATGACTCACATCTGCTTCCTCTACAGTTTTTCAAAACCTTTTCTGTTTTTTTGACAAACTGCTCTTTCCTCTTTGATTCTGAAAATAAAACAAAGACCATTTTATCAATCCTTGCCTTTGTTTTCCTTGACTTTCAGGCAACTGCTTCATTTTTTGTCGAAAGAATAGAAGCACACTGTTTGATTCTTCAGATTTTCCTTCTGTGTTGCTCTCTATCACAAGGATAAACCAAATCTCACCATGTCTCAGTTGGCACCACTTTAACCTGCTGGTTGTGAGACTGAAATAGCCTTCAAGTGTTGAAGTGATTTAAGAGAGCAAGCAACAAAGAACTTGTTCTAGACAGCCACACTCCACAGAAGTTAATTAATATGCCAGACATTAAGTTTATCCTCAACTAACTTGCCTATTCCTAGATAAGGACATCTTTGACACTTCCTCTCTACGTTAGGGTACTGCTGTGCTGTCACATTTCCTGAGCCCACCTAGCCTGGAGGCACTCAACATTCTTTCCCCTATTGGGACTTCTTGCCAATGACCATGCAAGCATTTCTTTCAGGGCCTCTCAGTTTTGACAAAATTGGGTTTTACCAAGCTGAAGCTTCTTCCAGCCACACCTGGATGAGGATTTTTTAGAAAAAGTAGGCCAAAACAGTGACCAAAATATTTTACCTCAATAAAGGACAAAAGAAAAGCGACAGGCCCTCTCTAAAAATCTCAGTAGGGTTTATGATTTCAGACAAACACTTTCACAAAGGTACAGCCTATTAACACTAGATGAGGGTAGGATTGCTCTTGTCTAAGTTTAACTGGGCAAAGGTTAGTAGTCTAGCCTAAATCAGTCACCAGTGCCCCCCGGCAGTCAGCAGGTAGCTGCAGAAGTGATTCATTCCAGGTCCATGTGAAGACAGGGTGACTCACTGGCTGCCGTGGCCTGCTGGGGTAGGCAGTTAGGCAAGGTGTGCTGTGCTGCTGGGCACTGTTTGTCAGACTGCCCTTAGAACACTGCAGCAGCCTCAGCTGCAAAATACCTACAGGCTGCATCACCTCCTGTTTGGAGCAGGCCAGGAACGCACACCTGGACAGTCACAGCAGCTCGCAGGACAAGCACTGGCAGGTTCAGCTGCCAGAGCTGAGTCATGTGGCTGAACCCTCAGTACCAGCATCTGTTTGCAGAACTGGCTCTGAGATACTTCTAATAAAGAGGATTATGATTTAGAAAGGTTGTGAGTTCTTTTGAAACATTACACCATTTCAAACAGCTCAAGCTATGACCAAGTATCTTAGCACCCCTTCTTGGCTGCAGTATCACGTGGCACTTTCTAGCTGTAACTACTACCAATAATTTATTATTACTCAATTAAATACAGAGAAAACCTTAAGCCTAAAAAGCAGAACATTTTATAAAGCAAAATCTATGACTTCATTAAAATGATTCTCATATCAGCTTACTTTTACCTTAGAAGATCACCAGACTCAAATAGAAGTGGATCCAACACAATTATTAATAAGGAAGTCAAATATTTAACATAACTTTCACTTCATTCCTAATGAATTGTTCTTGCCTCCTCCACACAATGGAAATGCCATCATCACAGCTACATTTTCTTTCTACTGTCTGGGAGCTTTCTAGTTCACCTCATTCCTCACGTTTTATAAATCCTCCTTGAAGCAATTTCATTTTCAACTCCTTTTTTAACTACACTGGCTTTTCTCATACTTCTGATGGATTTGTTGCTATGTGGCACAATTCTTCCTATGAAACACATCAGTTTATGATTGACTATTTTGTGTTTGCATTGCACCATCCCATTTGATTTCACTCAGAACCACCCACATTAACTTCCTGCCTGGATGGAATTTCTTGTCTTTGCTTTACATTTAATCCTTCATCATAGTGGCAAAAGTGTGATCCTGACTGTGCAGAAAACATCATTGTGTCTCCAGCTATATCTTTGAGGTTTGTCACAACATATAGAAGCACGAGGGAAGGCTTGGAAGGCTGCAGGAAATGGACATCAGAGGGTTCTTGATATTGCAAATATTTGTAATGGGCAATGTTTATGCTCTGCAGTCCTTCTTAGGACGTTATCATGCTACATGTATACACCTACAACAAAGCATGGCACTCACCCATGACCAGACACATTACATACCATATGTTCCTTGTGGCACTCCTGCTTCCTCCACTGAAATGTGAATCAGGATGAAAACCAGTCTTGTAGCAAAATGTAAAGAGTGAAATGTAAATGTAAAATGTGTAAAATTTGTGTCCTTCTGTTCCTTGTTCACATTCAGTACCTGAACAGTCCTAAATGTTTGGATGGTTCTGATCTGGATCATAACTGTGTTTATAGAACTATGAAAAGTTTTTATTTCCAAAGAAATGTATCTATATATACCTTGAAAAGATATCTATGTAGAATAATGTTGAGTAAAATCAATAGAGAACAAATACAGCAGTCCATGGTCAGTGTTTGTTTTAATTTATGAATGACCAAAATAATTTTAAGATGGGCTTAAACTGGAAATATGTATTTGTGATCTATTTAGAGAGACAAATATAGAATTTTTTAAGTGGTAGAGCATTCATTTAGATAAAAAGAACCCCAGTTCTCTTCCTTTAACTCACCATTATGTATTCAATTTACACAGTGGGCAAGGGCCCTGAAGTTGGAACAGCTATAGCTGAGAGGATCCCTGGCAAGCACTTCCAGAGTCCAAGTCAACCACCTTCCTTCCTAGTAGGCCTCCTTCCCAGCAGTCCCCACTCCTCCATCAGCTACTGCCAGGCGGACAGAACTTGAGAAGATGCCCAAGGTGCTGCCGCACTAAAGCGCGGCTGGTGGTGGCCAGGCTCTGCTTTCGTGCTGATCCAGAGGCTGGATGTGCAGCTGGTGGAAGATAACAAGCTCCACAGCATTTGATAGCCAGATCTCATTCCATGGCCACATCTCAGCTAAATGAGTGTTTCAGAGCTTCAGATGTTTTCAGCCGTTTCTGCTCAGCTGAGCCCTGTGACAAGCTGACTCAAACTAAGCAGAGCGAGGACTGCTGAAGGACAGTTGAGCACATGGACATTTGCAACACTTTTGAATCAATTTTATTTTACAGTTAAAGTAATACAAATAGATTTAAATCCATACTTCTAATTAAAACAACTGTTCCCTGTGGCTCCCAACTGCAGGCGGAATCTGAGTTCTATTCTGTGACGAAACATCTCTTTTGCAATTTACTGCAACCTTCCTAGATCTTGCCAGCTCTCCTGAACCATTAGATAGGCTGTAAATGTTTCCTATGTTTCCTATGGTACTATGAAGGAAGACAAAAATACATCAAATTATGTAATTTTGGGAGTTAAACATTCCTCCAAATTAGTTTTGCTTGTTTCCCTGTATTTTACATGGCATGATTTTTTCTTGTATCATATTCATTTTTACTGTAAAAAATCTTACAGATTATCCTATGTAGCGTGATGTAATTAGCAGACCTAAGATTTTTGTATGTACTCCTGCTTTTGTACAAATATTTTACACATGAAGACTGTTGCTAATATGGGTCTCAGTCCTTAAAGCAAGATGCTCACATAATACAAACCACATTGAGTTATGCTGAAAATATTTGAAGATCAGGGGAATTTATTTCTGACAGTTTGAGATCAAGCATAGGTAAATGGGGATTTTAGACAACGCAGCCATGGAAGAAAATCATCCTCTTGGACAGTGCAGTGTAAGACTCAGGCACATGCTGTGATTCTTGGGATTGTCCTGTGCAGGGCCAGGAGTTGGATTTGATGATCCTTGTGGGTCCCTTCCAACTCAGCATATTCTGATTTTGTGATCAGTGGGCAGAGAAGTCCTCTTACCATGCCATCACTTTGTTTCTGCAATTGTTTTAGAGCAATATAAGATGATCTATGAATGTCTCAAACTCTGCAGGAATAAGATGGTCTTTCTACCAACTGTAAGTCTAAAAAACCTGAAAATTTAGGAAAATTGCAGCTTCCAGACAATTAGTCTGTTTTGGAAGGTTAAATTGAAGGCCTGCTCTCAGAAGTTACACAATTTTAAACCTCTTTATATTAATTGACATCAAGGAATTTATTCCTTTTTTACAACGGAGTCCTATTCTCACTGTCGTCAGAGCAGATGGAGGCAGTTCTGCAGATGCTCTTCTTAAACCCAGGATGCCTGGAGAGTCACCTTAGCTTGTGTTTGGAGATGAACCCAATAGAGTACATCTCTGTTTGATGCTGGTTGACTCTTGCATGTGATAAAGTTCTTCTTAAATTTACTTTCCTGCAGGAAATAAATGTTGAGTGAAGACATGTTTCCAAAAAATGAGTGGCAAACTGCATCTTTCCAACAAGCTCAAGAGATACCTTGCTGTCCTGGGTTCCACACAGAACTGCTTCAGTGTTTCTTTAACAAGTCCTGCTTCTGCAAAGCTTACCCAATTGGCTTTCACCATCCTAATGCTCTTATTTGGCCCCACCAAACTACCTAGAAGATTTAAGCTACACCATGAAAAGACTCGGGGTTTGTTTTTGCAGTAGCTGTGCTCAGGACTCTTTGAGGATGAAGTGTCACCACAATTCTGAAAAACTTACCCTCTAGAAGACATAAACCAAGCCAAAGATTATGTTATGAACAGGTATCAAAGAAGAAAACAATGAAAAAATATATGTTAAACGATGCAGGAAGAGCTATATGGATTAAAAAAGACTAGAGAGTTGGTCTCTGATCTTGTAAGCTGCTTAACTATACAACACATTCATTTATTGACTTTTTGCATGATTAGTTCTTAGTTTCCTTAGGGCAGAAACAGAAATATTGAGCAGAAGGGTGTAAAACCTAACTGAAAGGATTATTGAGAAAAAAAAGATGACAAGAGTGAGGATAATTAGAACAGTGCCACGTGTAATGACTGGCAAATGAATGAGTTCATTGGAAATGTAAACACGGAAAGGGACTGTCAGAAAGGGCGTACGATGAGCAGCTCAGACCGATGAGTAACTGCGGAAGTGGGTAAGACTTCCTGGTCACCAAAGAGAAAAAGAGTCATGCAAGAAGAGGTTGGGCTAAAAGGAAGGAATAGGAGCAGCATTCCTCTTCATGTGCTCAGCTGTGCAGCCTCTTTGTGACTCCACATCTTGGTGCTTCAGTGCTCTAATGCCGATCAATAACTGACCAATAATCACGTGGTTTTGTGTTGATGATTTGTACTCTCTGGTTCCTGCTACAGCCTATGCAAAAAATATCAAAATTGGTACTCCTGTTGAGCTCTTGATGATTGAGGCAAACTTTGAAACCCAGACAATCACAGCTCTTAGATATTTTTAATCATGAGTGCTGAGGCAACTCAAGTCCAAATGTGCAAGCTAATTTTACAGGATTTCCTGTTCTTTCAGTAACTAGATTGATTCCTGGAGATAGATATTTGCAGCTGACTTTGATCTGGGGGGGTTTTCTTTTCCATTATACTGTTTGTTTTTCTGCTATATCACAAATTTTATTGTCAAGTATAATTGACCAAAATTCTCAACACCTTTTGTCATGGAGACCTTGACAGACTGCTGTTACATCATTGCCTGCAAATGAGCTGAGTAGTCCTTTCTAAGCCCATTTTATTTCCAAGGATGGGGCATCTACCACCTCTCTCTACATTATACTCCAGTGAATTGACATAGTCCCCTTCAGTACCATGGGATAAAGCCAGGATAAATACGGCCAAATCACAAAACGTCCTCAAAATTTGAAGGCATCTCTCTGCAGAGTGAAGCCAAGTACAGCATTTACTTATTTGCCTGCTGTTGACAAAGGCTGTTCTTTGGCTAAAGCTCTTGGAGATACTAAGTACTTTTGCAGTTGTGTGTTCAGAATACCTCAACATCTACAATGTACCTGAAAAGAACTTTTTTTTGGTTTCTTTCCAACCCCTATTTACTACTCAGAGATGAATCAGAAGCTAGGCTGTGGACTTTTAAAGGTTGCTTGCACCAGACAATCTGAGAGCTTGCCAAACCCTCCTTCTGGAACAAAACCAATGGACTTCATAAAATATGGGATAAAGCTGTATCTGAAAAAATTACTTAAGAACAAGGTACCTTGTTCTAAGCTGCTGTACCAAATGCTAAGCTGGGCTGCATCCCAAGGTCATTCTCAGACTACAATGGCTTTGTCCTGTCTAAGGCAGCAAGACAAGCAAAGGCTTGCTATGATTAACCTCCACAGAAAGGGAGATGCATGTATTTGACCCTTTCCAGACTTGCCTCAAACCTTGTACTGATGTAAGTCACCCAGGATTTGTGAGAGGAAAGTTACGTGCTCTTGGGTTTTTGTGGAAGATCCCAATCTGCACAGCAAGCATCCTTAAGTTCTACCTCAAGTTGCCTTCAGATGCTGGCTGGTGGAACACTGAGCAGATTAGACCATACCAAAATGACAACTGTGAAACTGGAATGCATTGGTTTCTTGTAAAAGCTCACTATGCAACCATTATTTCTGCTGCTTTCTTCACTAAATAAATAGAGATTTAGCATAATATACTGAACCTTTCCTATGGAAAGAACAGTCAAACAAGTTTGTTTGTAATACTCTGGAGATAATATATTTTTCAAGCAGAACTTCAAATTCCCTCCCACTTTGGACACTGGCTGAGATGAATGTGCTATTGCCTGCAGCACATCGTCGCTTTTGACAGTGAGCAAGACCAAATATAATACTAAATTTGGAAAAAAATAGTACCCTTCAGAAATAAACTCTATCTTTCCAGCCATATTCTGAAATAAAAAGTATTAGAATGTTGTAGAACAGCCTTAGCCTCATATAATTCAAATTATACTGAGAGCTAGGAGTTATTGTGCCACCTCTTTGCAAGATTCCGTCCCTAGGCTCTCAGCCAGGGGTCTGGGCATGGCTCAGGGAGGCATTGCACTTTCAGATGTTCACAGTCAAGTATCAGCCTCACTCACAGAGAAATTAATTCCCTAATGGGATTCCAGCTTTAAAATAATAGCACCTTAAGGGAGTAAGCAAAATAAAAGAATACTTTAAAAAAGCAAGCATTACCTCTCAGAGTGGTAGTTTTATTTGTATGCATTCAGTAGCACGCAGTTTTTTTCACAGGAATATAAGCATAACAATGGTGAAACATCTGTATCAGATCTGACCAGTATTCCATTTCAAAGGATTCAAAAGCAGATGCAAGAAACTTCACAGGAGACAATGGCAGAACAACCTGCTCCAGAAGAACTTTCTGCTTAATCTCCACTGACATAAGCTTGGCTGATTTCACAAAACATGTAGACTTATACTCCTTAGAAAAGTAATATACATATAGAAAAATCTGTATTTCTTATAGATTTCTGTACAGTAATATTTACAATATATTGCAAAGATTTCAGTCTTATCTCCATATTCCAGGCCATAAACCCCAGACTTTGTACCTTTCTCCTGTTATGCCACAGCAGTGGACATTGCCCCTTGTTACAGCACTGGAGAACCAAGAAACACTTGGATGTAAACAGCAATTTGTTCTGCACACTTGCACCCCATTTCACTGTTTTGTTTACACAGTTCTAGTCAAACAAAATAATTCAATTTAGGACTAGGCTTTGTCATCAGCTGCTGTTTTAGGCTCCCCGGACAATTGGTTAAACCAACTCCGTTGCTAAAACTTCTGTTCAAACTGCAACAGACCACTTTTCCACAGCTTAACACCAAAGCTGGAAAATTCCACCCATCCCAAAGGATATATTGTACAGTCGGATAGAAAAAAAAAAAGCCAAACCAAAAAAAATTTTTTTTTTTTTGATAAAAGGATAGGTAGTGGCTAACATTAGCGAGGTCGTCTCATTTTGAAGAATATGACTGGAAGACCCAGCAGAAGAAAGGAAAACCCTTTATATGTAACAGTAACAGGAGTGGAATGAACACCAGAGCTCTCAGCATTTGGAAAAAGCACTGAATTACCCATTCCTGAAACATATGAGGAAAGAAAGATTGTCATCTATTTTGTTCTGACATATAGGAAATGTAAATTATTAGCCACCCCAGAAGTTATTATTAGATAAAGGGAATTTATAGCTTATCAGGCAACGATCTTAGACAGGTCCACATCACCTCTGAAATAAATGAGACTGCTTGAGATTCCTACAGAGTTTGAACAAAACCAGGGACATTTTGCCATATCAGTGTGGAAAGTCACTTGAACTCTACTGAACTATCCACAAAGACAAAAAGAGGGATTTAAAAAGTGTTCAGAATGGGTCCAGTTCTGATTTCACTAACCTCTGCCATAAAACTCTCACCAATTTTCAGAAAGGCTGATGTTCAGTATTTTCAAGCACATTAAACATATTCCATCCTAATACTGAAACCTCATGAGTAATGCATCTTTAATCTTAACTTCTGAAAGCTGCTCAACTGACAGAGGAACAACAAATAGGAGTTTGAAAATGAAACAAAAGATTTCCTTGGAAACAAAACAAATTAATTCTCTTCTGTGGCAGAGCACTGGATTGTAGCGCAAAAAAAGGTTCTTCCTGCACTCGGAGCTGTCTACATTCATCCATGTTTTCAAAGAAAAGCATTCCTTAGCTCTCATATATAAATATATATGTGGTACAACATCTTGCTGGGAGCATGAATAGAACAGATACATCAGATTATATTCCTGACTAATAAACATACACTGTGATCCTTAAAACCTGCACCTTCAAGTGTATAAATCTTATCATATTAGCAGCATCTTGAAGTTTTCTGAGAATCATTCTTTCATAACAATGTAACAAATATATATGGAGATTTTTTATGTAAGAAAATATCCACATATACTACCTTCTCTCGAAGTTTGAAGGAGCTTACACAGACTGTTTTGTTTTCTTCCAGTTGAAAAGTGTGTTTAACAATTATTTTATCTGGAATTGTTATCTAGCTATATTAAGAACTTCAGACATGTAGGCTTTAGTATCTAACACTAGAAACAGAAGACATTGCATTTCCAAACTGGTGCTGTAATTGAGAACTAACCATCCAAGGACTGACAAGCACATTTAAAAACCATGGAAGTGCAACTCAGATGATATTTAGCTGATGTTGGTGAGCTCTTCAAGGGCACCTCTTCCACAACCATGGTGACACAAAGTAACCTTTTAACCTCTGCAGGACCAACAGCTGAAGTCAACATTACGCCAGTCAGTCTTTCACAGATGGGTATCACTGTAAATGAAAGGCAAAGTGACTATGGCTTCTTTTTTTCTTTTTCTTTTTTTTTTTGCATTGTTTTGTGGTTTGCAATGTCCAAATAGAAATGCTTTGATTTTGTAGCAAGCAATGACAGATTGGGCTGTTTGAGACACAGACAGCAAATTCCATGAATTACTGCAGAGGCCTCGTCCACTACACTAATGATCCAAGTATCACCTTTTAAAACATGTTTAGCTCAGGCAGCCCAAATGAAGCATTTTACTGATGATACTGAGTAAGATGTTGTCTACACTGAGTGTCATCAGGATATTCTCTGGCCTGGCTGAGCCCTAACATGCCTTCTTCCCTTGCATAGTTCCCTAATGCCATTCTGTAAGAGCCTGGTCACCCACTGCCTAAAACTGCAGGTGTTACACCATGACTGCCAAACCTTGCAATGTTGGCCATGCCAGAGTCAGGCACACATTGCAAACAGACTGTACTGTTCTGCAAGGCAGAAACAGTGCAAAACTTCCCTCAAAACCCATTTATTGGAACCATGCTTCTGAAAGTATTTGGCCCTATTCTTTCCCAATGGCTGAGTAAGCTGTGTGACAAACTAGCAAGAGCAAACTAGATTGATACAAGGTACTCCAATTTGGCTTGCATGCGCTCAGAGAAAGAAGAGGTTTGGCAGCAATATAGCTCACGATATGTTTGCTAAGGATCTCAGATAAGGCTGTCACAGTTAGTCCTCACCAGCCAAGCAAATGATGGTGCAGTATTGTCAGGATGAGCTCTAATCAAAAGCCCTGGTAAGGCAGAGCCTTTGAAGATCCAGGTGGAGTCTGACTGCAAGGGAACATCTGACCCATGTGAAGACCCATGGGACTTCATTCCCACTTTCTCCCCCCATCTCTGTTGACAAACTCATTGCTGGAAAAAGGTGGGTGCAAAAAACAGACCTTCTGTCACAGCCTGGAATGACATCCTGAGACAGTGAGCTGATGTTGAATAATGTGGATCGCAGCTGCTGCCACGCTTCACTTTTCCAGGGGCTTTTGTCTCCTGCTGTCTTGCTTACAATATGCACTTCTCATTGCAGTCCTGGACACCCTTGGGCTTGACAAGAGTGAGGCTTCCAGGGGATAGGGGTGAAGGTAGGAAGCAATAACAAAATACTAAAGTTGGACAAAGTACACATAAGCCAGATGAGGGAACAGTTTCTTCCTGAGTCTGGTTATGTTCAACTTCCAAGTCAACAAGTCTGAAGAAAGAAGAAAAAGAGCATCATTTGTTATTTATCATATCAGACACTAAAGCTTTTATTCAGCTGCCTATGGCTATTGCCAACATAGGAGATTACCCTTCCTGGAGATTTCCACTTGAATAATGCCCACCCATTTAAGAATGACGAGGAAGCTCAAGGCTGAATAATCTTGACTCAGCTCAGGAAGGAGGATGTGGAGTGCACTCTCTTCCTAGAATCAAGCAGAACTGGCAGTGAGAGGAACTGAACTGCAGAGGTTGAACCAGGCAGCCTTCTACCAAGAAAGAGCAATGACCATCTTGCCAAGGACCTCAGTTTTCTGAAGCTCACAACCCACACTCTGCAATCATCTCTCTGATGAAACATGCTAAAGAATCTGATCCTTCAAACAGCTCTTTTATTTACATGGTGCTCCACCAGGTCCCAGAGAGCTCATGAAAAATTAAACAGAGAACATAAAATATGAATGGAATGATCACTGGCCCATAAAAGCTCTGCAGTTCTTGAAAGGTGTTTTATACATAACGAATGCCGGGATTTCAGAAATGAGGTTTCTGCCTCATTGTCCAAAGAAGATGCAACAATTTTCAAGCCTCTGCAGAAAACCAGCAACTTCTAAGGAAGTGCCTGGGAACACTAGGAAGAGTACAATGCTCCCCAGCAGAGAACAGAAGTCCACTGCCCTTTAATAGGCAAACTAAACAGTGCCAAGTACTTGGATATTGTGAAAACACAGAGATATCCAACTTGATGCTGTACTGTCAGATAAAGTGTAGAAATGAACGAAAATTTAGACCAGAACTACAAAACTCATCTTGCAATCACATGGTGATAACAACCTCTCCTTAAATTCTGTCCAGTAAATGTAATATTTAACTTATGATAACTCTTGATGACCCTTGTCCTTTATTCTGGGTGCTGTATACAGGTATTTTTAGCTGACCTTTTTGAACTTCCCACTTCTGTGGCCTAAATGATAAGTATGTTCTCAGTTTTCAGAAACTACCCGACAGCTGAGATCAAACAGCTGAGAGTCAGCCCTAGTATTCTTAAAATTAGGTTTATAAATAAGGACCCTCTGAATTAGTATTTCCAATACTGTCAAAAATTTTTGTGTCAAAGGAAATTGCTACCAGAGTAAAGTGCTCCCTTGTTATAGGTTTAAAAGTTATTGCAGAATGAACATAGGATCACTTGAATAAACTTGTTGCTTATTTCACAGAAATATTTTCACTGTCTTGCTAGACTCCGTACTACCATTTTATCTTCTATGGTAAAAATAAAAAGCCTTTGACCAAGCCCATGTGAAGTCACACTGGCTCAGCTCCTGGTTCTTCCCACCATCCTGCCCTTGCCTTTGTCCTAGTGCAGCACCTCCTCTGCAGCCTGCATGCTCCCCGGGGTGCTCACCAGCCTCTCCTGCCACAGCTGCAGCGCTGGATGTGCTTAGCACCCTGCAAATGGATGGGGAAAGGACCAGCTGCTCCCTCCGGAGCCAGCTCTGTGGTGAGAACCTGGGCCCCACCCCCATCAGGGGAATTCAGGAGCACACAGGCTTTTATTTGGTTGTTTTTCTTGCGTGGTTCACACTTGCTGGAATCTGCCTCACATCCTCTTGTTTAGCAAGGCTGGCAGATGCAAAGAGCTTCACAAAACCACCACCTTCCTTGTTTTGTGTATCTCCCTGGCCTTTTACCACAGAAGGATGAGCAAGGAGAAATGATTAGTTCAGGAGAGCCCTTTCTTCTCTCTAAGACTATTTGAGAAAGGATTTGTTACATAAGAACACTTCTTTTAAATTGTCACCTGAGAACATTCTTATCAGCACTGCTTTGAAAAGTTTTTGTAAAATGGTTCTCTCCCCATCTTCCTCCTCTTGCAGGAAGAAAACTGACTTTTGAGAAAATCTCTAATTCTAAAGGTGAACCGAATTTCACATCATTAAAACCAGTTTCAAGTAAATGGATTTCTGCATTATATGGATTAAAGTAATTTAGACTGACAGCCTCACATCCATATAGGAATGAGGCTCAAGCACTACAATTCTCCATATTCCTGAGATCCACATGCTCTATCAAGAGCTGTATCTACACCAAATGATGTTCTTCTCACGCACCAATTACAAACTGTCAGAAAATATACATGTAATCCTTCATATCAAGACCTACTCATGCAATTTTTAAATACCTCACAGTAAGCTTTGGTAGTTATCCTAGGGGCTTTATGCACTGGAAGGAGAAAAACTCTTACCTCATAGATTATCAACACCACAGGCTCCATGAATATAGTTCTTTTTCAGGAGAACATACGCAAAATAAACATCGCTTTTATTAAACACAGGACATTGGCTTTTACCAGAGCTAAATGTGTTCTGCTTCTGTCTGGGAAGTAATTGATTCCTAAGCTTAGATCCACACTTCTGTGTTAATTATCTTTAGCTTAAAACAGTGGAGTACCCCTCTGACCAAGGCAAACCGCACAACACATTTCTGACTACCAGCACCAAACCTCACAGCAAAACCCACTGCAGAGGAAAACCCAAACTCTGTGAAATGCTATGAGGTCACCTGGAACAAACGTTTATGGTCCCAACAGAAAGCCATGGAGGGAATAAGATCGTTAGCAGGGCACAGATTCAGTTTTGCTTCCCTGATACTTGGGGATGCCTATGTGTAAGGGGAAGGAGAGAGAGTGAAGGAAAGTAAAGAGGGGAAAACTGTAGCAGGGTAGTATAAATACAGTGCATTCCTGATGAGTAATAGTTCCAGCAGTACAGCATAAATACAGTGTACTCCCAATTAGTAGTAGACTGTTCAGTCTGTTATCCAAATAACTGTAACTAAAGTTTGAATGCTTTTCTAAGGTTTTGTCCTAGCATTTAATACAGCAGAAAATAAAATAAGATATTTGCAAAACAGGAATCTGCAAAGTGCAGGCATCCTTCAAAGACACTGCCTCTAATTCCCTGTGCGGGGTCTGATCTAAACCTGGCAAGCTGCAAGCATTTACTTGTTTGTATTTTGGTTTTCGTAATAACACAGATCACCACTCTGCAAAAAAGCCATACTTGGAACATGTGGTAAATAAAACACATTTTCCTTCAGCCCCTCCTGAAAAGTCTATAAACCGTGAGAAGTCAACTGCTCTCTAAAAATGAAAGAGAAACACAAATGGCCAGGGCGAGGCTTTGCACACACCTTGAGCTCACCAGGCTCCAACGCACGCTGAATGAAGCCATCACGCCAGTTCCTGGCTCACCTTGCCGGTCTCCTTGGCTTTCTTACACGTGTACAACCACTTGATTATCCGAGCGTTGCGCTCAATCACAGAGGTGCTGCTGGGGACCTGCTCTGTGAGTTCGTCCTCCAGCAGCCCCTCATCCCCGCTGTGCCTCGTGAACTCACTCTCCGATGTTGCCACGCTGATGCTGCGGATCTTGAAGGAGACATTGTCAGACACCACGGAGAAGTTCTCTCTCCCAAGATCCTCAATGACCTCCTGCTCCAGGCCACAGTACTTGAAAAATGTTTCAAACTCAGCGAAGGACTTGGAGTAGCGAGAGCTGATGTCTGACTGGGAGCGATGGAGACCTCTCCTCTTCACCTCCTTTACTTCTTCAGGAAGTGTACTCAGTTTTGAGGGTCTTTCATGCTCTTTCGTACATACCTCTGCCCCTTCAGCGCTCACAGGGATAGTCTGCACCGCTCCATGGTCGCTTGGTTCACGGTCACCATCTTTTGCTGAGAGAGGCTCATAGCTCTCGGTGGGTGCGATGTCCTCCATGACTCTGGGCAACTCAGGGGAAGCTAACTGCTTCTCCTTTAGGGACCCATGGAAGATCCTCCTCACCAAGTTCCCCCGTGAGCTGTCCTGGCTTTGACCTCTCCCAAGCTCACATTTCTGACGGTAGATCACCAGGGAATCCGGCCGCATCTGCCTCTTGGTGCTGCGCCTGGCGATGGGGGGGCCGTGCTGCAGGGGGGCTCGGCAGGAGTTCACTGCCTTGCCCAGCTCCGGGGGCTTCGTGCCCGTCCCTCTGCCCAGTTCCCGGCTCGCTGCTTTGCTCTCCACGGAGCAGGTCTCGCTGCTGCTCTCCGAGGCCGAGCTGAGCGCGATGACGGGATCCTGCCTGGTGCTGATGACCCGCAGGCTCTTTACGTACTTGGCCTTATCGGCGGCCAGTCTCTCCACGGCACTTTTCCTGCCCGGCTTGCCGGCCTCCAGCTGCCTGCGGAGGTACTCGGGCCCCTTGTTGAGCAGCCGCAAGGGGAGGGAGGAGTGCAGGTCGGAGATGGCGTGCATTCCCACGGCCCGGGAGAGTTCAGCTGGCATAGCAATTTCAGGGACGCGGATCCTGCTTCCAGTCCCGAGAGGGAAGTGGGATAGGAGTAAAAAACAACAACAACAACAACAATAACAAGGGAAGGCAGGAGAATCGCGGCGCAGGGCAGCCAGGGCGCGCAGGCGGCGGCGCGCTCCGAGGGCCGCGCTCCCCGCTCCCCGCTCCGTCGGGGCGCCGCGCGTCCCGCCCGCGGNCGCCCCGGGGGGGGCAGCGCCCCGGCCCCGCCACCTCCCACGGCGCTGGGGCGGCCGCGGCTCGGGGGCCCCGCGGGGCGCCTGCTCCGACGTCGGGGCGCTCGGGGAGGGTTTGCTCCCGTGAGAAGCATCCTCTCCCGGGCCGCAGCGTGGGGACGGGGCTGACCCGGCAGACCCCAGCGCATCTTTCCCTTCGGGGAGCACCACCTTGCGCCGCTCCTTTCGCGGCCCTTACGCGGTGCGTTCCGCCCCGCGGGTTTCACTGCGCTCCAGTGGGAAACCTTGCAATGATCGGGAACGGACGGGACGGGCTTCCAGACAGAGGGGCAGAGCAGGGTCCGGGTACGCCGGGCGGGCAGCACAGATGTGTCCCCAGTTGTGCCCCCAGCAGCAGAAAATACTGTGCCTCCAGCTGTGCCTCCAGCTGTGCTGGCGGCATCCTGCCCTTCCCGGGGCAGCGGCAGCAGCAGGGACACGTTTGTCCCTAGCCCGTAGCTGTGCTGTAGCTGCACACGTGTAAAGTGTAAAGTGCAGTGGAATGGCATTAGTCTGAGTTGCGTGTCACAAATCTTTGCCCTTCAGAAACGTAGGGCAGAATTCCCACCTGGGGCTGGCAGCTCTGGAGAGGCAGGACAGAGCCATTGGCTGTAATGTAAACTTCCGAAAGACTTGTAAGTCGTAAGCAATCAACAGAGGCAGTCCAACTTTAACTCGTGATCTCCTGTGAGATACACTGTAATAACTGAATTATAGATAACTTTTCTTTTAATAAAAGCCAGTTTATATATGCAAGTTTTTTCATGCATATTTTTTACAGGTTTAGTTTGGTTTTTGTTTGTCTATTACTTCTGGGGGAATACTAGAATGCTTTTGTGGTGGTTAGTTCATACTTCATCTTTACAATCACTAAATTGTAGCTAACAAGTTTAGAAAGGAAGAGATGAGCCTCCCTATACTCATTATGAAGTTTCAGGGTACACCACTTTGCCACCAGCAGGGTTCTCACTGTGACAAGAGGAAGGTTACAAGCAACCCTGGAGTCAGAGTTTGGGCTAGCTCTTCAGTGAAGACCTTCTCAGAAACACACAAAACAGAAATATTCTCTTGCCAACATGGTATTAATTTTACATCATCTTGTTTCTAGACATGTAGGTCTGAACTCCAGAAGCCCCATAACCCATACAACTGTCTGTTCACAGCAAGGATCCCAGATATGGTACTTGCCTGAATCATGACTGAAATTTGTGACATAACATTGAGATCAGTTAATGTGAAATTCTTGTTGATATGGAGAATGGGTGCAGTTTTTTGAGAAAGAACTTTTTTTTTACAGGTATACAAGTAGAGCTGGTTCATGTAACAACTTCTCTAAAAATCAATATTCTCAAAAACTGAGAGGCAGTAATAAAAGCTTAAGCACAGCTAATTGCTGGGGAACTCTTTCCTGTTAAAGTGCTTCATACACGGATGTGTAAGAGTGTAGTTAATGTCATTACATGTTTAAATGCTTCATGGGGTGCTATATGGGCATAAAGAGAAATCTGATGTATTCTGACAATTAATCTGAGCAATAAGTTGATAGGTGTAATGAATTTCCTAATGAGCTACTAAGGTTTCATTCCCATATTAACAAATCTGTCTTTTCTCCTTCAGCATTTCCCTTGGAATTCTATGGCACTGAATAATGTAATAACACATTTACATTTCTCCACTCATTTTCATTTGTGTTTGTTCCAAATTCTAGTGTCTTGTAGGAGCTTTAGGAACTTACAAAAAAAATAATTTGTTTACATTCATCTGAAATAATAAGAAAAATAAACACACAGAAGTATCAGTAATAGGGGTCTTATTAAACAGCTACAATTCATTTCTTTATCAAAACTGTTCATTCCCTGCAATGTTATATGGTTTTTCTCAGTGGGCAATAGCTTTGTGTTTAGAGTTGATATACAAAACCAATTTTAAAACATTGATTTTGATGGAAATAAAAGGGTTTAAAACATTAAAAAAAATTGGTATATTTTCCTTTCTCTTAAAATGTCATTGGCTTTAAATGCATGCTTGAAAGGCTTTTGATGGAATATTTTAATTTTTCAGCCAGTTTCATCCTTGTCTCAGTGACAAAAGTAGATGTGAGTTTTGATTTTCCATTAAGTGCATGTCACAATAAATTTCTCATGAAAAATTGCAACAGCAATTTCCAGCTGACTTTCCAGATATGTGAGATACTTTTTCCTGAGAATCCTGGGTGATGACAACATTTAAGGGGAAGAAGAGTCTTCCCAGGGTCAGAAAACATTGCAAGCAACAACGTTTTGTAACCTTGTCTCCCTTTAGTAAGGTACATCAATATATCAGCGGCACAGTTAAGTGATATTTTAAATATATTTAGGTCACATATTTTCAAACTTAAATGAATTTCAGTTTAAAATATGATTCTCTGATTTGAAATACTTATATTTGTATTTCTTGGAATTAGCTCTTATATTTATGGATATACTTAGAGTATTCAAAGAGGGAGCCACTGCATTTCTTCCTTCTGGAAAGCAGAGAGAAAAAGTGTATGGTGAGAGTCCCAAGACAACCACCTTTGCCCCTGTTCCAGGACAGGCTTGCAGATAATAAAATGGAAATAAAAATGGGTGCAAGAGCACCAATCCCTCAGCCTGTTAGCTGCCATCAGTCTCCCTCTGGCACCACTGCATTAGACAAAGGTAAGTGAGGCAAGTCCTGCACACACTAAGCCTGAGCTGACACAAAGAGTTTTCCCATGGAAGGAGAGTTCTACAAAACACCTTTGAGTCAGCTGGCATTTAAAGTCATTATGGAACACAAAGCAGTCAAATTTTATCTGGGGTGAGAAAAAGCACTTCTCACTGAGTTTTGATTCATAAGGGATGTTTTCAGAGCAGAGTCTGAGCCAGAGGAAAGCCAGAAACAGGACTGGTGCAATGGTACTGCAAGCAAACAGTACACTGAGTGCAAAGCTCAGGTCATTGCTGTCCCTGCTCCCACCCCATTGCCAGTGTCAGTGACACTCTGATTTGTAGTGGTCAAAGGGCAAAAATGAAGTGGTGGCAGTGGGAAGTAAAGGCAGGGAGGAAAAAGAAAGGGGAGCTCAAGCCCTAACAGAAGTAGGATGCTCCCATTTTGGAGTCCACCAGAACAACTGTGTCCCAGGACTGAGGTGTCTACCCCCAGCAGCTCTCAGTGCTCAGTGCAGCTCTTGCAGCCCACATCAGGAGCTGATTCATTTCCACTGTGACACTGAGTGGTGCCACTGCATGTCCTGTTTGCTGCAATGAGGGTGATGTGAAGCAGCCACAACACAGACATGAAAAGCTTCCAAACAGCTCCAGTCTCCAGTGGGGAAATTTTAGGCCTTTCAGCATGAAATCAGTGACTGTCCCAATGATCTCCAATTCACACAATGGAAGGTTTAGGCATGCCTGTACAACTGCACTCAGAATTTTAAGACTCTGGGCTTGAGCACTGTATGGCACAGACCTACATCTCTTGTAGGTCTTCTTTTAACCTCTCCCACCCCTGCCAGATTGCTTAGCATCCTTTTCCACCCTTGTGATTTTGGGGTTTTTTACTTCATTAACAGCTTGGCATCTTAATCAGAAAACATCTTCCTCCCAAAGTCAATCCAGCTTGCTCACAATTATCATTAGTGGGCTTCATTTTTTAGTAGAATTTTGGAAATTCACCCCAGGTGTATCACTTTCCAGGCTGAACAGCCATCATGGATCTCAATGGGGCTTTGTAATTTGCATCACAGTGGTTCATGGCAACATATGAGGAGCCTTATTAGAACAAAGAGCAGAAGAAAAGTGATGGAGTATCACAGTGAAAGCATGAGATGAAAGGGAGAACAAATGCAACATGCATTACACCAGGCAGTTACAATGGGAAAGGTGCTAGTCATAGCATGCTTCTTTCCCTTTTTATGCCTTCTTGTCCCTGCAGTGTATCTGAGCCTACACTAATTCATTTCTTCATACACCTCTCACATGCCTAAAATGTAAAAATAAAAAAATCCAACCCAAGTTTGGTGCCTAACATAGTTAAGTGTGTGTTAAAGTATCAAGATTGAATATTTTCATATGAAAAGACTGATATGTTTATCATTCTGTCTGATCAAATTCTCTGAGTAATTTGGAAAGGAGGGGAAGAGCTAGAGTTTTCACAGTAAAATACAGCTATGATGCTGTAAAGGAAATAAGTTATTTAAGTCCCAGAACAAGTCTGATCCTGAAAGGGATTCCTTCAATTTTTAATTGAGATACTTCATGAACTGAAGTTGCATGTGTAACTTCAAATGAAGCTACATTAATTGAAGTTAAAATATGTGTTAAAATAAACTTCACACTCGGCAAAAGGTTCTTGCTGTTTCTTCTGTAGTGTATGAATTAGATAAACATTCCCACAGTGTTCCCCATAGGTGCAGCCATAGCTTGCATTTGTAAAACTGCCTCTCAGTGGTTGCAACACCCTTACCAGCCAACCAAGCTCTTACACAGTCACTTACCCAGCACAGGGATGGGTCAGGGCACTTCTTAAATACTTTATGCATTCTATAAGCAGAATTGCTGCATTCATCAACATATTTATCCACACAGTTTTCCTCTGTAAAGGTCCTGCTAGCCTAGTCTCATGTATAGTTAGATTTGATCATAGAAAATCCCATTCACCTGATCTAAAGCTAAACCCATAAAGGGTTTAAAGCCATCCCTGATGTTTTAGGGAACTTCCAGCATCCGTGTGTCACCTCTTTGTTGTCTGCTTGCCTGGCAAGTGCCTAAGGCAATCAGGCTAAAAAGCAGGCAGTTGTTGCTGCTGCTGTGCCAAGGCAGTACGTGTCTATCCATGGGCCTAAGCAGGTGAGAGATATAGTGCACACTTAAGTTCTGTGAATTCCACTGTGTATTCACACACAGGCAGATTAGGAAACATATGAAATGTCACTGATAAATGAACTTCTGACAGAGATTTGCTATTGTCTGTTACATATAATTTATATTGTGGTAGTTGGGGTACTCACCTGGCAAGCACGAGAGACAATCTTCCCCTCACAGATTTGCAGCAAACTTTCACAACCTCTTTTTTCAAAAAAAAAAAAAAAGGATTTCTTGCTTCCCAACACAGTAGTTATAATATGGGTCTCTAGTTCATTGTCAATCAGATTCTGTTGCTGAAAACATTTATATTTCTCTTGTCTAATTAGAAATTTACTGAAGGTAAAGGTCAAAATATATGAATTCTATAATCTAGTGTGCATGCACCTTGGAAGTTCATGGATTTTTAGTTACTCTTTCAAAGTGGATGGATTTAAACAGGAAAGGTTAAAAAAGTTTCACCTTCAATGTTGTTTAAGATGTTCACTGGAGATGTGCATCCAAATCACAGAATGGTATCTGAAAACTTCATCTCTTCTACCATACTTGCTGACATGTTGTTGTAAGCTCTCTCAGTCTCATTTTCAATGATGCAGATTTGGAAATAAAACAGCAGGATATATTCATATTTGAAAATCCCAGTGATGCATAGGAAACAAACAGCGAGAGCAGTCTTCAGACTTTTGAATGTCCTACCAGCTTATGCAGGTATTGCCCCATTCTGACTGCTGGAAATCCCATTCCCTATTGGTCTTGTCCATTTTCTTTAGAGTATATTAAATGTTTTACAACAAGTGGTAGGTCACTAAACTCAAAATGCTTCTATAAGACAGAAATTTTGACACATTTGCCTTGAGAGAATTGCCCATCATTGAGCTCCTTTTAAATGTAACTGAATAAGTATATCCAACACTATGATGGAGACAGCTCCTAATGTTTAAAGAAATCCACATGTCAAACACCAAAACACTGGAAATATCACTAAAGGAGCACAGTATCAGAACTTGGAATGCATGGGTATGTATAACATATGAAGTTTGTCATCTTCTGTCTAAGGTTTTAATAGCAAATTGGATGAGATCATGCTTCTTTCCCAAGGATTTCTTGTAGTCTGTCTGAAGATACAGCTAGAAGTCATTAATTCTTGCTTATCAAGTGATTGCAAATTCAAATCTCTGTCCTTATGAAATCTATGAGAACTGACCTGTGTTTTATCTGTACTTCCTATATAATTATTTGGGGCCAGAAGAGCTCTTGCATGGTCTCTCTATCCAGAGTCATTGGCAAATGAAGTCTGCATGTTACCTTTCCACAGAGAAAGCCAGTACATTTCATGGCTGAGATACTTTGTGGTTTTCTATGATTTTTCCGTGCTTAGAATCTTTCCCAGATCCCTAAGGATGTGGGTTTGCAGTTCATTTCTTGATGGACTTGTGATAATTAAAGGAGACTGTTGGAATACAGACTGTCTAAGGACTCCAAAGGCTGATTGGTTCTTTGCTGTTTAAGCACAAGAAAAATGCAAATATAGGAAAACTGATAAATGTGCCTGTATGTATTAATGCAGCTTTTTTGCTTCTCCATTCTAAGTATTTTCAGGTCTCCTTCACTTTGCTGGTGCAAGAGCTCCTTTCAGAGTTTAGATGAGAAAATGAACTAATTTATCAAGACAGTTGCCGTGCCAAGGAAAAACGTTTACATTTAAGAGGAATCAGTCACTGTACCTCTGCACGTGTGCTGGTTTGTCCTGTCACTTTCTAAAGGACTCCTGTACAGTTCAGTCATAAAAGGCAAATACCTTCCAAGCTTAAAAGCGAGCTTGCACCCTGTCCTGTCTGTATGTACAGAGGAGATAGATAGGCTACATCTCCTTAGCCTGGCTTTGGAAATCAGCACAGGTGATTGGCTCTTTCCAACTATCCTATCTGGCTAACAAGTGAGTTAAATAGTGTAGATGTTGTCAAATCGTGTATGGTTTAATTTTGAGATCAGAGAATAAATCTGAGCCCACATATGCAATTCTGAATCCTTACTACAAATTTAATTAATTTTCTGTTTGACCTTCTCTAGATATTCACCATGACATGCAGCAATTCTATGCATAAGATAATTGTGAGTTTGACTGAGTCTATTCAATAATCTTCAACTTTGATTTAGGGAATTGAGTAATTTTCTGTTGTACTGTAGAATTGTTTTAACAATAAGTTTTAACTAAGCTGGGCAACCTCTGTGTTGCAAGTGGGTTCTCTGACACTACTGTTTATGTGGTGAAGTCGAGCCTTGTCCTGCCTTTTGCATTTTGGAGTCCTACTAAATGCACCCCAGCATCACCTGAGCTCCACATAACAACAGAAGAACATTTACAATATTCTTGCCATGACTTGTCTACAAATTCTTGTTGTACATGGATTTATCTTGAAAGTTATAACAGATTTGTTCTAATCTGTTTGACTCTGAAGATTAAATAACATCTTGGATAAAGAGTAAAATAGCTTAGCTGTTCTGTATCATTATATCCATTCCAAAGCTATACAAAACAAATAAACATAAGCTTCAATATTCAAGCTTCATTAGGTTTATGTTGCAGCAGCTACATTAAACAAAATTACGGATTCAGTAAGATCTTATCATGCTGATGCAGCAGCTGCTCTGGACAGGATCACACAGTTATTCTTATTTGCAGGTTTTTCTAGGAAACAATAGTCCAGACCTCTTCCATAAACAGGTCCACCACTGCCTTTCAAACTTTGTCAGGTGCTAGCAAGATGCTAAACCCCAGCTGAAAAAGTAGATTCAATGAGCAGAAAAGGGTTGGAGATTTTAATCTTTCATCCCATATGACTATTCAGTGCTCATCCAGGAATTTACCTGTTAGAAAATGTTTATCTATTTCTTGTTATTTTCCTTTTTTACAAGTACAGCTGGTACAGACATCTAATATATGGCACCCTCTCTATAAACTAATCTATATGTTTAAGTCTTTCTAAGACAACTTTTACAGACAAATATAAAAGAGGAAAAGTTTCCTGGATTTCTGAAGTAGATGCCAAGGCCATTTGGGCTTTACTAGAGCCTGAATTGTGAGGTAGTGAACTAAACTAAGGGATGGGTTGTGACTTGATCAGTGTGAGGTGGTCAGGGAGGGAAGGTGAGCACTCATTTTCACATTGGCTTTGCTTTGGAGCCTCCAGTCACCCTTCTCCAGAACAGGCAAGTCTTCTAGGTGCTGCTCAGAGAGATTCCACCCCCAGAGCCACTCCAAAGGGGTACATGGAGAGGGCTCCCCCAGGTCTGGTTCCTTCTGCCCTCAGTCTGCTTCACCCTACACCCTCAGGCATGCAACAGATGGGTCTCCAGCACAGATAGTTCATCCTGTGAAACAAGCACAACGCTCACTTTTCAGACGTTTTGGACAAAATGACCCCTCAGCCACTCACACAGATGGTAGTTATGGCTCAGAAGTAACACAGGAGTCTGGAGCAGAGAGGTGTGGGGTGGGTGTAGATTGGCTCTAGAAGCAGTGTGGGCACAGGGTACCCACACATGGTCTGCTTTCACTTGCCAGTGTCCCCCTCCTCCGTGGGCACTGGGGTCAGCCCAGGACCAAGTCCTGAGGGATTTGGCATGCTTCTGCTCCAGAGGGGAATAAGTGGAGCCAGCACAGATCATAGGATCAGAGGGAGATTCACCCTGAATTCAGGTCTTCTAGTCCAGGTCTCTAGTCCAAAATCTTTCTCCAAGCAGGCTCAGCTGTGAGACCAGAGCCAGTTATGGCCTAGACCTAAAAACAGTGTTGTGGGGAAGGACTGTATAAAGACTGATAACATTTGGCATATATAAGCAATATATATAAGGAATAAGGCAAAAAAAGTAATAGTTGAAATGATATTTTTGAACACCTATTTAATTTCCATTCTTAATGTTATCCATTCATTTTGTTTTTGTTATAGATTATAGGCTTCTGTTTTGTGTATTTAACTGGTCTGTAACTTGCCTACAATATCGTTAGGCATAAAATAAAAAAATTCTAGAAATATTAAAATCAACTGATATACAAATAAATGTGATATGCTATTTACTTACAGTCTAAAGTAATTATTTATCCCCACTGAAAGTGAGACTTCACTGGCGAGAATAATAACTTCAGTTTATTGTTCTTTGGCTTTGAATAGTAAGTCTCTATTATTTTAATACTGGCTGAATTTAGAGGGAGCCTGTAATGTAGGTCTAATAGAACAAATTTCTTGTTTTTAAAGAGTAAATGCAAATAGTATTTTAAATTTCTCCTAGAAAATTGCTTCCATTACCCCATCTGCTAAACCCACCAAAAAGACCCCTCTCCCCTAAAAAAATCCCCTAAAAAACCCCACTTTTAAAATATATTAATGATTAGACTGTTGTGGGTTTTTTTTCTCTTTCACATGAGATCAGTTCATTAGAACATGGTGCTAATGACACCAAAGTCATGGGTTCAATCCCTGCGTAAGTCATTCACTTGAGAATTGGAATCAATGATCTGTCTGGGTCCATTCCAACTCAGAATAGTCTATGCTTCTGTGAGAGTATTTGATTATTCTATTATCCTGTTCAGGATCTGTGTCAAAATTTTTATTAAAGGGAAGGATTAACACACAAACTCAAGTAATGCAGTATGTTGTAGAATAAAAGTTAGTTGAAATCCTCATTCCTTTGGTTTAAGACTGGTACTAAGTAATGAATGAACAGATAATCTGGTAATTCAGATTAGCATTCTGGATTACTGGGCAAAAATATTTCCTAAAACACAATAATTATTAAATTTTCTAATCTGAGGGTTTGTGCACTGTGTGCTTCTCCCAGTAACCCCAAATACAGAGGAAATTTGATCCATCCAGTTTTGTAGTGTTGAGCATTCAGCCCAGGCTGAACTAAATCTGTTTCCCAGGAGGCGAAAGCAGCATGCATGCAGGCACTGAAACAGGGGGTCACACAAGATATGAGTCCCCTATTGAGCCTCCTGGTGCTCCTGTGCAAGGTGCTGGCCCTCAGCACCAAGCACAGTCAGCCCTGGCTCATGGTGAGCGGAGATGGGGCAGTTCTTGGATTAGCACATCTCTTGTCCTGAGCTAAACCCATCTGAGGCTGGAAGAGCAAAGACCAGCCACTGCAGATATTTTGTGGAATGGGGGCAGCTCTCCAGAGTAAAGAGCAGGACCCTGCATCCACCAGAGCCCCTGCAATCCCAGCACTGGCTCTGGCTTCCTGTGTTTCATGTGGCGCCTGGGGCTGACCCTTATCTGATTTCAGCAGAGACAACATTTGCTGAACCATTTGTGAATCACTTGGCACTTGCACAGACTTGTTGAGAAACCAAAGTCATCTGCCAGACCACAATGTTCCTAGTTTCTCTTTCCTTTTTTCTTGAGGGTGCTGCTTCAGCCAACTGAAATTGTGTGAGCATGGCAGAGGTGAAGAGATAGGCTAAAATGGTGAAAAATAATTGTGTTCTGGTAGGTTTCCATGCAAAAATGAAGGTTTTCTATGTATCAGTGAAGCTGTAAACAGCTCCAGTTCACACTGGCTTCAGTCAGAGATAAGGACACGAAGCACCAGGCAAGTTTGTTTGCTCAGAGATACAATCACTCAAGAAATAAAAATAACTTGCATCCTGTCAAGTTAGTTGAAAATGTCAATGTTCAATGAAACTTTACAAAGGGTTTTGAAAGGAGATAGTGTAAAGAGCTTATTACTTAACTAATTATATTTGGTTTTAAAATAATTTAAAATGAATGAACTAGTAAAATATAATTTAATATTTATTTAACCTTTTTAGAAGCTTAAAAGTACTGTAGACAAAATATGCATACATTAGTTTGCTGTTGTCATATTTGAGTTGTTTATGTTTCATTAATACTGGCTAGGCATTCCTAAAGCTGAATATGTAAGTGGATACAATATCAGAGTGTGAGGTTGCATTTCTGAGCTTCAGTGTCAGAGCTTTGCCTTTTATGCTTCTATATAATTTCTTTGAAAAAGCCGACATTATGCGCTGTTGACTAAGTTGCTTTATTATGTTTTAAAAGGTTTTAGAGATTGAAAAAGGATGATCAGCAAGGGTGTCAGCTGGCAAAATCAACTTCCAACTCCATACTACTCTACAGAGCAAGGAAAAGAAAAAAACAAAAAACTTTCCTTTTCTAGACAAGAAATAGAGATAATAGGTAATGTTTTTAATGAATACTCAAATCTTTTTGCACATAATTTTAAATGGTGGCACTTCAAAATCCTTTGTCTAGCAGAGCTGTTACCTTGTGTTTCTAGCTTGTGAGTAAAAATACAGCATTACTACAACTCACCCCTTGGAAGGCACCACATGAGGGCTGTGGTCTACATCTGGCCCCCCCTACACCTTTCCAACAGGGCTCACCACCCTCCAAAACCTGACTTCATCAATGAAGAATGCATTTTCCTCCATATGATTATGAATTCTCCTTCTGCTAGAAACTGGAGTGCTATTTATATGAACAATATTTGTCCTGCTTCATGCTGATGGCCCTGGCGTACACTGCATGGGCTTGAAGCCTGGCCCCACAGCATGGAGCTCTTTGTGGCTCAACAGGAGAAATGACAGCAAAGCATATAGAAATGGTCGGGGGCTGTGTTCTCTAGTACAACAGCAGCAAGGGTTTGCTTTCTTTCCAGAAAGACACAGCCAATTTGCTCAGTGGAGCTCTGTGTGACTTGAGGTAAGGAGTATTAAATTACTGGCAAAGTCATTGGACTAAAGCTTTGTACTGGGAAGGGCTGAAATGCATTTACCTACATAATGTGGTTGGTATGTTATCTTAGAGCACACAAGCCCCGCTGTCCATCTTTTGCACTCCCCCTTATCCCTCTCAGCTCTCCCCTCTGTTATCACTCTGCCTCGATTCCCACTGTCTCTCCCTCACTGCTGTCTTGGCCAAGCATTCAGCAGCCTGCAGGGGAGGTGGCCTCTCTAATCACGTTTGTGCTAATTGGGGCCTGATGAGATGCATTTGCTTTCCCCTCTGTGCTGATGGCTCCCCAGCTGGGGCCCTGGCTGGCTCTGCTCTCTCCCTGTGTCTCGGCTGTTGCAGAGGACAGCAGATGCTCCCTGCTCCCCTACAGAGAACAGCTGGCTGCTATCCCTGCCCTGTCACGAACCAGCTTGTGCACCCTGCCACAGAGCCAGGACACTTGGAGTCCTTCACCATCATCCTGCTCCTCAGGAAGAGCCCCATGCTCCAAAATCATGATTTTCTCTCACAGACAAAACCAAAACAGTTGTGTCCTGGTCTCAGTGTTTATGACAGGAATCCTCCAAGGACAGATAGCATCTCTATTGAAAAATGCACACGCCCAAGTGCAAAGATTGCTGTGAAAATGTGAAAATGTGGTTTTGTTTTGTTTTGTTCTTTTAAATAGTAATTAACATGACTTCTGAAGAGAGCTGTCTTTGATGTCTAAGGGCAAGGCGGGGCCTCATGCACAAAGAGCTCAGTTATAGGGCTAACCCACTGGAGGTCCTATATCAGTTTTTCTTCAATTCAGTCATGATTTTCCCATGATTTTCTACCCAGTCTCCTGATCCTTTTACTGCACTTTGGTTTGTACTTCAGTGTGATCTCAGATTTCCTGGATGGGATTCTATTTGATAGAAGTACCAGGGCACCCTACATCCCAGTTGTTGACAGGCAGTCGATGGGACCTGGTCCAGCCTGGGTGGCAGGTTGGTGGATGTGCTTCCCTTGGGCTGTGCCGGCTGCTGACCTCACTCACATGTCCCCAGAGCAGCCAGTTCTGGCGTGACTTTGCCCAAGATGGTAACAGTAACTGACCTGCAGCCTCTTATTTCTGACGGCCCGACAGAGCTTGTCCCCCTTGTCCTGGCTGTGGACTCGTGTTATGTGTGTGTGCTCTAGCGGGAGAGCATCTTCAGAGCCTCTCCACACACTGCAGCAGCATTATTCTGCTGGAAGCAGGATGCTGCCAGGGACTCCACGCTCACTATAGCTGCAATCCAATTCATCTTCCAGGTGGTTTCTTCACTCCTGTTGATTAAATCATTCCTTCCTGGGGCCAGATCTACTTTAAAAAAAATCTCTGGGCAATTTTGACTTCATTGTAATAAGTCACTGAGGTTTTGTTTTGCTTACAAGCAGAAGACTGCTAAGTTGGTGGTCTTCAGTGCACTGTTTGTAGAGCAGATCGTGGCTATTTGGTCTGTGGCCACTGGGGACACAGAGACCCTGACAGCTCCACCTTAAATAGGGCCTGATGCCAGCTTTCTTACAAGCCAGCAGAAACAATGAATTTTTGTCAAGTACGAATTCTCCTGAGCATGGGGGTTGGAAAAGAATAATGGTAAAAGAGAGAAACTGTTGTTTGACTTTTTTTAATCTTAAAATATTGCAAACGGCTTTAATCACTATATCACTTAACTGCATCAAAGAAACTAAGGTTAGTAGCAGGCACTGAACCCTCCTTCTGAACAATGTTTCCTTTGAGCTATTTATCAATGCAGTGCTCCGCTGGAATGCAACCAGCAGACATAGTATCTGATTTCTGCAAAGCCCACTTAAGGTGTATTCTGCCATCAAGGCAGATTGGTAAACTAGCTCTTTTGGATCAGGAAAACACTGGAGCTGTGTGTTTCACCTTAAATCTTCAAAACCTGCCATGTTTTCTGAGGGAAGAAACCATCAATTAGTCTTTGTCCACTACTCCATTGTTCCTGCAGTAAGCCTTCCACTCAGGAGAGTTTGAAATCCTACAAGCAATGCATTTTTAATAACCTACTGTGTATCCATATGCACTGACTCTGTGCCTGGATTCCTTTCACCTAACAGTACCAGTGGGGTTCAGCAAAGGACCAAATGTGTCTCCATGAGTGTCCCCATGTAGGTGCCATGAGCCTAAACTGTGCCCATGGCCAGTGAAGGTCTAGTCAACACAATCTCTAGACAATTGTGTGGGTCACCCAAGCCCACCTCAGTTCAGATGCTTAGACATGGACTGCAGTGCCATTTGAGCTGCCTGAGTGTTAACCCATGTGATGTCCAGCTGCTGATCTGGAAGGAAATTGGTGCTCTACAGGATATATGCTATATTTGATGGCTCCATGATGCCACTTTATACATCCTATTGTGACTCAAATGACACCAGATGCCTATGCATAGGGAATTCAGTTTCCATGTAACATCAGCATGATAGACTTCTATATTCTAACTGGTCCTTCTGTGCTCCAGCTCTGTTCCCCTCTTGCTTGCTGGTGACACCTCTTTTACTTCAAGATGAAGCGTGTCTTGTAATACTTCTTTTACTGCATCAGGACTACCAAGGTCATGGGTTTTCATGCTAGCTGCTGCAGCTTTTCCTGGGAATATGTCTGCTCTGGGAGGGAGCAGCCTGCAGAGGATGGTAACTGGGTGTAGCTCCGGTGTTGTGTGGAAAATACTCTTGAGTCACAGCCCGCTCCAACACCACTACTCCTGTCATCTGACTACACTTTGCTCTTTGGTCAGGACTTTTGACAGTTTTGTAATATGTCCTTTGCTGATACTGTGGCCAAGTTCACCCAGGGTGTGACGTGGGCAGGGTTAGTGCAGTCCTGCCTGGATCTCTGAAAAAGGAATGTTCAGGGAAGGTAAATTTCAGCAAACAGCCGTAATGACAGTATAACAGATGTTGTTCTGGGTTTTTTGTTTTGTTTTGCTTTGGGTTCTTTTTTTTACTGGATTATCCTGAGTTTAAAACAGAAGTTTAAAACTGACAACTATAAAGTCTTGCAGCCTGTGTCAGTATTAAAATAATCATCTACATTTTTCTCTGCCACAAGTTTTCAGCTATGGCTGACCAGCTTGGAAATCCTCTAGAGTGTTTTTTGCTCTAAGGGTATGCCTGCATGGTAAAGGTATTCTATAGAAAATCAAGATGTGAATTTGCAGTGCTAATAGCAGCATAAGGGTTTCTGCATTTGAACAGCCTTGTTCCCTACCCTGGTCACATCTAAACTGGTGGTCAGTGGTACCTTGTTCTCCCTGTCCATGCCTGGTTGGGGCAGACATGGAACTATTTTTGTTCTGGAAGTCATGTAAATCCATTGCTGCAATACTGAGTACAAACAAAGGTGCAGACCTGTGCTGACATGCCCTGTGAACTTTGTGCACATTGACTTCATTCATTTCCAAAATTCACTAGGCTAAATGAGACAAAGAAATTTTTGAACAAATTATTGACCTAAGAGTCAGCACAATGTATCATTCTGTACCATCTTCTCATAAAGAGAGGTCCTAGGAGAAGATCTCCAGACTTTGTGTTTCTGGAAGACCTCTGTCATTCTGCTTACCTGTCAGTGAGATAAAGAACTGCTTGCACAAAAAATGCCCAATAAACCTTAACAACTGTGGTTTGGGAATTTTAAAAGATCACACTCTCCTCGGAACACCAAGAAGACACTTTGTTCAGTGGCTATATCATAAAAATGAAGGGGGTTGAGGGCTCCAATATAAACTTTATTCATAACCAATTCATCCACACCCAGCTCTTTTGCAGATGTGAAAAATTACTTGAGATACTAGTTTTTTATTTGAGAGACCCTGATGGCAGATCTAAGGGAGCAGTTTGTGCACAGAAGTGCCTCGGCTTGTGGAAGGTTTAGAATCTGAATCTTGCTGTTTATTCTGGTTATAAATTTAGATAATGCCCTGGCCGTACACAAGGGGGGACTCTGTCTTCTGTCTGTCTCCACTGTCAAGACTTAAGTTTCTGCCTTCTGGTGAAAGGCTTTGTTTTTCCAGCTGCTTAGTCAGTTTGTTGATGAGACAGGTTGAAGGGGAGAAGCCACCTTGGATGCAGCAGGGCTGCTCATGCAGTGAGAAATGTTTTGCCTTTCTTGGTTTGCTCATATGTCTAATAGGACTGGGCTCTAATACAAGGATAGATTGCAGCTGCCTGATTACACTAAGTGCACATGCAGTAAATGATTATTTTATATTTGGCCTTAAGCTTAGCCTTTTTCCCCCAGGCTAATGTGGTTCCTCATGCTCCCAAAACTCTTTCCGAAGTCCATATCATATAGACTACAGTATCTTATATGTTATGTTAAATGCATTACATCTTGCTTCCTTGAGCTATTTTATGTTTCCACCTTCATAATTTCTCTCTGTATTTTGTCCATCCTGAGAAATTGTATATTTTAACAACAAACAAATCAATAAAAAATACAAAACCACAATAAAAACAAAATACCTGATGCTTTGCATTTGGCTACTTGTTTAGCTGGATTTCAAAATGATGTTCTAATGGTTCCAAAGTGCCACCAGCATAGTGTGGTGGTTTTTTTTCCCCATACTGTTCTGATTCC
This sequence comes from Anthoscopus minutus, assembly GCA_013399455.1. Lineage (NCBI taxonomy): Eukaryota > Metazoa > Chordata > Aves > Passeriformes > Paridae > Anthoscopus > Anthoscopus minutus. The sequence continues at coordinate 271,420 of VWYI01037225.1, read as the reverse complement.
AGTTCTTCATAGTTCTTTGAATTTAGGTTTCCTAGTTGAGATAATCCCATGGAAAACAGAGAATCTTTGTATAGTAAAGAGCACAGGTAATTAATGCCTTTAAATACATCCTGTGTGAGTATACACAAGAGAGTGCCAGGAGCTGTCAGTTTGCTAATTACAGCCAGGCTTATTAATGACATTCTTTGGACAGTTAATTACTCTTTTCTTTAGCTGAAGTCTAACTAGATGATAAGACTCCATTTATTCTTCTTCCTATATGCAAAGGCAATATACACCTTTAAATAGTAAGCAGATACATACAAACCAGATAATGATGTCAGATATTTAAAGATATTTTCCAGTTTCTCCTCGAATATGCTGAAAAAAATGATGTATAGTATCACCCATAATTAAGTAGGATGGAAACCAGGGTGTTTTCTATGCCAAATTCATAGGTGAGGTATATAATGGTATAAAGTTCACATAAGTGACCTGCTATGTGAAAGCAGAAGGCTTAATTTAGTGAATACAGGAGAAGGGTGAGTTGTAGCAGCTGATGAAAATGGATGTATTAAAGTCATATAAAGGACAATATTTGGTGAGACCAAAACCCAAGTATCCTAGTATTCTCCCAGTGGTAGGGTCCCATAATAGACGTTTAACACACTCAGGAACCTGGCTCAGGAATTCTGCCATGCATCTGTGTTCCTCTGGTATAAGCACACTGGTCTTCATTAAGGTATCATCTGTCTGTACTGTGCTTCTCCTTAACTGCCTCCTCCTATGCTCATCATGCATCTTTCTCTAGGCTGTCTGGAGGAATACTCTTAAATTAAATTTTCAGAAATTCTACTGAACTGCGGTCATGAGCAAAATTAAAATAAAAGTGAGGGAAATTCCAGTCTAAGAGCAGATGAGCAACACATGCAATAACATCAGAGACAGGTTTTAGGAAAAATCTTAAAGAATGGGTATAAAGATTGCAGAAAGCAAGGTCTTCAAGCAGTGGAATGCAGGATGGCAGGGGTTTGACATTAACATATTCCACCAAAATCTGGCACTTATGTTAAGATGTTTTAGCTTGGGGCTGTAGTGAAACGTGTATTAGTAGAGCATGAAATCTCTATGGCAGAGGTGACGTCTGTATTTATTGGCTGCTTTCTATGGCTAACATTTGTGAGTCTGTAATGCCCTTAAGTAACCCAGCACCGGTTTTTGGGATGTGACTGAATAATGGGCAGCAGGGTTGTTGTAGAAGTTTGCAAACAATTCATAAAGGAAAGGAGAAACAGGAGCAACACATGCAAATAACAACCTAGCTGCTGTTTATTTCATATAGCTACAAACAATACATAATAGAAAATATCAGTGTGTTACTTTTGCAATGACATCAGTGTCATAAAATTTGAATGGTTATATGAAACTGGAAATAACTTTGAGGGTAGTAAATAGAACAACAACAGTATCTGGCAGATACAATAATCTTAATTGTTCAATTGCCTGAAATAAGCAGTTTTTACACCTCTTAGATTACAAAAACTGGCTTAGACTCAAACTATATTTACATGACATAGAGTACATCTGGGAAAAGGTCTATGACAATGTAAGGTGCCACTGGATCTTGCTTCAGTTTTTGTCAGACCTTATACAGGGTACCAAATTGTGCCAATATACAGTGATGCAAATGTTGGGAAGCCACTGTCTTCCTGCTACTGTCTTTTACTTGTCACCTGTAGCGCTTCTTCCCTCTCCAAAAGTGATACTATTACACAGAGAGAAAACTGTGGTTTTACCCACTTAATCTAACTAACTTATTCTAAATTATATGGGATTTTTTTAGAGGCTACAGGAACATTTATAATCTCTGTACTCATCTGAGTGTAGAAAATGTCTCCAGATACACCTCTCTGGTTGGTGGGGTCTCCAAAGAAAATTGTGCTAGAATGAGTATGTTTGTTTTCTGTTCTTTCTGTCTAGTTTCTGGTTTGCTTCTACCTGGTGTGGTATAACTTGCTGACACCCATTTGGGGCTTGGTATTATATTGAAAAATCAGACTTCAAGGTCAACTGAAAATTCTCACTGCACTGCTAAAAGGTGTTTTTTTGCACATTGGCACGCCAGATGCATTGGTCTACCACACACCAAAAATAATACTCTCACTTAAATGAGTGTTCATGCTCCAGATGTAATAGCTGTCCCTGAAATAACAAATGCACTTAAATTATGTCTTGAGTATGGTCTCATTGACTTCAGTGGGGCAGCTCATGTGACTAAAATTAAAGAAGGCACTTTCACAGGTTGCAGTCATCAGGACATCATTACATGCCCCCAGGAACTCTACAGCTCAGTGAGATCAGCCTTCTTTTGCATAAATAAATAAAAGTTTCAGGATTAAAAAGAAAATTTTTTAAGAAGGAGAAGGGTGAGTGACATGGCAGGAAACAGATTTTCCACCTTAACTAACAGATGCTGGAAGTGTGAAGAATGCTGGCATGGGCCTGTTACAGGGGCTCAGGGCTACAGCTGTCTTGGGGCTGGCTTCTGTTTTGTTGGGACCTTTATTTTTGATTAGAAGCCTGGGATTTAGCTCTGTCCTGACTTAGAAGATGTAGTACCCTTTCCTTTGATGATTTCTCTGCTCTGTATTTTGCATTCCTTGAAGTACAGAGTTTTAAGAAAAATTAAAGGAAGAGTCCTCCTTCTCAATTATTTTATATTAATTGATAGCAGATTAATTTAAATCTAGGGCCAAAGGCATGGCCTTTGGAGTCAGCACAGAGTGATGTTATGAAGCTCTTGTACAGATTTTATATAGTGGTGGATTTGGCAGTGCAGTGTTAATGGTTGGACTCTATCTCAAGGATCTTTTCCAAACTAAATATTGCAAGGATTCTACATAATCAGGCAAAATGCAGCTACTCTGGCTTACAAAAATGTTATTTGCTGCAGGTCAGTTTGTTTGAAAATTTGTCCTAATTGTGGTAGAGCATAAAAGAAAATGCAAAGATTTGTGGAGATACAGGGACAAGGCCAAAACTTTGTTGTTAAACATGGGCCAACTAGACATTTTTTGTGATCTTTAAAAGGCAAAGGAGACAGAGTTCAGTGGAAGTTGATTGTTCTGCTGAGGGTGATAAAAGATATCCCACATGTCTGAAAGCCTCTTATTCATATTTATGGGTTCCTCTACCACTGCATTTTCTGTGTAGCCAAAAACATTATCAGGTAATTTGTTAAAATACCTAAATTCTACCTTTTGAAAGAGTAAACAAGATTCAAAACTAACATTTGAGCAGTGCATGGAATACAAACCTTGATGTGGTTTGAAGAGACATTACTATTATTGGATGTACCCTGTTCAATGCATTGTTTTGACAGCTTATCCCTCAGAGTCTGAATGAGTTGTAACTCTTTTATACAGAGGCTTCTTTAGATGTTGCCTTAAGGGAATGAAAGATTGGTTTGTAACAGTGGATGGGGAGCTGAAGGTCGGGAGTAAATTCTATTTACTAAAACATATTCTGATGCTTAATCTAATCCTGGGTGAGCTCACTCACACAGCAAAGTTTAGAGAAAGAAAGGGGAAAAACCTTGGCAACTTCATTAAAATGATTGGTGGTATGTGCAGGAAAAAAAAAAAGAAGGACAAAGAAAGGTCCTGCTAGTATAAGAAGGGTAAATACTGAAGGAGATGAATTTTACTTTCAAAATAATAACTGTGTTCTGGTCAAGTATGCCCATAAATCTGTTATATAGCCTAGGATTTCAGAACTAAACCTTTTTCCTTCCTGAAATAAATTTTTGAGAATATTTCCAGAGATCTTTTTAAGAATCCAAAACAGGAAAAATAGGGCTGGTATGTATAAATTTGTTCATCAAACTGAAATTGTATTTTTCATCACTCATTCAATTTATTTATTTGCAAAGATCTTTCTGACACCAGTAAATTGTTATTCAGTACCACATGTTACATTTCTTTCAGGATTGTCCACTGACCTGAAAAGAGTATGGTTTATTAAAACACCTCTTTGGAGACATGGTGCAAGATCTCTGCACCTATTTCCACTGTTTAACATAGGAGGCTTTGATTTAGTTGGTTGAGTCTTTAAAAATGCAGGTTATTTCATACTTTTTCACTAACATTTTGCGAGCATAATGATCACAAAAAATTCAGTGTGGGAAGGACACAGACACCATCCTTAGAAATATGTTGTATAGAAAGTACCTGTGCAAAGCGTCTCTGCCTTCTCCCAGCAGCACACAGGCACGGTGTTCGTCCTGCAGAGAGGCGCTCGCAGAGCCCCAGCCAGCACCGCCGCCTGCCCCGGGCAGATTTGGTTCGTGGCCGCCCTGCAGAGCCTGTGTGCAGCCTCCTGCCACTGTCCTGATGTCTGCTACTTGATAGACATCACAGTTACACATTGCCGTGGGGAAGTTTTTTAACTACTTTGCGGCCAAATTGTAGGTGACACAGATACTGACATGTTTAGCACGAGGGGAAATGACTGCCAAGCCTCTTGAGAGGCTGCTTTGTAATTGCTCTCATCGAAGCATTGTTATTATCACTAATAAGAGGGCTGGAGCTGAGCGTGTTTGGGAGCTGGATGTGCAAGGGGAAATGAAGTAAGTAAGGAGATGTCAATGGTTGTCAGCACACAAATTCTTCAGTGGCGAAAATACAGAAGATGGAATGTTAATTGCTTTCCTGGAAGAAGCCTTCTAATATGGGAATTGCTTATTATGAGTATTCTGTAGTCCTACAAGCTTTATTTGAAATTCAAAACGAGCTTTTCTCATCAGAGCATACCAGCCAGAGTGCCTTTTAATTTCATGTTACCCTACAGACTTCCACCAAATGTTAATAAGTGATTGTACACAGCACGGGTGTTTGAAGAATTCACCTCAGAAAAGGTTGCAGAACCATGCTGTATTATAATTTGTATCGAGATAGTGTCCTGGAATCCAAAATTAATCTGTATTTTTGCAGTTTGTTTTCTGTGTGCTTTGCATTTTAAACTACTTCTACATACGGATCCTTCACTGCCTCAGCAGGTCACACATATTTAATCTCCATGGTATGGAGGGAGAAGAGATAAAGACAGAGTGGCTGCCCAGCCATGTGCACACCTGCAGGTCAAGGGTGCTGGTGAGCGATGTGAAACAGGAGGATGTTTGGAGCCAGTTGTCTTATGCTCTGTGTTGATACCTGATGGCAGATAGTGAGATGAGGAATTTATAGTTTGAAAGATGAAGTAAACAATTGGAAAAATGAAGAAATTCACTCCAAACGATACCAAGTGTTAAGCAGTACCCATGGTACCGTGGGTACAGCAGTCACCTTTTCAGCATCACACACACAAGCAACAGCTGTTAGAGGGGGCTGCCCTTCTTTGCCTCTTCGGTTTTCTGCCTGATGGAACCAGTAGCAGAGGTCTACACATGCTTTGGGCTTCAGAGCCCAGCACTCACACCTGGGCTGGCAAGGCTGAAACAAGTACACTTATTATGGAAAAGGAATTGGAGAAGCACAAGTGTCCCTTGTGCTCTGCTACCACTGGGCTCGGGTGGGCAGGAGCCCCCAGGAGCCCCAAGCTCTCCTTGCCTTCCTCTCTTTGCCAGCTCCTGGAGCAGCTGTTGCTGCACTGAGGACAGAGAAAGACACCCCCATCCCTCCAACATCCCCACCCCTGCAACCATCCCACGCTGCTGCAGCTTTCAAACTTGCACTACTTTGATGGATTAAAGCCTAGGAATAATTTACTGATCCGTGAAGCCTGATATTTCATCTGGGAAATGAAAGAGACATTCACAGGATTATGCACTTCCACCATCTTATGTCATCAGACTTCCCTTTTAATTTTTTCAGGTAGCAGCTATATTGGGATTGTGTGGTACATAGAAAACAGGGACTTGAAACCAAGCAAGGCTCTCAAATGCTTAATTTGAAAACAGAAATGAACATACAATAACATGCAATTTTCCTGATTTTTATATTCCAAAATAATTAACAGGGATGCAAGTTCATTTTCCTCTTCAGAAACTTCAAATGATGTTTGCCAGTAAGAGTCACAATCATATCTTTGGCCTTTCTTTTAATAGAGTGATATAGCAAAGAGCTCTATTTTTTATCATTTAGGCTAACGTTTGCCTAATTCATACACAGAACTCTGGAGTCTTAGGAAAAAAAAATTAGAATAATGTAAAAATGCAGCACACGGCAAAACATCTTGAAAGAGATGTTTTAAAATGCTGTTTTAAAAACTGTTTCTATCTAGAAAATCAAGGAATTTTGAATTAAATAGCCTTGGAAGGTTTAAAAGTTCTACATATTCCTTTAAAAGCATATTTTTTATGTGAATTATTGCCAGTACAATATAAACCCTTATTTTTCAAATAACTTTACATCAGAAAGATATTAACATCTAAATATGAGCACAGAAGAATTATTTGTGGAAGTATTTTTTTACCAAAACTAAAATAGTAGACAGCAGTTCACTAATTTTAGTTCTCCCAAAATTTGAATGTCCAAGCCTTGCTCAAACTGGAGCCTTTCACTGCTGCCAAGAATCCATAATCAGGAGAAGGAGCCTCTCACCTGAGCATTTTTGCAATGGTCAAGTGTCGTGTGTGACAAACAGGTGGCAGTGAGCAGGGGAGCTGAAGACTGGAGAACAGTACAACAGTCTGAGTCAAATAGATGCCTGGCTGCAAGACACACCACAAAATAAAAGTTGTCCACTAAGTAATTTATGTAATGAAGGTAAAGCTACCTTGATTTTTGTGATGATGGTAATACAACCTTGTTTTTATTTCCTATAATTTCTCAGTTTTTGTTGCATCTCCCTTTTATGTATATTCTATATGGGTTTTAATATATATTCTATATTTTCTGCCTGACAGCATGGTAATATTCTTTGACTTTTAAAAAAGGTCAAACCAGCTTTCTTGTCTGAAATCTTAAACAAAAATCTCCAGTCACTCTGCAAGCTGATGCCTCCCCCATGCATTGCAGGAGGTTATTAACCCCAGAAACTAGTGGTAGACCTCTTAATTTCAATATTGTAACCAGTTGCTGCACAGTCATTTTACCACATTCCTGCTATAGGCTGTTAGAACATTAACTCATTCCTAGGTTAATTTCTGAAGGAGAAGAATCAGATGAAAATGCTGCTGCTCTCTGTCCATGGCAGGGCAGGAAGCCTCAGGATCCTCTCTTCCTGCACATCCAGGAGCTGGCACGTGGAGGAGAGCCAGGGTGGATTCTGGGCTGTGCCCAGTGCAGGAGTTTGCCCCCTGGGATATCCATAATCATCACCACGTGTCGCTGAACGGGCTGGCGCAGGCAAAACTCACACCAGGGCATGGCATAAACTGCCTTTCGCCACGCTGGTGTTTGGGAGATGGGGACTTTGATGGAGTGGAGGATGGGTGTGTCACGCTGAGAGAGACATAACAGAAAGGACTGTTCAGGATGGATTATGCTGGAAGGAAGGGAAGGGCAAGACCCTGCTCTTGGAGGCACATCAGGTAGTAGGAAACAAGGCTGTGGGAAATCACACTGGCAAAACTATTCATTTAATATATGTGATCTTTAACCAGCTACTGGGATTGAAAACTAGAAACAAGATTTTTGAAGTAGTTATTGGAAAGATGCAAGAGGCAACAGAGATTTTCTAAAGAGGAAGCAGGTGAGTAGACACCCAGAGCCTTTCCTTTTGAGAGCTGAGTAGCCAGCCCCAGGACATGGGGAATGAAAGGCTGGCAATAAACACAGAACTACAGATACTTCTCATCTCCGGGGCTTTAATTTTGTCTGTACCAGGCTGTTTAGAAGATATCACAGCCTCTGGAAGGAAGCAATAGGAAACTTTAAACTCCAGCAAGGAGATCTTTCTTTTCTGTCAGAGGAAAGGGCAACCTAATTACCCTGTTCTGCTTTGCTCAGCCTTCGTGGAGTTCCTGCTGAATACAAAGTGCTGAGCAGGAGTGAGGGCTTAATAGAAGAACCAGCACTGAGCTGATTCAGTCTGTTTTGAGAAATGACTTATTATTTAATTGCTGGTATCAGTTTTGCCATTAGCTCTAAGGAGAGAAGTAAACAATAATTTTCTGACACACCTGTCAGTCCTTCTTCAAAATGCACAGTTCCTCAGTTCTTAACTGGAGATTATTTTTTTTTTGCAGACTTGCAGGCATTGTAACTGCATTTAAACCCCACTGCCCCTTTGCCTATGGCCAGTTTCTGATGCTGTTGAGACTTTATTTGGCCTAAAAGTTTGTATTTTAATTAACAAAGGTTTGCTGGTAATATCATTAATCTATTATGTACCTTCCACCCCATTTACTTCCCTGTCAAAATACTGCGATATCTTGCAATGATTTTAAAAATGCAAAAATAGTGATTTTTCAGATAGCTGTTTCTGTAGTTAATTTTCCAAAATGTGCTTTTCAAAGCTTTGTAATTTTTTTATTTTCTTGGTCCTTTTTTGTGTGTTTGAGTGGGAGGGCTTGTTGTTGGTTTGATTTGATTTTGGATTTTGGTTAGTGTTTTTTGGTAGTTTCTTTTTTGAAATATTGTTAGGTAGAATTCCCTATATCATTAAGTCCACTGTTTTATGCAGCAAATATAAACCAGATTCTTGTTGCAGCATACCCCAAATAAAGTGAATGACTGCCATAAAGATTCAGCCTTTTAAAGAGAAATTGTACAATATTATCGATGGACATGTTGGCTGAAAAGCTAACTTAAATTTTTAAATTTAAAAAAATGAAGTGTCTTAGTCTGCTATCATTTTTTTCATAAAATATTCCTTCATATTCGCATGTATTCATTCATTCACCTATTCATAAATAATGTTAATCTTCATAAGTTCATCTAATTCTACTATGGACATTTTGTTATCCAAGGGAAAAGAAAACAGAAGTCCTTTCTGCATGCCAAAGGCCCATTTACAGAAGACAGTTTTCTTTATCTTACTGAAATTTCAGACAGGGAAGTTAAGTACCTTACAAAAGGAATTCTGATGTCAGTATTTTTCTACTGGTAAAGGTTCACAAACTTGGAAGTTCTCAAAGATTTTCTACCATCAGACAAAGCCTGCAAAGAACTCCCGGACTGAGGTACTTATTTATTATTATTCACTTTGACACTCTTTGACCTCACACAGACTAGATGAGTAATTCTATCAGTGCTAATTCTAACCAGATAATCAAACAAAGTGTGAGTAAAAACATTGCCACTGTGGGACAACATCCCCTCAGAGACCTAACTTACATTTTCCTTCCTCTGAACCCCTCTTCTGGCTCCCATCTCTGCCCTCCACATCCTGTTACCACAGTAAACATATAGCATGAAAATGCTGGGGAATAATCTTTTATGAGAACAATTTCTGTATTTGAAAGAAGCAGATAAGCTTTCAGGAATCCTTCTTTGGATATAAAATTGAAGCACTGAGCTCCAGAGCTGAATCCTAGCTTCTTTGTAATTAATTAGATGTGTAAATCATTTAAGACAACTGAGTAGTTGGGCAGCTTGAGCCTCAGGAATAGCATGGGGAATGCTAGATAAGATAAGAAGGTGATTATCACTTACTGGAGGAAAGAAAACAAAAAACAGGTAAGATATTGCCTAAGGAGGAAGGGAAGGTTGAAGGGGGGAGGAAGGAAAGATACAACAACGTTCCATTAAAAATATTCCATTAGAAAGTCTATTGACTCCCAGTTTTATGGATTTGAATTTCTACCATCATCTTTTGAAAGTTTTATTTATTTAGTAAGGAACGCGACAATAGAGGAAGCAGCGAAATAGAATAAGAAACAATTCTGATCTGCAGCCTCCGGGCTGGAAAGCCATGCTCCTCTAGGGCAGGATTCAAAAAGGATCTAAAAGGTAGAGACAGAACAGTACTGGAGAAGAAAAAGGAAAATAAATTTTGGCTGTGAAATGAGCCACTGTTTGAAGTGGAACTAGCTCCACAGCTGGGCAGCTGAAGAACGAGGTGCAATACATTGATTTTCAGTTAAAAAAACGTCTCACAGAGCTCTTTTATATGACATTGTATGCATGTACTTAAAGGAGAATTGCCAAGAACAGCTAAATGGGAAAGAGGAAAATTCTTTATAAGAAAACAGATATAATAAAGATTATGAAGATGTATCTTACCAAGAAACCATTACTGTAGGGAGGCTCTAAGTGAGATTAACAGTGAGATAGCTTGTTCATTATAGCACACTGTGCCTTGTCTATCATAATAACTGCATTGTACTGATATTCCAGGGCTCCCAAGAAGCTTTACATTGTTGTTTCTCTTTTTTTCTCTGTAGGCTCCTGAATCAGGGGCAAGATCATCCTGTGCTAATAGAGATTCGAGCACACGATCTTTGAAATTATTTGGCTAGTTACAATGCTGTAGAATGTCTTCTCACAATCATTTCTATTCTATAGTTTATCTTCTGACTGTAAATAAAAGCTATTTAAAAGCCTTATGAGCCAACACTTTGGCACAGCTCTATTTATAACACACCTCTCTATGTGGATATTGTCTGATTATGCTTTATATTCTGACATTTAAAAAAGCATATTCTGAGCTTTATATTCTGAGCATTTAAAAACTCCTTAAGAGCTTAAAGCACAATAGCACAAAATAATTTACTGTTGTTTGAAGAAGACTTTCAAAAAGCTCTCCAGGTGCCTCTGAAGCGAGTGTTGACTGTTTGCCTGCTGGTGTGAAAGCTGGAGGATGGTGATGCCCAATGTCACAAGAGCTCAGCACATGGAATCAGCCTGCTTCCATCAATCCACACGAGCCATAGGCTTGGCATTTTCCATCCTATATGAGCTATTTGTAACTACAAAGAGTGTCATGTTCAATGACTAGTGGCAGACACAATAGATAAAATTTGTAGAAATTTCATCTGTACCTCACTCAAATGCAAAAAATGCCCCTAAATAAACTTAGCTTTAGAAAAGGAGATCTGTCCTATGATATCTCATATCTAAGGCTATTTTTCCAGCTCCTCTGGAGTTTCCATGTCCTTTATTGTCTCGGGGGTATTTCACAATCACAGGAATCTTGCAGCAAGAGTCTGAGTAGTGCCAGATTCAACAGAAGTGTGAACTGAATACCAGATTATGAGGTCTGCAGCTTTCTGCAGTATCAAAGAATTTTAAGTCTACAGAGAAAACCTTCTTTTCCATGCCAGCCGGACTGGGTTTCATGACTCCTGCAGCCAGTATCACCACACCCCCTCAAAAGCTTTGCCCTGTGCTTTAGGATCTCTACCCATCAAAACGAGCAAAACCCACTGCTTGGTTAAAACCCTTCCTTGCTCCATCCATTCCATGCTGAAGGCTCTTCTGCGAAGAACAGACTGCACTACATCAACACAGACCCCTGGGAGCAATGGTCTTCACCCATTGTGAATTAACCATTAACCAATGGACATGAATCTCCCAGCCACCGTGGGTCATTCTGGCCCAGGGCTTCTTGCTTTGGGAATTTAACCTGGTCCCAATCAACGCCTAAATGGGAGCTGTGCCTCCTAGCCATGCCTTGCCTGAGAGAATTGTACACCAAAGAGTGTGTAAAACTTTTACAGCAAAAAGGGAAAAGGGAAAAGCAGAGTTTTCTTCAGCAGTGTCAGTCCTACACAAAGTCTTCTAGTGGCGTTTGAACTGACCCAAGGCAGTATTTTATTCATAGGGTATTTGACAAGAGCTACAGCTCTTGAGCCAGTCCCAGCTGGAGTCACTTGGCACTCTGCTTTCAGCTGTGGCAGGTTTGTGCCACCTTTGGCTGGCATTATTCCCAGAAATACCCAGGAAGTACAAGTGATACAGAAGAGACAATATTTGTGTTATATGTTTTCCCTGAATGTTTTGGTTCTTTAAATGTATTTACTAGAGCCCTTCAAAGCTGTCATGGACCTTAAAGTTATTTCTCTATCACAGAAAATTTTCTACTGGTCATAAACTACTTCTGAGTTTTAGTGGGGTCATTAGTCACTTTTTGGAAGAACACAGTTCGGAAAAGTGCACCAGGACACAAAAAGTATTTCTGATTCACCCACTGGATTACAGTAAATTACAAAGCAACCTGGAAAGCTGACAGCAGAGATGAACACAGGAAAGTAAATATGATTTTATATAGTAGGAACTTGATATATGAAGGGAAATTAAGGTCGAGTTTAGAAAATGATGACTGAGCATAATCAAACTACAGGCATCCTCATTAAAGCAAGTTTATTTTCCGCTTGTTACTTTGATATAACTGTCTTGTGGTTTCCTGCTAGATCTTTAGTCTTTGATGAAAGAAGCAGAATAAAACTGTCCATCAAAGAAGGTTTCTTTTACTCATCTTTTGAGATGTGTGAGCCATATGTACACACTGACAGCAGGGGATCTTTCCCACAATACCATGACCTGGAGGATTTTCTAGCTTTCAGTAACTGCAGATGCATGCCCAAGGCTGCCTCCTCTGCACCTACTTCCTGTGGCTGCTGCAGGGGCAGATCAGGGCATCCTGGCAGCTCCTCCAGATACAGGAACACAAAATGCACCATGATTGAAAGAAGGGCAGGAGCGAAGGCTGGGCCTGTGTGCACCAGGAGCACATCGAGGAGAGTGGTTTGGGATAAGTCTCTCTTCTCCTTCATGTTATTATCTGCAGATACATTCACACTGGGTCACTCCATGAATCTCACCTACTTTCACAGAAAACTCCTACCAAAAAGGCTTTGCTCTTTGAAAGCTGAAGAAAAGAACAGGATGCATAGACTGAAAAGTCTTTGTAACAAAAGGTGTAAGAAGTGGGCTCAAGTCTCACCAGGGAGTTTGCTTACAGAGGAAACACTAGAAACTCTCTTCAGCTGAGTGACAATGCAGTAAGAGAGGAAACTGAAAACCCCACATTTTGTGGATACAAAGCAAGTATGTGTTTCTTTCAGTTATGGGAAGTCGGTCTATACCTTTTACAGGGTACTGATGATGCTCTAAAAGAGAATTTTAATAGAGATTTACACATGGCTGAAAATCCGGTCTGTTTGGCCAAATACTTTTTAATAGAACTCCTCCTGCTATTACTGAGAATGCCATTACCAAGAATAAGCAAACTTGCTTTATCCTAAGAGCTAGCCCAGGATCAGCCATCACTCAACTGCTTTTACAACATCCAGGAGAATGGAAGGGATCGGATGTTCTCCAATGGCTCTTGTGAATTTGAAAATCTGTTTGGCTATTAGTGCATGGATATAGAAACATCAATCACAGTATTATGCTTATGCACAAGTGTTTGGAAAAAAACACAGGATGTTTCTTTGTTCCTATGTATATTTAATAATAATACATTCCCTCCGAAGCTGCCTCCTTCAAATAGGAGTATCTGCCTGTAGAGAAATGTGCTGTTGGAGCTACAAAACATGCAGACATCAGCAATATATTGTTTTCTGGCAGCAGGGTTTGTTGCACCTTTTTAGTAAAGAATTTCATTTTCAGCCCAGTACATCGAGTGCAGGATGGGCTGGCCCCTCAGGCTTTAAATTAATTTTTTAAATGAGACAGAAGCATTCCAGGGAGGAGAAATTACCTGAAAATGCACGTCTTCTGCCATATAATTCTACTCCATAATTTTCTACTCCATACCTGAATTAAATCACATTTGTATATGATTCCTATTTCAGAAGGATATTTTTCTAGGTTTCTGATGTAGGAATGAAGGACCAAAGGAAAGAGAGATGCAAAAAGAATCAGAGAGGACTTCCATTTGCACATAACACGTTATGAATACCAAAATAAAACCAAGGTTTAGATTATTGTACTAGAATAATCACCAGGACTTAGAGACAAAAACAGAGTGTAGAACACTGATCCAATTGTTTAACGAGATGAAAATTTCAAAATCTGGATTATTTTGCATTTCAGAAATTGTGTACTGAAAAATTTGAAATCAAAATGGCTAATTTCTTAAATCTGCAAATTTATTAAACATCTGGTAGAAAGTAATTGTTTAGTAATTGTTACTGCCCAGGTTTTCTTGTTATTCTTTCCTTTAACCAGGAAGAAACAGATGATTCAGTGCAACTGTAAGGACTATATAATATTTGTGTGCTTTATTCCATAGGGGTGCCTATGACACAATGAATAAATTCTCCATTGTCAAGGTTTTGCACAGACTATGTCCTTCCACATTCAAATAGCATATCTGAAGATTAATGTGCAACAAAAAAGTTCAGTTACAGACAAGACTTTAATGACATTGTGCACAAGGCTTTAATGTCTTATCAGCTGATTTGGGGCCCAAAATTGGCATCTGCCATTTTAGAAACACACAAATGATAGTGCACTTTAAAGGAAGGCATTCTCTTTTGTTAAACTAAAGGATAATTTAATTTTACCAGAATGAAGGAGGCATAAAAAGAAGTAGGATCTACAATCACCTAGGCTTCATGAAGACCAAAACCCAAGATATTGCCCAAACAGCTTCATATTATTTAAACAGTGTTGATAAGAACAAACATTTTAAGGATTTTAGATTTTCATACCGTTTGAAAATGCAGAAGGCTTGCATCAGTTCTGTATTCCACTCTTTGCTGTTATCTCATGTCTTTTTGCAGCATGAATTCTGATGTGGTTGAAGTGACAAAATGCAGCTGCTAAACCAGATAATTCTGCTCTGACTTTCAGCCTTCCTAGCACTGAGTGCTGGAGCTACTGATCAACAGAAAAGGTAATTTCTTTAAATAATGGATTTTTGAATGAACAGCAGTCACAGTGCTTGTCATGATTTTCATTCCCACTTGGTATCTCTTTGGGAGATGAGCAGTGACAGAGTACAATGTGGGAGATTATGTTGATTCTGTTTTATGTTCACACAAAATAATTTGACTCTGCAAAAATAATCAATCCAAGTTCCAACTTTATAACATGGCATTACAGTTGGTAGGAGCTTGCTAGTGGATTCCCTAGGACAGATCCACAGTTAGTGTGAATGAATGGCTATGGGGAATTGTATTACTTTCAAAGGAACTTTAGTCCTTATAATGATAAATATGGGGAAAAGTCAACCACTTTAAAATACTACCACACTACCAAGGTTCCTTGCTGTGCATATTCTGAACACTCAGGAATTCAGACTAAGGAGGCGTTGAAATCACTTGTGCTCACTTGGGTATCATTTGGGAAAAATGAGTGTTCACTTGGGAAAGACAGCAGCACAGGGCAGGAGAGGCCAGGACCCAATCCAGAAAATTTGCTTTTCAGATATTTTAGCTGCAGGTGAACTTAATTGAAACAGGGATTGTTCACTACTTCTCATGACTCCTCCCACAATTTCAGGGATGTTTTTTGGAGGTTACTTCAACATAAGTAAAACATGTGGGACAGTGTATTGGTGTGTCCATTAGAAAATATGAGAAAAACTGCAAAGCCCAGTTTGATTTTATGCAGTGTAAGTATATATTTCTGTGACTGTTCCTCAAATCCTGCTGTAGTAATTCTTCACATAAGTTAGAATTAATTTTCTTCTTGCTTCATGTGATTAATCTTTTGGTGAAAGAAGAAGAAAAAAAAGATTTCTTTCCACATGGATTATCATCCATAATCTTTGCTCTATGACACCGATGAATTACCTCCAGCTTTATTTGTAGATGCACGGTCTTGGCAAGCACAGCAGGATGTGAGAAGCTCAAGGTCAAACAGTGAGGCAGCACTGAAGGAGAAAACATGCCCTGCTCATTCTGATTCCTGTTCCAGCACTTCTCTGCTGGTTCATCATCCAAATTAGTGTGGGCGCAAAGAGAAGGCTTAAGAAATATGCCAAAAATCAGTGTACTGCCAATCTAGGCAGATGACAGAAAGCAGAGGAGAATGTACCATGTCTTTGAATGCCTGCCCCTGCCCAAAGGCAGGCTTATTTATCTCTGGTTCTGCCAGTTCTGTTGCTTTTTTGTCCAACCTGTTCTTAAAAAACAACACTGGCAATCCCCTCCCTTCGTTAGGCAATCTCTCCTGGGAACTGGGCTGTACATCCCAGGTCTCTAAACTTGCCTTTCATTGCAACAGTTCTGGGGAATTCACATGCTGACTTGTTTTGGCTAGTCTTCATAGAACTCAGCCAGATAAGACCTTGTGGACTGCTGCCATCCAGGGCGTTTTTTCCCTGGGTAAGGGCTGGGGCAGCGAGGGAGCTGCTGCATGGGCTGGTGAAGGATGGCTGTATATTGTGAGGGTGCATGTAGAGGTTTGCAGGTGTACATAACATAAATTCGGGCAGCCACAGCCCTTCAACAAGAGTTATAAGCTGCTCTGGCCCATGCAGAGAATTGGGCTCATGTTTCTGTGGGTAGGCACAAGTCAGCAAAGAGTTTCAGATGGTCTTTATGAGAGAGTAAGAGCCCCCACAGCTTTGGAAGCAGAGGAAGAGCATTCTTAGGAGGGAGCAGGGAATAGGAGGGAAACAAAATATTCAAAAGTTTGTGCAATTTAAAATGCTGTAATACAGAAATGATAGGGCGTTTTTTGGATAAAACCTAAGCGATGGTTTTCAACCTTACAGCCCTAATGGCAGAGAATGAAATATTAATACATAACATTTCTTTTTCTTTTTTTATTGAGTCTAAGTGGGTGCTTTTTTAATACCACTCCTTAGATACCCAGTACTTATTCTGTTTAAATATCAGTACATCAGTTAATATCTGTAAATCAAGACCAACATGTGTCTCTGAGCACATTAGCCATTCCTAGTGACTACATCCATTGTAATGAATATTATATTTTAATAATTGATGTTTCACATGCCCTATTTTTCTCCTCTTTGCTCTGGGACTTCGTCCAAATGCATCTGAACCACTCCTGGTAAATGGAAGGCAAGGATGAAGTAAAACTACAATGTAATTTTTTCCCTTTTGCAGGTGGACAGAATTTTCATATTAAATTAGGGTAAAATTTCAGCTCAGTCACTGGATTCCTGTTACAATGCTAAGGAATTGAGATTTTGTGATACTTTCTCCAAATTCACTGGAAAGGAAATCATGAAACATTCATGTAAGTAAATTGCAGCTCCACACCCTATTAGTCATAGAACTTAAAAGTAATTTGAAATCTTGAGTATGTATTAATTATTGAACAATGAGTGAAAATGAAAGAAAATGGGGACTATAACTCGCGCTTCCTCCATTTGTGTAAATTGCTACTGTGGTACATCTGTCCAGTAATTTCAGGGCAGTGTTGAAAGAGCAGCAGAGACTTGTAATATTTAAAAACCGTAGGATACTTATTACATAGCAAAGCCAGAAGGCAGCAACAGATCAAAGATGGGAAAAGACTTAAAAGGGAATGTGGATGGCTCCAGTTAGTCCCACCTGAGCTCCTGGCTAGGTTGAGTTCTGCGCCTCTTCTGGTTGCCCTCCTTCCATTCGGCTGGTGGAGAAGGACACATTAACACATTTTGTTAAAGATATCTGGGGCAAGCCAAGAACAGAAGTGTGCCCCAGCATCATCTCTGGAAGTGGACATGAGCTCTATCCAAGAGGTGCCATCTATGGGATGAAAGGCTGAAAGATTTTTTTGTAATACAGGGATAGGCACTGCAGAATAACTGTATAGATACAGATTCAGCTTTTAGAATAGGTGTATGTGTAATCTTGAATTTTATAAAAGGTCTTTTTTTCTGGTATTTAGGTTTTTACATATTCCCAATTTTTATGTGGCTATTTACCTAAAAGATTTTAGGACCCTTCTTTAAAATTTTCTCCTTTTCTCAGTATGAAGATTTGAGTAGTGCTTTTTTTATGTCCAACACCCAAGTCTCATTCAATTTTATGAACTCCTTAGCACCTGTGCCTTCACTCATTAGCTCTTCATATCCTACAGATTTCTCTTCTGGAATAATCTTTAATATGGGCTTTTTATGTTTTTCTTCCTGGTTAATTTAACCCTACATGAGGCATGACGAATGTCAGCAGCCACCACTTTCATGGTAGCATTATGTTTTAACAAGACCAGATAAAAATCCTTCCTTTGTTTAGGAATGTGTTTCTCAATTGCAAAAAAAATTCACAGCTATCAAACTAGGTATCTAATTTTCATGTCTAATTGACATCTGGGAACTAAAAACCTTCCATTGTAATTTGTAGTATTTATCTTCCTATATTGTTAACATCTTTTCTAGTAACCTTAGGGAATTTTTTCTATGCCATCATCACTAATGAAGAGATGACAGCAGCCTGCTGTTTATTTCTCTTTTCTCATTATTATTTAAATCTCAGAGATCAAATCTTGATTGCTATTTGATTGTGTTTTAGTTTTCTCTACAGTATTTATTTTTACATTCTGCACAGTAGCTCCAATTCCAATTGTATTTTCTGGACTTCATTAATTTCTTGTACATCAAATTCTCAGTTGTTTCTCACTCGTATCTCTTAGTTTCTTACATGGAAACTCATTAACTATATTTTCTATCAGATGACTTTTACAAGAATCATTCTTTCTCCCAGTTCTGCTTCTTCTCTGCTCTCTCTTCCTTCTTTTTTTATTTCTGTCTGATCAATAGCTGGGGTCTCCAAGTTCCTCTACCAATCTTCTCCTTTTAGTCCATAAATTAAAATTCATGATCATGCACAGACCTCACACACAGACTTTGATAGAGTTCAAGAGGACTTCTTTCTCTACAAGAGCTTTCTGATATTTTCTAATGAAAAACTTTCTTCTACTATCAAACTTTGTGCTCTTTTAATATTTATTGTTTTGACATGTCACTTCATTAATTCCAACCAAGCAACAAATGTCTGTTCATAAATGAGTTTTCTAACCCTGTCTATACCAGAACTGTTTCTTGGCTGTTCTCTCTGAGAGGACATGATCCTTCAGTTTAAAGAAAAACAGGCTGGCAAAAGGCAAAGCTGGAAAAGGCAGACAAATTTTGCACTTGTAGTTAATTTTAGAATGAGCTGAAGAACCTTTTGGCAAGTACAAACTGTACTTTCATAATGGCCATACTGGCACAGCTTGTGCAGCACTGGAAGGGCCAAGAGGCAAGTTCTCTCTGCAGGCATGAAATGAGATGCTGGCCCTTGTCTGGATGTGAACCTCGGTGTGCTGTTTGCTCATTGACACAGGAGACCTGTGTGAGAGGGCTCCAAGCAGCACTTTGGAGACAGGCCAGACAGCCTAGTTTGCCAGTGGAAATGAACCATTCACAAACAGGTTAGTTGGTGTAAGTTATCTGGCACCCAGACAAAAGTCAGGCTGAGAGGAAACAGGAGTCCTTTGTGAATGTCTCACAAATAAGAAAAGAAATTAATTTAATCAAGCCTTCTAGAAAACAGATTGTAAGAGCAGTTTCATTTTTAAGCCAGAGCAGTCTTACTGAACCAGCTCTAAGAATATGAATACAGATTTACATAGTGACAACTTGCTAGATGTCTTTTGCAAAACCATTGTGCCATTTTTAGATAGTAATTTAGTCCTTTAGGTATCAGTGCTCCAGGTGTGATAAGTGATCAGGCAGCTTGTGAAAAGGCAGATTGGGCAGTTTGGGAACTTGCTGCTTGGAATTTATAGCATACCTTTGGTTATTCCAGGTGAGGTGGACTGCACATTGCCATGCATAGAGCAGCTACGTAGGACTGGCAGTTCCTTGAGGTAAGGTAGAGCTCTAAGAGTCCAGGAGAAAAGGGGGAATCTTACTTTTCTATTTACCTCTGTGAACATAATACATGACTTCTTGATTTGTAACATGAAATTTCTCTGCATGATCTTCCAGTGGGATTGGAAAAATAGATATAAAGCTGGTGATTAAAAGTATAACCTCAAAAATAAAAGTGCACCAGGGGTTTTACCCTCCAGCTCACCAAAGACATTGATCAATGCTCAGCAAAGCCTCTTCATCTCACCTCTCACCTCACCTCTCATTCTCACCTCTGGAGAAGTCACAGAATAACAAAGTAAGTATCTGGCTTCCACCTTGTTTAGGCTTTTAACCCCATTGTGCAAGCTCAGGGAAGAAGCAGCAATGATGTAAGTAGGTAAATTAAAGACTGAGAACACTTCTGGTCTCTGTCCCTCTTCCTTTTTTTTCCACTCCCAAATTAAGAAAATGCATACCAGGATTTTTAATGAGGATAAAGGGGTTAAACCAGGACTTGACTTTTAGATGTGACTTGAAATGAGACTTTGCTGTTTCCTGTTCACCTGACTTTTATGACCTGAAAGAAGGTTGTGGAAATTCAGTTTTCTTGCATGGGTCATGACATCCACAGCTTGAATTTTTCTGTTGTTATTTAATTTAGCATTGCAAAGCATCTGCCAATTCTATTTGAGGCTCCATCAATGCTCTTAATGTTGCCACTTTGGATAGCCTGTTTATTTCAACAGATAGCCCTCAGAACCTGATAAATTTAAAATGCTGATGCTAGTGTTTGACGTTACACCGGCAGTGCCAAGCCAAAATAAGATCAAGATAAGTGGAGCCATTAAAAACATAGGATACTACTGCTGGAAAAATCCTGTTTCCTCTTTCAGCTTTTATTTAAATGACAGCACATGCAGTTTACCAAAACTAGTACATGGAGATGCTTTCCTTTTTTATTTCATTATTTATTTTTTATGATTAGCATTTGACAAAGAGTGAAAATGGTAGCAAAGGCCTTTTTCATTCCTTAGTTTTAATTTTCTGACACTGGACATGCCAGCACCTGTGTGTGAAGCAGTGCTCACCTCTCACCACATAATCCCAGAGGCCTATCAAAGCTTCTACCTGCTCTCACTTAGAGAATGTTCTATGCAGACACTGGGCGCTGTTGGTGGTGTGGAGCAGGGGAGGACATTCAGTCATGGTACATGACTCACTACTGAGCCATCACATCAGCTGATATTAGTTCTGACCCCTAACCTATATAAATCCTACTTAATATATGCCTATTAAAGTATGTGAGAGAGGATGGGCATAGTGAAGGTAATATGAAAAAAGGAAGTATTCTGCAGACAGCAATGCTATGGGTCCCTGCTGTGACATACATAGTGTGTCATTGGTACTGTGGGTCCACCCTTATTTTACCTGTCATATGCCAGGAAATTTTCCCAGCTTTGTTCTGCAATCCCCCACTGCATGTTCTTGGCAGCACCTTGCTTTTATGGTAGTGCAATATCTCTTTACACAAAGTGCCCAGGGACACAATGGAACATTAGTCTCTACCAGGAGACAAGTATTAAATACCATGCACGAAATAATATTCAACAGTACCCAAATGGATTCCCATGGCAGAGGGAAGTGTTTCCCTGTTTCTCCAGTGGAGGTTTAGGCACAGCAGTACCACCTTTCTGATTCGTCCTCCATAAAATTCCCCAAAAACTAACCAGTTCCTTGTTTTTTGGGAGAAGAAAGGCCCTTTACTCCTCTAAAAGTCATCTGATGCTTGTTGATGGTGGAATGTCCAACTCAGTCAGTGACTGAACCTTTGAAAGCAGCCCTTTTTGCCCTGGAAGTTAATTTAAAATGAGCTGCATTTTTGATGCTGTCAGAAAGCTTGACTGGTCAGTCCTTAAAGGTTACAAACAACAGGAGAGAAGGGAGGGTTCCTGTTGTGCTATGGCAACTGTCAAAAACCCGTGTACACATTAGCAAGATCAAACGTTTGCTCAGCCTGGGAAAGAGCAGGTAAACACCACACTAATCCCTCTGGAGCTCT
Source organism: Anthoscopus minutus (assembly GCA_013399455.1). Lineage (NCBI taxonomy): Eukaryota > Metazoa > Chordata > Aves > Passeriformes > Paridae > Anthoscopus > Anthoscopus minutus. Next base: position 249,756 of record VWYI01037225.1, on the reverse strand, counting down.
GAGACACACGGGCTGCCAGGATATGCAGCTTTCGTCAAGGGATGCAAGAAGCCAGTCAGGATTTTTTTCTCTCCTTGCAGTTTATTTATTCAAGGTTTGTGCTTTGCAAGGCTGCCCCACTTGTTCCTTGTCATGCAGCTGATTGAGTACAAGGGAGTGTAGCACAAAGGGAGAAGGAAGCTTTAAGAAGTCAGCTTTGTACTAGAAAAGCAGAGAGCCAGCTGATAGCAAGGTACCGGGGACCTGTAAGTCCTGGCTGCAAGCTCTGTGCTTCCTTAACCATCAGAACTCTCTGGCTCCAGGAATATGTTCCCAAAAAGCTGAACTGGGTGTTAAGGGTGCATTTATAGCACACAATAAAATGCCTTTGAGCTGATCTAGAAAGTACATCCACCATCATAAGTGATCTGATGCCTGAATCAGGGCTTCCCCATGGACACCTTTCCTTTGGGATGCAGGCTCCAAAGGGTTTTGGTACAACCCCTAAAAAGCTTAAAATTATACTGGTTAACTTGAGTGAGAAATGACCAAGCCTAGGTTAACTTTATATCCTTTTAACTGTACTGAAAAAAGACTGTCAATCTCTACTATAATCTGAGACAGTGTTACAGGCTGTGCAGAACACAAGCACAAAATTGTGATTAGCCTTGGATGCATAATTATATTCAGGCCATGTGAATTAAAGGAAAAAAACTCTGATTCTGAAATGTTATTGAGGTGGACATCTCAGAGCTGCCTTCCCTTTGAATCAAGCCAGGTGTGTACTATGGAGGAAAAAAAAAGTCCTGAAGAAAAGGCAATGTGAAATCCTGGTGACACTGGAAAGCTGCTTCCTTGTTTATCCAGATCCATCAGCATCTAAGGAGCAGTGGTTTGGCTTAGCTACCTTGGAATATGTTAAGAGAGACTCATCTGTGTGTAAATAGTTTGGGTTTTCTTTTAAGTGTCTTTCCAAACTTGTTTTCCTAAAGCCTTAATCAAAACTTTATAATAAAGTAAGGAAATATACATTTAGCAGAGTTTACTAGGTGTTAGTGGTTGGTAAGGTCTGCTAAACCTGGAGGAAATGCTGCTTCCAGAAAATGAAGGTGTTGACATGAAACAGTGTGTGCAGGGGGAGACCTGCCCCCTCCATCCATCCTGCTGAGCCAGGGACGTGGGACAGGCAGTGGCAGTGGAGCTGTGTCAGAGCTTAATGGCCAGGACATTTTGATAAGGTACAGAAGAAAACCAGGCTGCATTCCTGTGTCCTGCAATGTTTACAAGTGCTTCCTGGACAACAGAGAGAAAAAATAATTTGGCTTTCTTAATCTGAAGGAGATAATACAGACACTGCTTCACAACCCAGGTGAAGATGCGAAATCACACATGCCCAGAGCTATGGAGAGCTGGGTCATTCTGCACCTTCTGCAATGAAAATGTGTCCTCAGCTGAGCGGTGACTGATAGAGGGGATAGTGAGGAATGCTCTTCTCCATCTGAAACCAAGGGAGTTTTGGACTGGCAGCACAGGAATGAGTCTCAATCTGTGAAAGTTCTTAAACTCCATCAAAGACATTGATCAAATCTCACAATTTATTTTTCTTCCGAATCCCATGGTCTGTTGCTTGTTTGGAAAAAATTATAGGTTTTATGCTCTTAAGGGGAGGAGATAATGAAAAATTCAGAAGGCTCACAGCCTGTGGTAAGGTTGATAAACTGGCTGCTAGTGAACTGTCAGTTCTTAGAGCAGGGAGTGAATCTTCATACTGCAACCTGTGACTGCAGTGAGCCTTGCTCTGTGGTGCTATAGCCACCTCACATGGTAAGAGGATGGTAAATGACTCAAAACAAAGCAAAGAAGCTTTAAAATTATTTTAGTTTATTTTTACTTTAAAATGTGAAAGTCACAACTGCAACCGGAGAATTTTTAACTTTATAAAAGCTGTCCTTTTTCTAAATTTTTCTAGCATGTAGTAAGTAAAAGGGACCTTAGGCTACAACTCTTTACCATTACTTGTACTACAACTTGAATCCAGGGAAATTGGTGAAGGTTTTCTGGAATAAAATGTCTGAACACCCTGAAAAATCAGTGATATCCTCCTGATATGACAGGCAATCCATTATATATTTCACTGTTTGCTTTGTAAGCAGGGAAAGCTTTGCTCTTACAAGATTTTTTTTCATACAGTTCTTAACAGCAAGATGAATGTATGGCACTTCATGAATGTGACAGCTGAGTTCTGTTTCACTGCTCTTTAAAATAGTCTCTGCTTTTTCTCTGTTTAAGAAAAATCGAGGAATTATCAGGGATTTGCTTTTTCACTACAAATGCAAATGCACAGGATAACAGCTGAGCCTCACTGATTTAAGGCTTCACAGACCCGTCTTGTAAACATTAATGGCATTTGAGTCATCTTGTCTGCCTCCTCACAGGCACACAGAAAGTATTAAATGTAGGGGCAATGGGGGAGGTAAGGGAACCCTTTGGTTTAAGATGCTGTCCACAGTATTACAGCTGTCGTGAAAGTTCAGTCTAGCTTATAAGATTTATAGAGTTTGGAGACCTTTTTTATCTGTTTCCCACCTATATAAAATAACTAAAAAAACAGACAAGGAAGCTTCCTAATAAGGCAGTCTAGATGTGAAGAGCAAATTAAGGTCAATTCCTGAACAAAATTGAAGCGTGAGCTACTTTTCTTTTTCAAGTAGTTTTACTTATGTTAATAGCCACGGTTCCTTAGTTTATGAATAATTCATGTGTATGAGTCTCCACAAAACTTGAGCCTGCAGGTAACAAACTTGTATTAAGTACTGAGTGGCTTAAAAATACATTGGTAAAGAAGTACAGACCAACTTTTAATTGGTACTAAAGACAATTGCAATGCAACAGTTAATTATTTTGAATAAAGATTGTTAAACAAACACCATCTACATAAGCAGAATGTAGTAAATATCTTCAGTATGTCTTCAACCTGCTCTATTGCATATTATGCCTTTATTTTATGTAGGAAAATTTTAAGGATATGGTTATGATTTCTCCAAAGGAAAATGCACACACATTAAGCAGTATGTATCATACAAAGGTTTTGGCAGAATGATGACTCTAAATAAAAATCTTATTTATTTTCTCTTTATATCCACCAGTATGTTCTCTACACTTCTGAGCAAGGTGAGCCACAACTCTGGGGCCTTTTTTCTGGTGTTGTTCTTTTTCATTGGTGGCCATTCTTGGTGATTCACACCACCTCAATGGCAAATGGAGAGCAGTGTCAGACTCCCTGGTCCCCACTCCCCACAACTGATGTCTGTTGGCATCATTCAGGATATTGTACAGCTTGACGAAACAGTATATTCAACATGCATGAGGAGTCTTATCTGGAAACAGGATCCTAGGATGTGCTGTCTTTATTAGATCCAAAGTTCTTAAAATTAAAGAGGCAGCTTGCAAGACCTGATGATCTCTTCTATTTTCCTTAGTAGTCAGTCCACAGTCACTCCCCTCTCCTTGCAGGGTTTTCCCACCCATTGTTCTTCCATCTGCTACACACAGCAGGGATCCAAGAAGCAGGGGCTCAGCAGGAGAGCACAGCATGGAGGCAGAGGTCAGGCAGGGAAGGAAAAAAAATGATGGAGAGTGAAGAATAATGAGGAGGGTTACATGTCAGGCAAGAAGAAGAAGAAGAAGAAGCAGATACTGTAAGAAGATGGGAAGGGAAAGTGCCACTGTGGGAAGCCTGTGAAATTCCATCTGTCTGTACATGGACATGCTGAAAAGGAGGCTGAAATGGCATCTCCTCCATACTGTGACTACTACAGATTTCAGACTCTGTGAGGCCCTTGCATCAAGTAATTTTTGTTCCACTTTGGCACACATTCACTAGGTTTGTTTTGAATATCTGACATGTGACAGACTCATCACATTCTAAACTTCTCCAGGAGGAGCTGAGTGAGTGTGTGTTTGTTTGTTTGTTTTAATCTACATACCATATCTGTTCCACACTGTGTGCCAAAAAAATATTTAGTGCTGCACAACAGGATGTGTATTTTGGAATTAGAGTGAGTAAAAGCACTTAGCAATGACAGGTTTCAGTGGATATAATCCAGTCCTTTGCACTCAAGAGTTTGTACTTTTGAAAGGCAGCCACACTCAGAACAGCACTGTGAAATTTCAAAAAAATAAAATAAAAAAAACCACAGCCCAAAGACAGGTTGTTCCTGCCAGCTTACTGAACTTGGGAATATGAATACACATTAAAATAGCATTGAATGAAGCAATGCAGCTCCTTGGGTGAGAAGGCCATGGCACAGTGGAGGAGAAAGCAAGCTGGAAATTGTTTGTAGTCTCACCTCAATAAGCTGGTTTTAACCCTGGGTCCTTGCCATGAGTCAGGGTTTGGGGAACACCACACACACCAGCTGCAAAACCCCTGCCCTGGTGGCCTCAGCCAAAGGACCTCTGGACTTTTGCTCCATCATTTCTGCTGAAACCATTAGTTTTATCTCTTGTATTTGTCCTCTTTGTCTCAGTAGCCCAGTAACCACGCTCCATTCTGTGCTTCTTACACCACAAGTTGAAATTTGTCTCCTGCCAGTTGTGCTGTTTCAGTTGTTCACCTGGCAATGTCTAAAAGCTCACTTTGCCCTTGTGACCTGCTCTATTAAACAGTTGTCCCTGGACAGTAAGGAGCAGCTTTAATGACATTTCTAAAGACAATTGCAATGCTAAAGGATAAGACATAGATATATCTGACAAATGGTCAGGGGAGGTAGGAGGGATCTGTATGTGCTTGATCTCATTAAAAACATGGAGTAGAGAACTGAGCTCTCCTGACTGATTACCATCAGGTTTAAAAGGTCAGGCTAGGGATGATGTCTATGAAAGCGTTCAGAGACTTGAGGAAATTGTCACCAAATTGTAAGCATTGTTTCCCAGTACCCATTGTTTAATTTGCAGAGCACGTATTAATGTATTCTTCCCCCTTGCTGGGTGCTTTGCTGACCCCTCTCATCCCTCTGCATGTTATGTAGACACACAGGGGAGATGGGATGTGTATGTGCATGGCACATTGGGCTGATATTGGGAGACTGTCTCCACCGCAGGTATTTTTCTGATGTTGAGTAAATTGCATAGCTTTCTTAATCCAATCCTTGCCCTTTTAAACAGCAGTTTATGTCTGCCCAGCATATTGCAGCAGTCTACCAAGGCACCTAAACTGCCTTTTAAACCCTGTGAGGCAGAGTTTATATTAATCCGAATGAAGTATTTATATGGCTCAGTACAGAGTCATATATCAAAGACCTAGCCAAGAAGTCCTAAGCTATATAAATTCTCCTTGTTACCAGTGTTTTAACATTTTTTCACTTTAGAACCCCTGAAATATTTCAGAAAAGGTATAGACAGCTTCACAAATGTCCCAGATGTAGATTGTGTGTATGTGAATGTCCTTTCCTTAGCCACTACCCCCTTCAGTTCACATACAGGTCAAACCTTCAGTAAGCACATTACAATATGCAATCTCTTTATTTTTGCTTGTGTTTTTTTCCGGTGAGGTGAAGGGGTAGCCCTTTATATTAGGGAGGCTTTTGATGCCATAGGTATTGAAACTAGTGACAATGAAGTTGAATGCCTATTCAACTATAGGGTAAGAATTAAGGGGAAGACCAAAAAGGCTGGCATCCTCCTGAGATTGTCCACCCAACCAGGAAGAAGAAGTGGGCAGCTAATTCCATAAGCAGCTAGATGTTTCAGGATCATCAGCCCTTGTTCTTGTAGGTGACTTCAACCTGACAGACATCTGTTGGGAGCTTAACACAGCAGAAAAGAGGCAATCCAGGAAATTTTTAGAGTGCATAGAAGACAACTTTTTGCCACAAGTGGTGGGTGAGCCCACCAGGGGAGGAGCTATGTTAGATCTGTTGTTTGCAAATAGAGATGGGCTGGTGGGAGATGTGGTGGTTGGAGGCTGCTTGGGGCACAGTGATCATGAAATTATAGAGTTCTTGATATTTGGTGAAATCAGGAGGAACAGCAATAAGACTTTTACATTGGACCTCCGGAGGCCAGACTTTGGCCTATTTAGGAGACTTATTCAGATAGTTCCTTGGGAAGGAGCCCTTAAAAACAAAGGAGTTCAGGAAAGTTGGGGGTGCTTTAAAACTGAGATCTTGAGGGCACAGGAACAGACTGTCCCTGTGTGCTGAAAAAAGAGCTGACGAGGAAAATGTCCAGCCTGCATGGGCAAGGAGATTTTGGAGGAACTTAGGAACAAAAAGAAGGATGTATTGTTTTTGGAAGGAGGGTCAGGTCTCTTAGGAAGTATTCAAGGGGGCTGCTAGAGCATGTAGGAAGAAAATTAGAGAGGACAAAGCTTAGTTTGAACTGAAAATGGTGACTTCTGTAAACAATAATAAAAAATGTTTTTACAAATATGTTAATACCAACTTTTGTTGTAAGACCAACTTTTGTTCTTTATTGAATAAGGGAGGGAACTTAGTAACTGCAGATGAGGAGAAGGCAGAAGTTCTTTGCCTCAGTCTTTAGTAGGAAGATAACTTGTCCTCAGGACAGCTGTCCTCTTGGGTTGGTTGATGGTGTCAGGGAGAAGAATGGTCCCTCTGTTATCCAGGAGGAGGCAGTCAGAGAACTGCTGAGCTGCTTGGATGTTCATAAATCTATAGGACCAGATGGGATCCCATAGGGATATAGGGTGATAAGGGATCTGGAAGTTTAACTTGTGAAGCTGCTCTCCATCATTTACCAACAGTCCTGGCTCACTGGTGAGGATCCAGATGACTGGGAGCTGGCCAGAGGACAGAGTCTTAAGCTACACCAAGGGAAATTTAGGTTGGACATCAGGAAAAAGTTTTTCATGGAAAGTGTGATAAAATACTGGAATGGTTTGCCAGGGGAGGTGGTGGACCCACCATGCCTGGACATGTCTAAAAAAAGACTGGATGTGGCATTCAGTGCCATGGTTTAGTTGGGGTATTAGGGCATGGGTTGATCTTGATGGTCTCTTTCAACCTCGTCATTCTGTGAATTATGTGAACATTCTGAGGTCTAGGTAATGTTAGTCATTTGAGGAGTCCATGGTGGGCCTGGGGCTGTGTGCCCACACTAAGCAGAGGAAGGCTGGCTCAGGGCTGTGCACTCATGGTGCTGCCACACAGGCACAGACTTGGGCAGAGTGCTCATGTGCTTCTCCACATACAATTTAGTGTCCCCAAGACACTAAATTGGATCACTGTGTGAATCTTGGATTATACTATCCATCTTTCTCTTTCCTTTCTAGAGGCATGTTTTCATTCAAATGTCATGGAAATACATTATCTTCTTTTTATCTTCTTCTTAATCTTTGTGTTGATGGGTCTGTTGTTTCTAACTCTGATGACATTCACAGTTGTGCAAGTGCTTTGCAAACATGGGAGAAGAGTCTCTGCTTGAATGAGATTACAATCTTTGAAGGCAACAGCAAACACTGAGCATGTGGATAACTCCTGAAAGCACATCTGAGAAAAGCTGGCTGAAAGACAACATGGTTGTTAGAATCAGTCTTAAAATTCCAAACATTTAAAACCGAATCAAATTATCTAATTTCTCCTAAATTAGCATTTATTGTGGGTATTCTTTCTGCTTTCTTGTGAAGATATCGTCATAGTGTCTCAATGTCTTTTCCACTGATTTATCAGAGACTGAGATTTTAGCAGGTAAACATTTTAGTAGCTATTGTGATAACACTGTATCAAAATATTGGATAAAAAACAATTAAGCAGTTCAACACTTTCACAAAAATAAAAATTTATTTATTTATTTTGTTGCAAGGAATTTTGTTTTGGGAAAAAGTACCTCTTGCAGAAGTAACTTATTGAGAAAATGCCAACTGTCTTTTGCAGCTCGTGTGTCCAGAGAACCTTAAGTCTGTGCAATGCAGATCCTGGCACTGACGTATGAGGGCTGGTTTCCATACGTTGACTTGAGTTGCTGCCAGGCAGCTGCTTGTACATTGCTCAGTGTTGGTGAGGCAGCTCCACCCCAAACCATGGCAGAGAGACCTTACCTATTATACCCCAATCCTAGCTTTTTTCCCCTGCTGTGTAGTCAGTGACATAGAGCACAATTTATTCATGTGCATCACTTTATTTCCAAAAGGGAATTTACAGAGCAACCACATACTTCCTCATTGGGATTTAAGGCTCTGCCCAGCAAATTAAAACCGGTTTGGAAACTGGTTGTTGGCCTAAAGATTGGGAAGCAGCTCAAGCACTTTACACAATGCTTGACCTGTGTCTCGTCAGCATTTCACCTTGGATCCCTCTGCCATTATTATTATACTCTAGAAAGTTGGAATTTTTTCAGTTCAAAGTGCCAGAAAAAAATGTGATGGTTTTGTCAGCCACATTTTTTCCTGTGGTAAGAGGGTGATGGTTAGTTTGCAACACCTGCAGTGTAGTGCTGGCAAGTGGAGGCATTCATGGGTGCAAATCCCAGCCTAAGTTGGAGGACAGAGCAGAGGGAGCCAGCCTGAAGCAATCACAGCCATCCTGTCTGCTGGGAACTGAGCCTTGCAGGTGGCCTCTCCCAAACCTTTCTCAAGAAGGATTTGGGAAAATTTTATCTGGCATACACCAAAACCCCACCTGGAAGCATGTTAACCATTCACCAGTCACATCCAAACCCTGAATGATTGGAGAGCCACTGCTCAAACCTGCCTCCTGGCCTTGAGACCTGCTGGTGGGGATACTGTGATGCCTGTGTTGAGGATCAGGATGGGACTGCCCTTGGCACTAGGTGCTGGCATGAGTAAGGAAACTCAAAATGACTTTCAATTGTTATTTATCTAATTCTTTTTTAATTTCATTTTGTTTTGTTCATCTGTTGTTATCCATTGCATCTTATGTTTGTCTTTGAAAATTACCAATTTTCTTCATTTTGAGCCTTCCTGACTGCTCAATTCTTGGCAAGCACCATTAGCCTGCAAGCATTTTTTCCTCTTTGCTACTCTCTTATCTATGAGATTATCAGTTGGCTAATGATTTTATTCTTTTATTCCTCTCTAGACATTTTTTTCTGCTACTCTTCGACACTGGGAAAGTGCTGTAGGGTAAACTTGTTGTCTTTGTATCACATTGGAAAATGAGTGGAGAATATGAACAGCAAGTATCCTTCTGATAGAGAGAAAGTGGACCTGTCTCTAACAACTCCTTAGCAATAGCCTTTTCAGCCATTTACCTGTCCCACTGCAAGTAGGATGCCCTCTCTACAGTTTTCCTCTACCTTACCAGCCCCATGCACAGTCCACTGTTGTGATGAATTTACATTAGCTGGTGCTCTGCACTATTGCCCAGGTCAGAGGATAACCAGGGAGTGTTTCTCATGCATCATTTAGATGATTTAAACATTCAGAAGTTTACATTAGCCTTCTTTTGATGAATTCCTCATCTGCATTCCAAAAAAGAGCCTCATTACCTTAGGACTCAAGCATTATTTACCTACCATTTATTTCTCAATATTTTGCTATCCCCCAAGAGAGCACTAATGCTTCCCACAGCATGAACTGCCACCAGTGCTGCCCTGGTGAGCTGACAAATCTTAGGGACTCTGCTGCAAAGGGGACAAGGGCTTTGGAGGGTAAACGAGGGCAGTCTTAAGAGGATAATGTGGCATTTGGTGGCACTTAGCCATAATGCACCAGAGCAAAGGAGACTTTTTAAGAAAACCAGATTGAATAAATAAGACATTATTAGAAGATCCTTAGCCAACACACTCCTGAAACCTAAGCTCCTTAAAAGGTTTTTAATTTCTCTTTAGAAGCACCTGCCCCCTCTCATGGCACTGAAAGGTAATTTTCCCTAGAAGACAGATTCCAGTTTTCCCGTATCAGTGACAGTCTAACACTGTAACTACATCTAGTGGATTTCCCACAACATTGCCACTGGCTTCAGTGTGAGTGCTGGGAGCATGCAGCTTTGCCCAGGAGAGTGAGGTGCCCTGGCCTCGCCTGCCTGGGAATGTTCTGGCCACATCAGACTTTTTCCAGCCCATCAGTCAGAAGCCAAGTCTGATAAATCTGCAGCTATTCAAGTGTACAGACTCTGACTCAAGTAAAAGGTGTGGGCATCTCTGTGAAGAATAACACCACAGGAGCTCACCTGAGTCTATGCAGTTATGCTGGTGACTTACATCTGGTTTTCTTATATGTATCAGTGTTGGTACAGTTATTAGCTCAGCATCACCTCTGTGGTGCAGTTAATATTCTCAGTGCCTTAATATGTGCACAGCAGAAAAGAGAAGACAGGAAGAGACACAGGCAGTGCAGCTCAGCTCAATTCTTTTATTTTTCAGAGAACATTACCATTAAACACCATTAGAAGATATGTGTCCCACTCCTCATCTCTACCCGACCTTTAGTTACATCACTCTGGATATTTCTTGTTCGCCTTCTCACCTCTGTTTTGCACCCTACCCCAGTGCAGCTTAGCTGCATATTTCATGGTCCTTTGGGGCTTGTGCATCACAATGGATAGCTGGAGAGTTTCAGACATGGACAGATAATTGTTCTTCAAGATAAATTGTTGTTTGGATAATTGTTCCTCAATGTGAATGCACTACACAGCCACTACACGGAGTAGGTGCTGCTCTGACTGCCACACACATCTGGGAGGAGGCACAAACTCCCATGTGCCAGCAAAAGCTGGCTCTGTCCCTGTAGTGCAAGGACTTTCCTCTCCTGTATCCCTCTCCTTGCTGTCTGTGCTCCCTTCTTGACCCTCCTGCTTTACATGTCAACCAGATACATGTGACAGGCTTCACTCCATCTCTTCATGGCTCAGGAGAGGATCCTCACCCTTGTCCAACGCCACTGCTGGACATGGAATGGTGCTGCAGTCCTGGAGCAGCTGATCTCCCAACAGCTGCACTGCCATTCCAGAGCTGCAGGTCCTGCAGCACTCTAACTGCCCTATCCAAGGTGTTCATCAGCATGGCCCAGCTGCTTGCCAGAGCTGCAGTAGATGTCTTTGCCTGTTTGGATGGTGGCACAGGGTGTGAAGAAGACCCTCTTTCTTGAGGGTCCTGCAGCAGTCAGGGCAGGCTCTATTAGAAGCAAAGCTGAAGGAAGAGATCCCATGCAGACAGCAAGACACAATCACCTGGCTGAGCAATTTTTGCATCATTGTAAAATCCAGACATTCAAACAGCAGGAGACAGATCCTCAAGATCATGAAGTTGGCACAACCTCGTGTTTTTTTTTTAAAAGCCCTTAGTGCCTTTCTTTTTAGTTCCTTGCATGTTCAGAAAAGGTTTTCAAGGTTTTTACTGCAGCCACCAGCCAAGACTTGGCTGTTAAATTCAGATTGCATGTAAACTGTACTTCCTTAATGAGGTAATTCTCCTCCAAAGTTAAAAGCCAAGCTCTCTGAATAGGTGATCAAGAAAGGAGCTGGGACTTCTGAATGCTGCTGCAGTTGGTCTCATAAAAAATATTACCCCTCTCCAAACCCTCTTGGTTTTCTTCATGTGAGGCACTAAAGAAAGGCATACAACTCCCAGTGGGGATCTAAGTAACTCCTTCTTTGCACTGACTATATGGGAAATCCAGGTGCTGCCTTTAAAGGAAATGTTTTTTTAAAATGTTCCTCTGCTGGAATTACACAAGTAAGGAAATACTTGAATATTCAGCATAAACCTTCAGAGTAAAAGAAACTAGTAGATTCATCAGCTGCAGGTAACTGCTAAAGAATCTAATATTAAAGATAGCCAGAAAATGTAAATTGCATTCCGTGTTTATTTGTAATTTGTGTCACAATTATGTGAGAGAAGTACAGTGTACAAGACACCTAAATATGATACAAAATTAAAAACTAAATCTGATTAATGAAGTTTAAAAAATGTAAAAATATTGCATTTTAAATGAGAAAAGAAACGTGTTTCTTAGGCCTTCTTTACATGAGAATAAATTCTCTAAATTAACTGGGAACAAAAAATGTTCTCCTTGGACAAAAGATCATTTTACAATGGAAAATTGTTTTATTAAAAAAGAAGACCAAGTGTAATTGGTAACAATAAATAAAAAAATCCTACAGCTATTATGAGGCACAAACAGAAGAGACTCATTAAATAAAAAATAGCTTCAATAAAAGGAATACTAAAGCAACTGCACTAATCTCCACCAAGGTCTCCTTTTCCCCCTCACAATTCCTGCAAGATAGGATGGATGCATTCAGACAACAGGGAAAATTATTAAGATGGTTCTAAACTAATTCCAAGGAGAACTATCACCTAGCTCATTCACTATGGACAAAATAATGTGTTTATCATAAGCCCATTTGAGTGTAAAGAATTGTACAAGTTCTCCAAAGGAGGACTCCCTTTCCAGTTCATTCTCTAAGAGATCAAAAGAACCCTCAGCAACCAATGAAACAAGTAAGCAACTATTCAAAACAAATGAATCAGCCTCAAACACTGATCATAGGGAAAAAATATAATCAGGTGTTGTTTTTCATGCACTCCTCCCCCTTTCCCTACCCACCCATGCTCCAAACACATGTGTTTGGCTGTAAATCTATAACTGTATGCTTTTGTTGATAAATCATGTTTGTCTGGAGTTGAAAGAGTTTTGAGGAAGTTCTTTGTCAATCAGTGTTATTAATGACATAGCTGTAAATCTCATTGTCATAGTATTGACTGAGTAAATAAGTACTTTATGACCTAAAGGAATATTTTCCCTGTGAGGAAACTGGTTTGAAGAAAATTGCCTAATCTTTTTCTGTTATACCTCAAACTCTTGCATGCAACTGGGCACTCATTCAAAGATGAACTCAGACTGCCTGTATCTCACAGGACCAGTAATGTGCAGATTTTCTAGATGTATCACTAAACCTGAAGTCCAACAAATTGTTCAAAATTTATATGTTTTTTGATTGGAGCGGAAAGAAAAGAAAACTTTGTATTCTTCCTATAATCCCTCTCTTTATAATTTTTATTTTACATATCTGTACTTCCAAGTAACTCTAGGGCTTGCCTGGAAACAGACCAGATTCAGCCATTAATTTCTCCCTTTTAAAGTCAGTACTATCAGTAACTTGCCTCAGTTTCCTTTTCTGTACAGTCATCTTCCACACCACTGCTAGTGTGACAATCTGCTCCTTTAAAGGCAGCTACAAACCATGCTCATGTGAGTGGTATTCCTGCCCCTGTCTAGACAGTAGCTGTGGAAGGATGGGCAGAGGCAGCAGGAGGAATTTGTATTGGCAGCCAGCTCCAGAGCACAACAGCTTCTCCACTCAGGTCTCAAAGCCAGGCTGTTCCTTGGCACGGTCAGGTCAAGATCCAGCAGACAGGAACCTTTGCTCACCCCTGAGATCATTGTCCTTTCCCTGTGGTCAGTCACAGTTCTCTCTCTCCTGCCCTGAAGCTCAGGCTCCATGTTCACTGAGCTGCCCAGGCTGCTGCTCTGTTCTGTGAGGTGCCCAGGCTGCTGCTTTGTGCTGTGAGATGCCCAGGCTGCTGCTCTGAGCTCACTGAGGTGCCCAGGCTGCTGCTCTGAGCTCACTGAGATGCCCAGGCTGCTGCTCTGTGCTGTGAGGTGCCCAGGCTGCTGCTCTGAGCTCTGTGAGATGCCCAGGCTGCTGCTCTGAGCTCACTGAGATGCCCAGGCTGCTGCTCTGTGCTGTGAGGTGCCCAGGCTGCTGCTTTGTGCTGTGAGATGCCCAGGCTGCTGCTCTGTGCTGTGAGGTGCCCAGGCTGCTGCTCTGTGCTCTGTGAGATGCCCAGGCTGCTGCTCTGAGCTCTGTGAGATGCCCAGGAGGTGCCTGGCCATGGAACATCTGCCGGCCTGTGCTGTGGCCGAGGGCTGGGGGCTGCATGGACTGCACAGAGACGCTGCTGTGCTGACACTGGCGGGGTCCTCTGAGAAGCTTTTTGGTGGAACCCATGGCACTAGTTTAAAGCTATGGAGTCTTAAACAATTCCTGATCTAGTCCCTGACTGAGCTGAGACCAGCAGTGCTGTACAGTGTGCGCTTTGTCAGCACAGACCAGGGGAAAGTTGTCCCTGGGGTGATGCCTGCAAGGAGTCCTCAGCTGAGCGCCTCTCCCCTTCTCTCATGTATCACTTCTTCCTCACCAACAGGCCCCACAAGCTGGAATTTCTCCCAGAATTTTTGCATCCCTTTGCTATAGTGGCTGCTTGAGGGGGTGAGCAGAGTGCACCCACCTTTGCTGCTGGAGGCACCAGGCCTGCAACAGGCAATGGAGGTGTCCAGGGCACTGAACAGGTGCCTGGTGACCTTGTGTTGGGATCAGCTGAATAAATAAAGCCATCTTACCTCTTTTACAGAACCACTCAATAATTTAAGATACAAAGGTATCACTTCAGATCATCTGCTCCAATCCTTGCAGTACTCAAGGTCAGATCCACCTTTGATATTACACCATGTCACTCAGGGCCACATGTAGTCAAGTACTGATTATTTCCAAGGACAGATATCCTAGTAGAGATTTCAGCAGGTTTTATGGGTTTTACACACCTGATCAGAAATCATCCACAGGTTAATTTATGCCCTTGGATCTCACGTCAGCAACTTTGAGATCTTCTTGGGTAATTTCTTGTAGTACATGTGGGAGCATGTTTTTCCTTCCTGGAAGACAGCAGGACCCACAAGATTACAGGTTTGCTCAGCTCTCAGTTAGGCTTCCTCTTTTCCCCCCTCATCCCCTTAGCTCTACCCTGTTTCAGTGAACTTCAGCAAGAAGCAGTCCAGCAACAGAAGTTATTCCTTTCTGGTTTTGGAAAGTATCTGGTATTCTTGAAGTGCCACCAGAAGCATGATGAATATTAGCTGTACCTCTGAGAAGAGATTGTTTTACCCATTGATCTTACACAAGCCACACCATGGCCCTGCTATTGCCTTAACAATGACAAATATATTCCTGAGGGCCAGATTCAATAAATCCATCTGAGTTATCCTGAAATCAATTTTTTAGGTCTTTTGTGGCCTTGCATGGGGCCAAAATGATTTTTGTTTATTGAATTGAAATGTACCATGTTCTTTGAAAAGTAATTAAGGTATTGTGCAATGTTAGTTGGTATTCTAAAATTTGCACAGGATGTTTTATAATTCAGGGTAATGAAATGACATAATAGAGTAAATGATTTTGTTACTTTTGTTTATCCTACATATGAATAAGTGACAGATATTAACAAATTGATTGCATTTATTGAAAAAAATGAGCCTAATCTCTTTTGCAGGCATGTACCATCTGGATAATTTATTTATTTTTTCTTGAATTCTAGGAATATATATTAGAGAAATCTTCATATTATCAAAGACTTCATCCTGGATGAGATTTCTGTGTGTGCATGATGGCCTGTCATCACTTCAGAGAGAATCAAGCACAACCTTAAAACTGACTGTGGAATAAGTTCTAATACAGAAAAATGTCTTATATTCTATTTTGACAAAGGGTAAAAAAGTGTATTCTATTATCTCTTTTTAAATATAAAATTATTTTTCACATTAAAGAGTCATCTGCTTTCTTAAACTAGAACTCTATTGATATCAAATTCTATTTATTTCAGCTTCTTGGAAACCTGTAAGACTGGATTGTGATGTTGACATTGACAGAAGGCAAGATCTGAAAGCATCATGGTATAAGAAATCCCAGAATGGGGGTAGGAGAGGAACATGACTTCAAAATGACAGCTTACCAACATGATAAAGAAATAACATTTTGATTATAAGGAAGTGTGCCACGCTTGCCAGACAAAATCTCTGTTTTTAAATTCTAACAGTGGAACTATTTTCAATCAGAAGAAAAAAAAATCACCATCTCCATAGGCATACACCTCAGGACTTGTTTCTTTGTTACCTGGGCCATCCATAGTTTTGAGATAATCAACCACAGCTTTCTTCCAGAAGAAGAAATAAGGGGAAGTTTATTACCTACCAACAACATTATTTCCTTCTTCTGACTTCCACATGTTAGGCTGGCAGAGACTTCCTAACCTCAAATTCCTAAAGTGTGTTGGGAGCTGCTCTGTTATATGCTGTTTATGAAATAAATCCAGATTTTTGTTTTTACCGAAACAATTATGACTTTTTCATCAAAAAAGAGACATTGCCAGAATTATTGTGCTGTCTGACAACCACCTTATCCTAAAAACCTTCCAAGTTCACAATTCTTTATCTAATAGAAATGCAGCTGAGGTCAAAATCCAGTTTTGTGGTGTAGGGGTATATGATGGGTAGAGCTCTGGAGCAAAGCAGTAAATGTTTGTATTAATTACATTGATAGTGTGCAAAAGAAAATATTTTTTGTAACAAAAAAAAGCTCACAGACTCCAGCAGTTAATCAGGACTATTTTGGCGGTGAAGTTGTATGCAGTTAAACCAGTTTGTCAGCAAAGTAAACAGTAGTAACCTCAGACATTTATTTTTGTTTCACAGCTCCCTAAATCAGTAAATATCCTAAAAATTATAAGGCAACAAAACTCCAGAAAGAATATATTTGTATTCCAATGGACAAAGGCATCAATATTACTTTACTCTGACAAATACTGTAAGAATTCAAATTGTACTTTCATTGCTCAGTTCCAAAAATCTAGTAGATTCACTGTTATAGTGTTTAAGGTTTTCTATGGACATCATGGCTTGACTTAAACATTTGAGATTTAAACTATGAACTGTCAAAGGTGAAGCTAAAAATAAATGTTGCTTATGTTTTGTCTCATAAGGGTGAGCAACTAATAGAAGTACAAAAGGGTATTGAGTAAATACAGATTTTTGGATGGGGGGAGTGGGTATAAAGGTTCAAGATTTTTTTAGTGCTTTTATGACAGACTGACACAAACATTAAGAAAGTTTGACCTATTGTATATCCAAACTGCAACAAAAAGTGATTTATGTCTTATTTAAACTTGTGGTACTGAGGTGGAAGACATTAATCTCATTCTATGCATGCTTAGGATAAATCAAAACTGATTTGTGGATAGGACATTAAACTTGTTTTGTATAAAACTGAAGTTAAAAAAATATACCTGTGTTTTCTCAGACTACTCTCTCTAGTAAAAAAATAACCAGTAGACTGGTTAAAGAAAGTGAAGGTCTTCCTTTTCCTATATAGCAAACATGAACAGCTGCTTGGCTTGAAATGTTGCCCTAAATATGAATAATGGCTCTGGATGAAGGGGTCAAAGTATGAAATAATCATCAGCATAGCACAGCCAAACTTTTGGCAGTGAATTATCCAAATCCCATTTAAACACATTTTCAGATCTGATATTTCTTTTGTAGCAACAGTGAGCAGGGTGAAGCCAAGGGGAAAGAGAGCAGAATTTAATAGAAAAATCATAAAACTGTGGTTACAAGAAGTCAGCTCAGAATATAATTCTGATGCTGACGTGTCTTATAGATGCTGAAGAAATGTCTTATAAAAAACAATAAAAATAGCTGAAGGTGCTTCATGTGTAGCACAAATAACAATTTGTAACAATCAAAATAGTAAAAATAAAAGCATTTTTGTATTGAAATTTTATCTGCTTCTCTCAAGGTTTCTAAAGTTCACTGATATCAGAACTTCACCTGCTGTAACTTCACACACATTAACTTCACACCTTGCTGTTATATGGCTTTGGGTTTAACATAGTAAAAAGTTGAAGAAGACCCTGAAATTACTTGTTACCAGAGATATGTGTGAAAAACCACAGGCTTTTAGATGTATGAAAGTTGAAGCACTTCCTCAAATGAGGTCATTAGGTCACAAATTTTGTGGAATTCAACTGAGTTCACGAATTCACATTTGCCATGTTCATTTTGTAGTGCCCATCCAAAAACATTCAGGGTTTCATTTATTTTACTTTTATATACATATATCTATTAGGACACAGTAAGACTTAAAATAGCCAAACCCAGTGTTTCTATTTGGACATCCACAATTAGCACACACTTGAAAGCACAGGATTTGGTCTTTAATTAGACCAATTTGAAAATAATGCAAAATTATATCTTAACATTGCCTTTAGTTCCCCAAGACTGTACTCTGAAAGTTTCCATTCTGCTTCTTTCAGAGTTTCTTTCACCTTGGTAATGGATAATGCTCAATTAAAGAGTATTTACTAAGAAAAAGGAGACATTTTTATTTTAATTTTATTCCCTTTGGGGACATGAAAATTACACTGCAGTCAATTCAGAAAAGAAATCCTAAAACTTCTAATCTCTCTCAGTAAATGCAATCCTGCTGAATTACTACCTCTCATATAACTTCTGCATTTGCTTAGCATGCACAGATTTACAGGTATTGTCCTCTGCCCAATTTCAATATTCAGTAAAGCAGAGAAGAGATCTTGGTTTTAATTCAGCATAAATCCCTGGTTAGTTTTATGGTGTTATCTCAAGCAGGACGCAAGGAGCAAATATAACTCCAGCATGTATCAGGACTCTGGAATGAGCAGACCCTCAGAGGGGCTCAGAGATATTTTGAAGACTTTTGGATTTTTTTTCTTATCGTTGTGGTATTAGCGAACTCTTGTTTTGCTTTGATTTCTGTATTAAAACATTTGATTTGTACTTGGCTTTGAGTTAATAAATATTTGGGATCTGACTCTTGAAGTAAGAAGCTTTCTACCCTATAGAGACAAAAAGGATGGATGCTTCTCAGGAAAAGGGGGCTTGTTTCAGCTGAATTATTAACAAATCTCTCTGTCATACTTTACCTTACTGCTCTGCTACAGCACCAGGGCTTTGCCTTTCTGCAGGGAGGCCTGCAAGAGGCCCTGCTTTTGTGCCAGGGTCTTCCAAAGCACAGGAAGTGATCTGAGAGGAATGGGGGAGAAGGAGGAGTTATGAGGGGCACCATGATTTCAGCATCCTGGTTGTCTCTTATGGAAAAGCTGAAGGCAGAAAGGACAAAGGGACCCACTTTGGTCTTGAGCAAGCACAGGCTGTCTTTGATGTCTGGATACACAGTTAGCTGGGAGTGTTTGTTTCTTTGTTTGTTTGTTTGTTTGAAAAAAACTTTTTCTACAATGTCGAATATGTATCCTATTTGACAGCGTGGTGTGAAGAATGAGCCACTGCTCTGTGACAGTAGAGAGTGTCAGATTCTGCAATAGGCAAAGTGGTCTTCACACTGATTCACACAACAGGAATACTATGTGGAAGGCCAAAAAAATTCTGCTGAATTTGAAACTGTAGTGTTGAGGAAACGTCCTATCTTCCTGCAGGGATACAGAGGTAACACATGTAAGGTGGCACAACCTTTTAGCCTTTGTTTTCATGCAGCTTAAACCCAGAATAGACTATTCAATGTGAGTTTATTACAGCTTATTGACTATATAAAGATATACAAATATATATAGAGAGAGGGAGAGAGCTCTATGAATAAGAAAGCATATTTCCATTCTCATAGCCTCTGAGAAACAGGGAATGAAATAAGAAACAAATAAGAAAAGGAAAGGTAGCCCTCACAGATACCTGCAGTCCTTGCACTGTCAAGGAGCTGATCACAGTGCTCAGATGTTGAGAGGTTTTGTTGTGAGTGAGGTAAGATTGTATCTTGTCTTCATCATCTCACGTCTGAAATGACAATCTGAACATTCACCAAAACAATATTTTCTGAACTAGTCTTCCAAACTGCAGATATTCTTGTATTACCTTGCACCTAACTGAAGTGCATTTTATGAAATGTGAAATACTTGAATCTTTAGTTTAAACTCCTATACACCAGAAATTTATTCACGCTATTTACTACCTTGCCATTTTTTTTTAAATTTGAAAATACACCAGCAGTGATTTTACGTCATCTCAGTCACATGAACAACTTTGAATAAAGAACTGATGACCTGTTAGCAACTGTCTGACTGTTAGACACCTCTTCATCAACAATCAATTTTCTGAGATCTGCCACTGCAGAGAAAACGTCTTTTGTTTACATGATGTGTGTTCTGTAATGCAAACATTTTGGTTAAAGTACTATGCTGCAGTAAAAACTGTGTAAAAATACTCTCTGTAACAACCCGCTGTACCAAAAAAAAAAAAGATAAGACTCTTTCCCTGGGTTTGCCTTCTATAGGAATCCATGTTTTCTGTCCTGCGTTAAATTTTCATATTCAATTGTTTGTTGATAGAATCCAAAGTGATGAATTTCATTTCACCTGCAGTGACAACACTCAGTTCTTTTTGATTATCTTCAGTTTTTTCAAGTTTTCTCAGACTGGGCTTCAGGGCTTCAGAGATTCTCCTGAAGATGCTGGGAGAAGAAAAGGGTTCAACTGATTTTCATAAGCTTCCAAAATTCAACTGCACAAGACTGAGCAATCTGATTTAACTTTGGAGTTAGACTTGCTTGATCAGAGGATGGATCCAAGTTACCTCCAGGAGTCCACTCTAACCTAGATTTTCCTATAAATCTATTTTATATCCCAAATGCGAGTAAATAAATATTCCCCCCCAAGAAAGGGGATAAAAGAAATAACAATAGCTGTGTCATCTTGCAAGAATTTACTCAGATTATCTTAAATCTATAATCCATTAATTTTTGAGTGATTAACCTGGCATCTTGAGAATTTTCATGTATTTTTTGTAAAATATGTTTCTTGATTATTCTGAGTGAGTAATGAAAATTAACATGCTGGTATGGAAGATTACAGAGGGAGAAGAAAATCACACAACGCTGACATCAATAAGACCTTTCATTGTTTCATCAGTTGGAGGAGCTAAAAAGGTTTCTAAGAACCTTCTGCTCAAAAATAGTATGTAATTATGTGTCATGACACTTGACAGAGATGCAATGGACTTAACACTTCTCCTTTGTCAGAAGGGAAAGTGTAATAAACTGAGGGCACCTTGAATAGCTAAGTTCCTCTCAGATAGAGGAATACATATATACACAAAATCCATCAACAAAACTCAGCACAACTTGTTGCAGAGCAGCAGTGCTACAGGAATATCATCACCTTGGAGTACTAAAGTAGAGAGGTGATCCTGCCTTAGCTCCTTAGCTACATTTTCCCTCAAGAACTAATTCAGAATTTCAATTTTATATTAAGTGCAATGAATCAGTTTGTCTGCAGCTGTAGCTGAAAGAAATACTGTGCCTTTTATTTTTAGATGCATTAAAATCAATTTCTTGTGATTACCGCTTCTCATTTTCCGAACTTCCTGCTTTCTGAGCAAATGACAAGTAGTTTGCTAAGAATACCCAAGTGTTAGAGAGTAAAGTTCATAAAGCTCTGATGCAGAGGCAACTTCTTCTTTCATTCATCTCACTCTGAAGCCATTTTTTATCCTGATTTCAAGACTGACTCCACTCATGCACCTGTTTGATTCAAGCTGAGGGGTCTGACACAGCACTAACCTTTGAAACACTTTTTTTTAAACAGAAAGTCACTGAGTGAAATTTTGCATGCTCTGTAGGAACCTTCCAGCCACCAGTGACTCCTACAGCAGAAACACCCTCAATCCCTCTGGAAACTTCCCCAAGGGGCTGTAAGGGGGAGCAGTTTAATTTGGTGCACATTGAAATGTCTGGTTTACTTTTCTAAGCTAACACGTGTATGAATTTTTAGCCCAACTCTATTTAAAGAAATCACAGAATCCTATGTACTGAGTTGGAAGGAACCTAAAGGAATCTTCAAAGGCCTACTTCTAGTTATTGACTGATGATTTTAATTTTTCCTGCACTTGTTTGCATGTGACCCATAAAATGGTGTACCTGAGGCACTCCAAGTCACTCTTGATGGCATTGAACCCCTTGGGCTCCAGAAGCTGATGATGCACTGGGTGTGTGGATACCAGCCCAATCAATGGGCTGTAAGATGCAAGTGAACTCGTTGCAAGATTGGAAATCGTGCAATGAGTTGTCAAAATAGGGCTTCTGTGCTCAAAAATACATTGAGGGCAGAAGGTTATCCTAATAGGTCTGAGTTTATCCTAATCACAGAGCCCTTCACTGCTCCCTTGACCACTTTGTCTCATTAGCCAGGGGATTATCTGAGTCATCCTGTTGTTTTCAAAGCAAGATCAGCTTGAAAGATTGAACCTTTCCCTTCCACACAGGAAGATGTCTGCATGCACATTCATTTTAATGTTAGTCATCACCTTACTTTTTTAATCTAATCAAATTCATTTTTCGTTGTTTTACATGACTAGGCTTTTAATAGCTCTTACAAAATTATCTCTGAATTTGCTATCTATATTCTCTCCAAATATCTGTGTTAACAATGAACAGATTGTACCAGGTAACAATAATGTTGCTACAGTTACCAACCAGTTCTATCTCCTCTTCCCTACCAGAGCAAAGACTTTACAAAATATTATTCCTGTTTTCCCAATCTCGTTGAAAACATTGAGAAGTGAGTTTCTTCCTAGTTTGCTGTCAAAATGGACTCTCAGCTTGAAAACCACAGCCTCAGCTGTACAGCCTCTCCCATATTCTTCATGCCTGCTCATCTGACTATCATCAAAGCCTTCATCACTGCACCCCTAACACTGTCTTCTGCTCTGAAATGTTGATCTTTCTTCCACACTCCAGACCTCATTTCTTGTCATCTCAGGTCTTGCTCCATGGTGTTAAGCTTTTAGACATGATTGTTATTCAGAGCAGTGCTTGGGTTGGGAGCCAAACTAGCACTTAGGCAGCTTTCAGATACCTAAATTGCAAGATATGAATCACAAATTTCCCCTCCTTTCCCATCCTCCCCCTTCTACTCAAAAGCCCCTATTCTTGAAGACATCCAAGCTGACCCTGCAGTCTCCAGAGGACTCATTGCTCTTCTTCAATTCTGCAAGTGCACTGAACTGTCCCATCTCTGCAGCTCCACATCTATATCTGGACCATCTCCCAGTGCAGTTATTCTCCTATGTAATTTCTTTGGCAGGCCCTATACCAAGAGACTTTGGAACCTAGGCAAATACTTGGATGATCCTCTTATTATTATCATTTGGTGGCTCACAAATATTTCTGTCATAACCTCACTTTCAGTTGCAGTTTATGACCTGGGCACTTCCCTCACAGAGGAGGCCATTAATTTTTTCCAGCACCTGAAATGGCTCACATCAGCACCCACAACTTCCCAAGCTGTGTCCTAACCACGGTTCTAGGTTAGGGAGACTTCTGCTAGCTCTCTCCTCCCTTTTGTGGAATTCATGCTCCTCACTAGAAAGAAAAGAAAGCATCTTCAGCTCTGTTTTTCACACCATAACCAGAAACTTTGTGAACTCCCTCTGGAAGTCAGAGATGTAGGTTTGACCCTGCTTATTTGCTCTCCACTCCTAGCAAAAAAAGGAGGGCAGAGATTGAAACTTTTATTCATTGGTCATGGTTAAAGACATTAAACTACTAAACAAATATGGGGGCCAATACTTTCCAGACTGATGAACAGTCCCCATAATCTACATCAGTGAGAGAACCAATCCATATTCCCTTCATGGATGTCACACCACTCAGCTTGCTGTCACCTACCTACTTCCCCAAATCTTTACCTTCACCCCAATTTCAGCACTGACAATTTCTGCTTTGTTTCAGCTGATGCGATTTAGGGAGTGGAAAGGATGAATGGCTTTTATTCCACATTAAACTGCCATTTCACAAAGGGATATGGCTGGATTCCATTTCCATTATCTAGCTTGACTGTTATCTGACATTTCAGATGAACTGATTCATTGAAATTATATTACCTCAGCACTCAGTAGTTACTCACTGCTTTCAATAGGAAATCATTCAGATAATCCATTGAGGCGTCATTCAAAAGGGATATGCAGAGTACTCCTGCAAGTAAGGCAAGCAGCACTGGATCAGCATGGCTAATGACACAAAATGGGAGGCAAAGTCTGGCTGAAAAGGGTTGAAAAAGTAAAAAATTATTTGAGAAGATTATCAGAAACACACTGCAGTGTTCTTGAAACTAATCCTATTGATTCCCCTTTCTTTTGATCTGTAGTATTTTCACTATATCAGGCAAGTTGGAGGAAAAAATCTGCTTCAGGTTCAGTTCATTCTTATTACTTCATTTATCTGTATTCTACAGAGTCACACATAGAGAAGTTAATCTTTTATTTATCTGAAGAATATTTTATGTGTATTATTCCATAACAGCCTTTTCTACTACTGCAGCAGTGAAAGTTCTATCAGCAGTACCATTATGAACAGATGAGTCTCATTTTTAAAAATATAGTTGCAAAAATATGGTTTCAGTTCAGACTTTATACTGAACTTTGCCATCAGAGGGAAATTGTTTTTTCTTAATAGTATTTTCATGAAGATATTTGAGAAAGGACAAAATGAAACTCTCAGGAATTACAGAGGTAGGGTTGCAAAAGATGCTCTTCTACAGTAAGATAAAAACTGAGCAGAGGCATCTATAAATACCTAAAATGGGAACCAGATGAAATGGGTCAGAGCATCTTCATGCCATCAGCTGAGCTGAGAGCATCTAAATACAACTTTGCACTTAGGAGATCCTTAAAATCACGTTTCAGTCCTTTTCTATTTTCAAACTCTGTAATGAAGGCAAAATCTGCACATCCTAAAAGCTTGATCTCAATGGACATACCTTGCACAGGGATTGTCAGAGCTTTGAAAACCTTGCTAAAACACATGGGTTTGCAAAAACATTTCTTGATTTTTTTCAGATTAATCTTTAGAATGTTTGTGGGAGTTTTTTAGTTTAACTATTCAATTTTAAGACAGACCTAATCTTCTTATGTTCATTACAGAAATTAAAAATTTGATCATTGATGCTATTCACAAGGCTATAAAATCAACATGTAGTCTGGGCAAGAGTTTTGTCAATATGGTCTCTTTGGTATTGGCAATACTAGGTTGAAAGCACAATTTGAAATCCTTTATTCAACCCCTCACTTATCTTCTGTGGGCCATTTTGAATCAGATCTTACCAAGTGAGAAATTTTGCCATGGGCTGACCAAAACTATTAGCACTGAAAAAAATGGTCCATGGTATGCAAGGGCATAAAAATGGTTCCTTTTTGGCCTTAAAATCTAAATAAAAGTAAAGTCAAAGAGTGTTTAGGGAAATATAAGTAGTAAAACTCTGTATTGATTTGCAGTGAGAAAAGAGGAAAAGACAGAACCTTTATTTTTCAAAACTGAAAATTGGTGAATTATGCCAATTACTATTAATAACAATTCATCCGAAAGTGGATCTCAGAAGAAAAATCATGGTTTTACGAGGAATAATTATAGAGGTTTATGATTATAAATATTCAACCTAAATATTTATGAATCAGAATGGTTTATTTGTTATATGTTAGTAAAAATAAAGGACTAAAAGTACTTAAATTAAGGCTCTTATTATAAATGGAAAAGTTGCTCCTGGTTTCACTGGTTTTCCCAGCTTCTCGTTGAAACTGCTGTGATAACATCTCTCAAGACTTGTGCACTGTAACTGCTGCAACTACAACAGCATCGAAGAGCAAATATTCTCCAAAACAATGTTTAGCTACCAGGGGAGGCACTGAGAAGAATTCAGGCCTCGCTGAAGTTCAGCTGCAAGGAAGTGGAGGCTGCCAGGGGTGAGGGCAGCAGCTCAGCGCTGCTGACTGCACCTGGAGGGGCTGCCAGTGGCCAAGGGCTGTGGGGCTTTCATTTTCAGCACAAAGTGATCTTAGCTGTCTTTCAAGCAGCTACCTGTCTCACTTTAAGTGGGAGGGAAAGGTTCTGCAGTGGGAGAGTCTTTGGGAAGCAAAAGGTGGAGAAACTCTTCCAGGCAGGACATCTAGGGCAGGTGGGAGGCAGGGGCTGGGGAAGGACGGATGTGAGCAGTGCCTGGGAAGCCACAGTTGGAGGGAATTCAGGTGTTGGGTGTTGTTGGGCTAGGAGCCTGGGATTTGGCATGAAGTTGAAGGTTTTTAGCACAGTAGTGGAGTGAGCAAGGATAAAAGGCTTTAAGAGGTCACTATGAAACAAAGTAAACCTAAAAAAGAATACTAGTGGTAAGCAAACATATAAACCACTGAAGCATTTCTCTCCCTTGCCTCTAGCCCCCATCCTCTTTATTTTTTGTTCACTGGAATATAGAAATTACATTTTTGAAAACTTAAATACACTTGGCATAAGAGATGAACTGATCCTTAACTTTCAAAATATTTTGATGATATCCATCTCAATTGACTCTTTGACATAATGGGTTCTTACTGGCCTAGAAGAAAGATCAGATTTTGGACCAAGGATTGGAAGAATTGCTTTTTGCAACTGTCAGGAGAAGTCTCTGAAAGTCAGCGGATTTTGTACTGTTCAACATATTCAGAATTGGCCTAGAATAACAGCATTGTTAGAAAGGTGAAGCTTTGCACTGGATAAGTTATTCAGTGGGTTCAAAACTAAAATTGAATGCAGAATACTACTGAAGAAAGTTCACAATATTAAATGGCAAAATCACAGACGAAATTCAATGTCATTAAATGCAAAGGAATTCATACAGGAAGAAGTATTCACTTGCAGAATGATGGATTCTAAATGAGCTGCTGCCCATAAAATGAAGTTTTGGAGCTGTTGTGGCTTGTTCTGAGACATCAGCCCAGTCCTTAGCTTTGGTTGCAAAGTGCTTATTTGGCACTATCAGAAAAAAATGAAACAGAGAACTTGATCATGTCACTCAACTTGGAATTCTTTAAGCATTTCTTGTCATGCCTTCTCAGGAAGAATATTGCAGGACTAGATTCATCTACCTCCTAGATGACCTTCACCGTTCATTTGTTCTGGACATAATAAATGTCCAAATACTTGGGAAGCCACTGCTTCCCTGGAGCAGAAAGAAATTATTTCCTCCATGACATCTTCTTGGAGAAGAGGAAGCCACCCCAATCTGCCTCTTAGCTGCAAAGCTCAGGGATGTTCATGGTGAGTCAAACTCAGTCTAAAGTAGGTAAACCCAGAGGTGAAAATTACAGTTTGTTTAGATGTGCTGGTTAGGTAAAGGAGCAATGACCTTGAGCTCAGTTCTTCCACAACCTGTTTTTCACTCTGGTTAAAGGTGATATACATTATACTCCCTTCTTTACCTTTGGGGTCATCACATTTTTAGCAATGAGAGAGTTTAATTATCATGAAAGTGTGAATCTCTTTTTCTGAGTCTGGCAGATGACTTGAAGTTGGCCATTATGGTAACAGCATCTGAATTCCTTTTAAGTGATTACAGAACTAAGCAGCTCTGAGGTCTTGGCAGTACTGTCAGGGAAGAGGAACCTCTTCTCTTGACACCACCCCAGACCCAGCACATTCCTCCCTTCTCTCAATGTATGGTAGGCACTCCCTCCCCATAAAACTGATCAAAACCAAGGGGCAGGACCGTTTCTGATGGATCCAGGAGTTTCTTTAAAGAAAATAATTGATGTAGGAACACCTGCATTGTAAGCAATCCAAGTGAAAATGACAGTATATTTTTCTATCTTTCAGTCTTAATTTTGGTTGTAGTAGTCATTATAAAATCTGATTCCTATTCAATTAAATTCCTGCCTATGTGGAAAAGTATCACTAAAACTCACAAAATATTTTTTTAAGAACTTTAAAAACTAAAACCAGAAAGTGTGAAGTATATTTAAGAATTTTAATGTGAGTGTGAACTGTGCAGGGAGAACAGGACAGTCTAAAATGAAAAATTTATACTAACATGTTCATAGCTGGCTAACTCAGGCCCAGAAAACCATAGGAAAATGCAAGACTGTGTTCTGTGGGTGAAAAAATATAGGAGTAATGAAAAAATTCTGAATTACTCTTTCTTCTGTTCACTCCCAAGGATAAAAGGATGGGCTGCAAATTACCCCTGTAATAAATATGGCTTTTACATGTGATTGACCAGCTAAATAATTCATTTGGAACTAAGGCATTGTGACAAGTTTGAATATGGTTTTAAGACTATGAAATCAGTGTCAATGAAAAGCCTATCTCCCTATTTTTATATAGAGTGTTAAGAGGTAACAATTCTTGTAATTTTATCTTAGTTTTCTTGATATATGATAGCTTTCTTAAAACTCAGATATGAAAGTCAGAGTTATGGAAAAAAAACCATAAGTGATAAATTATTAATAAAAGTTCACTAGTTAAATTGAACATGTTATTTTTGATGGATGGCTTGACTTTTGAAAGTTTGGAGCTGGCAGAAGTCCAAAAAGAAAACTTTTGGACAAAACCCTAGCTTACCTGACTGACTGAGTAGGAGAAACTTCCACCAGATCAGAACTAACTTACATAAAACTAATTTCTTATCTCACACAGGATAGATGAATTGCATGGCAGGAAATGTATTGCACATGTCAGAATAAAGGTTAGGAAAAAGCTACTGAATGAACATCAGATTTGCTAAGTACAGTTAGGCCAAAAGTAATCTGGTATCACCAGATCATGTCTGGATTATCACAGATCCCTCCACAGTACTAGAACACAGTAACCTACTGCCTGCAATATATAAAATCAGGTGAATGAACACAATTCACCCTTGGTCAAAATTCTTGGACAACTATGTAATTACAGCAGAGGAAGAGAGCTCAGAAGGAGCATTAAATGACATAAAATGTAATTACTATTCTTAGGATATATTGTACGCAGCATATGCTTCCTATTTGATATATGTTAAAGAAAATTTGCCTCCAAAGTGCCAGCTTTAAATGTAAACAGGACATGATGATTTCACTGTGGAAAGCTTTTGCACTGGCCAGCACAGAATGAAAAATATCTCAAGAAGTTCTGCAACAAGATGTGTCTCTAACTCCTCTCTTGGGTCTAGGTTTCTAACTCTTCTCTTGTATATACTGACCAGATATTTTACAGCTATTTTCTGGGTGACAGGAAAGCTCCCGATGAAACTGTTACAATTTTTGGTGCTGGGACTTCTGAATACTAAAACCAGACATACCTTGAATAGTGTATATTCAGGATGGGGAAGCTAGTCCTTGCTAGGCTTACCAAAAACGTTTATAGACCAAACAGTAACCACAAGTATTTTTCCAATAATAACATTAAAAAAAAAAACAAAACCAAATGTATACTCACATGCCTTGCAAAATAAAATCATGGATTGAAAACAGGTCCCAAGGCCACAGAGTTTTTCACCTTTGTTACTCTTCAAATTTAGTTGGGATTTTGTATCATGTGTATATTTTAACAGATGGAGATTAGAAGTCTAAATGCCACTTTTGGTGTAATTTCAATAGTTATGAACCTTAGATGGGTACTCTCTGAATTTCCTGTATATGCAGGCAATAAAATTCTAGTTTGTGAATGTAAAAACCCCCCTTTGTTTCCATATTTATATGTCTGTCTTATTTGAAACTGTAGAAACAGCTAAATGGAAGATAATTTGTTCCTTCTGATGTGTAAAACAGGATTTAGGTTACTGTATGGCCCTATATTCACTGGCTAGTACTAATTTCTAGAGGATGCTCTGGAAAAATACTGCCTGTATTTTATTTTATTCTAACCTTGCTTTTCATCTTAATTTGGTTTTCTTCTTTCCTTTTATTGTCTGCAAGGAAGACTCTTTGTTGTTGGACAGGAATGAAATGGTATTGAACGAAGATACCAGTAGCTATGGGGAAGAACATTCCATTTGCTTGCAAAGCAAAAAAATACACTCTTAAAAAAAAAGAAAAAAAAAGAAAAGTTTTTAAGCTGGCATTTATTTCACATGTTTATCAAGGGTAAATCAGTGGAAATTGTCTACCTGGCATAACTTAAAAAAACCTCTAAAAATCAAAATAAAATCTGCAGGGCACAATATATGACATAGCCATTCTAGCTGAATCACAGTATGGAATAAAAAGGTTTGCAGGTTGTGAGCAAGTTTTAAATTCTTCGTCATCCCATTATTTGCTGCAATCAGTCTTCCATTGCATTAATTCAGGGGATTGCACATGATTGGTGTGAATACTCTACCTACAAGGTAAGAAAGACTCGAGCTGTTTTCCTCTGGAGATTTTGATGAGAACTGAGCATTTCTTAGGATGCCTCACCCCATAAAATGTGCTAATGGGAAACTAAACGGTGTTAGCAGCTCCCCAAAGCCAAAAAGAAAAATTCAATAATTCTTGGCAATGCTCCACGGTGGTCTCCTTTTGAGTTAATCTGTGCCATCTTCAATCTCATTAGGAATTAGGGACTCACAGATTCTTGTCAACATTAATATCACAAAGGGAGAAGTAGCCTCTCTACAAAAAGCAGAAGAAATTACAGCAAATGAGATATTTGAGGCCAAACTCTGCACCTACTTACTCCTTGGCTGATTTATTATAGATTCATGCTGATAAATGATATGTGGAAAATGGCTCATGTTGGTTAAATAACACTGGCCTGATTTTCAATGCTGTGCAGTGGTTTTCAGCTGCAGGCATTTAATACTTCTGCAAAGGAATGCCCCAGTTCTCCATAGTATCCTTTCATTTGGAGTTGTATTTTTTTTCTTATATTGTACATTTCCCCCTCCCCTGCACAAATTCTATTTTCCTTTGAAGTTTGTTATATGGAAAAAATAAAGCTGCTTAATGAAATTTTTATTATGATGTTTCCCTTTGCATGGTGAATTTGGGACTGAAAGACAAATCCAATCTGTCAGTGTAGCAATCAGCTGTAAAGGCACTACATGGTGGTGTCTTTAATCCCAGATCATCTGCAGTCTCAAAGTGGCATGGCTGACTTTGCCTATAAAAGGCACTTTTGATTTGGGTATTTACAGTCCAGCCTTAAGTGCAGTGCCTCATGTGCAGTGAAGCTGCAGCACTGGCAGGGCCAGGTGGTTTCAAAAAAGAGGAAAGGTAACAGTTGTAAGGGATAGGATGTGGGGGGTTGGCTGGGTTTTGATTATCTTTTTTAAATGATGGACCATATATAACACTATTTTTTGCACAGTGTTTTCAAGTGATGATTTAGCAAGGCTTTAGTAATATGGGTGTCAGATTGAAAAGAAAATAAGCCCCTATAGATAGAAGCAAACTGGAGTTAAGATCAACTTCTTTTGGATTGAAATATTTTGAATTCCTTTGGATTGAATATTTTTCTCTTTAAATATAGAGGTGGTGTCAAGTTATTATGAGATTTGCAATGAAATGTGAAAACATTTTAAATTTACATTTATTTGACATCATTAAATTGAAGAATCATAATTACTAGACTAGAAAGGGACTGGAGGAGGTCATCTAGTCTATCCATCTCTCCCCATGGTTGTTTCTGTCAAGCCACCTCTAATTATGCAGGCTTCACAAACCTCCCCACAATCAGTCCTTTACTACTGTGATGAATAAAAAAAGAAATTCCTAATAGTAAATGTAATTTCTTTCTTGCTGTCTCTTCAGCACATTATATAATATATAATTATATGTGCTCATATAATGGTTTGGGCTGGAAGGACCTTAAAGACCATCCAGCTCCAATCCTTTGCCATGGGCAGGGATACCTTCCACCAGACCAGGCTGCTCAAAGCCCTATCCAACCTGGCCTTGCACACAGCCAGGGATGAGGCATTCACAGCTTCTCTGGGTATCCTATTCAAGTGCCTCACCACCCTAACAGTAAAAAAATTTTTACTTCAATATCTAGTCAAAACCTGTCTCCTTTCACTTTGAAGCCATTCATTACATGCCCCTGTGAAAAGTCCCTCACCAGCTCTTGTACCCTGTCTCCAGTACCCTTTTGGAGGTATTCCCAGAGTTTTCTCTTCTCCAGGCTGAACAACCCCAAGTATCTCAGCCTGTCTGCATAGGAGAAATGCTCCAGCCCTGTGATCATCTTTGAGAACCTCCTCTGGTCTTTCTGTAACAGGTCCATATTGTCCTTACATCTTTTTTGTCAGGGATACCAGAGCTGGATGCAGTGCTCCAGGTGGGGTCTCACAAGAGCAGAGCAGAGGGACAATCACCTCCTTTGACCTAATAATGATGATTCTTTACAATATTTTTTGCATCTTCTTATCTCAAGTATTCTGTTGGGGTTTATTTCACAGGGCAGAAGTTTCCAGACTTCTCATCATTCTCATAGCTTTTCTCTCAGCCATGCCTAAGGAAAACATCTCCAAGTGCAACAATCAAAATTCTAGATGGAGCCTTAATGTACATTGGATTCTTTGGAATCTCTGTTCAAAAAGGAGTTTGCTTCTCCTGCAATAGCAAGACATCACTGCCTCAGCCTGTGAGCTGCCAAAGACCCTGTTCTGCTTTTTCTGGACTGGTACACATTGTCCCATTTGTAGAGCTGGTTGTTTCTGCCTCTGTTGAGGACCTGAAATTTGTCTTCAGGATTTACACAAACACTTTTCAGATGGTACAGTTGTCCAGGCCTGGATGCTTAGTTCACAGGTAGCATTTTTCCCAAAGCCACAGAAATTTGGAAATTGCTTATTGAAAAATGCTCATTGATTCTGCTGGTGAAGGGCAGAAGGGAGGCAATGCCAAAATGTGTAACAATGCAGAGTTGTGCTTCCTCCTTTATTCAGCTGAAGTGTCAAAATTCCTCCCTGAAGTACTACTCGTGTCTAGCAGTACCTCCTTGTCCTTGGTGGTTTTCACACACACCACAGCATAAGGTATGTGGTATTTCACCTCGCTGTGAGCATGCTTAAGTGTTTACTATGAGGTAAGGTAGGAAGCAATGTTTGTGCTAAAATAAGGCAACATGAGCAGTACTCTGGTTCATATGGGCACCACTGCACGCACCCTCCGCCATCATAGCTTTTGTTAGCATAATAGGAAATGAGATACAGAGGAACTCTGAAAGTCAGAGGCAGATATGACACAGAGCTTTCTGTAAGAAAACAGCCAGAAAATCAGTCTGTTTGCTGTACAGTAAAGCACTGGTATCAATTCCCCATTTTCTACTCATTTACCTTATCATTTTCACTTAGATTACATAGGGTAAGATAATTTTATATTGGTGTTCAAGGTAATGAAAAGTATGTCCAATGCTGACTTCATAGCTGTGCTCATGTGATTATTCTTCTCTGTAGATACTAAAAAAATGTAAAGTTGCCTAAGTGAGACAAGGTTTTCTGTTCTAATAACACCCTATTAAAATAACTCTTAATTTTGTGGATTTTTTTCTTCCTTTTATGCTTCCCTTCATTAAATAACTATACAAGAATTGACTGCATACATTTTTAATCAGTATATTATGTATGCTTTTTATGCCACAACTCTGCTTCATTCCTCTCTATTTTTGAATCATACTGAATAAATTTTTTTTAATGTACACCCAGGAAAACTTTTGGGACAAAATACTTGAATCATTCCATCCTCAATTATGTGCAGGAGATCAACAGTATAAGACAGAATGAAAGAACAAGGTGTGACTGGTTCAGTGTTTCAAAATAAACACAAGTTTTTTAGTAAGTAGAAGACGGAGGAATTCTGGAGAGGAGCAGAAACCCTCCACTGTGTTCAAATGTCTGTGGCTAGCTGCTGTCAGAGATCTGGATGTAACCATGCCAGAGTGACAACTGCAAACACCTGGTGAACTTTTCCAACAACCCTCCAGGAGCTGGCAACAATCACCAGCTGGCGAGTGTATCTCAGGCTTCTCACAAAATCCCATTTTTAAACTGTGTACACACAATTTCCCGTAATCTCCCTTATTAACATAAATGTGTGTGTTGTGTGTTGGACACATATAAGTGTGTTGGAGACTTGAGAATTTCATTTCTCTGCTCTGGAGCCTTTCATGCCTGCCCAAACTCAAAACTCATGTGTTTTCATGTTTCCAGGGAATATATAGAAGTTGAAGCCAGTACAGCCCAACCCACACACTCCCCTGCATGTGCATTCCACCACCTTCTCCCTTAGCGACCAGGAACTCATCTTCCTGCTTTGCATCCATACTCTCATACCAAGCTTGTCCCTGAGTTCTTGTGGCTGTCTGCATCTGTTAAGGCAGATCTTTTCTGTCCATCCAGCCAGACAAGTTTTTCATTCAGGTTCCCTCCATCGCTCAGTAACTGCAACACTGCCATCTCTTATGCATTGGTGACATATTTCCATAGCCTTCCTCCCTCACTCAGCCAAAAAATATAGTCTTAATTATCTGCTCTTTGTGTTTTAAACATTTTCTCCTGTGATGCCAGGAGAACCCACCATACCAAGACTCCCTAGAAATACCCTGACACTTTCCCTGTTGCTCATTACACACCTCCTGAGTGTTGCCCCAGGGACAAACAGGTGACCTGCCAGTGTTACCAGCAGCAGAATATGCAGCTGTGGGGCTGAGACCTTGAAGGCTTCAAAGGTTATTGGGTGAAACTACAATTTTGTCCTCTGGTTATAGAGCACTTAGAGCAGCTGGGTCTACTTTTGTGGTTGAGTTCTTAGTTCTATTACAGCACAAAAATAATTAATTTTTATAATTACAGCATCTGAAGATAATGATGGCACAAGAGCTGTAGAGCAGAATCATGCTTTGTGTATACTCTTTCACTGCTGATGCTTACAGTAAATCCTCACCTATGGAAGTAACTTTGATTTGCTATGGTTCACCTCACGCCTGCTTCTCCCCAGACATCTATTGTATTATTTCCATTTGATACATAAATAAGACAATAATTATATTAAATTTCTCTAATTTTGTCTACCTGGACTCAAACTTGTTAGAGAAGAACTAAAATCTTTGCTCCAGGAGTGCTAAATAAGCACAAGCAGAGGTAGCTGAATTACCAGTGTGGGATAAGGAAGACAAGTTACAAGGGAGCCAAACTTGTGCCATTCCAGCAGACTGAACAGACAACTGAAGTAGTCAAGTATCAGTATCAGTTCAGGCATGATTTAATGTATTCTGCAGAAAGTTCCTGGATTTCCTAGCCTTGAAAATAAATCTTGAGACTCAGGTATTTTTCTGGCACAGAAGGCATTGACTAAGAGGAAGCCTGTAGCAGCAATAGCAACACCTACCTGGATTTACTGGTGAAACATGTTTCAGGTTTACAGCCTTTCTATGAGATCTTTCTTCTTGTTATTGTTGCTTTTCTTTCTTACTTTAAATGTAGTTTCTTCTCACTTTCCTTTTTAAACTGAACCTCTTTGCCATTTGGGAGGGTTTTAAATGTTTGTAAGTATTTTTCATTTTTATAAGGAAAAAAACACTTGACTAAAGCAGTCCATGCCAAAAAAAGATCAGTGCTTTTAGGGCTGTTTTGTGAGTCCAAGGAAATACTAGACACCAATGTATAGATGATACCAATTTTTATACAGCATAGTTTATAGTATTGCATGATAAAGGCAGATGATGAAAAATATGTCCTGTCACATTTACCTTTGAAAATCATCCCCACAGGCCTTCTGTTTGGCAAAGGCAGCATCTTAAGTTCTTGCTATGAGGAGCAGTGCTCTGCTTTCTTGTAGGCCCTCTTTAGGTACTGGGAGGCTGCTCTAAGGTCTCCCTGGAACCTTCCCTTCCAGGCTGAACAACGCCAGCTCTCCAGGCTGCTTTTCCTAGGGAATGCTGAATTACAATGGTGATACTCATCAGGCAGCTGAGGCACTGAGGAGGCTGTGCTGATCTCACCTGAACTGGTTTCAAAAAGCAAGAACAGACAGGCTCCCACAGTCACCACTCCAAGAAGCTTAGACAAAACTCAGATTAGATTTAAAACTGAGCATAAGTGCTAGGCTGGGCTGCGGCTGGTGGTTCTGGCTGCTGCTCCACCCTGCCCCCAGCCTTAGGGATTCTTACAGGACCAAGAGAAAATAAAGAAGGGCATGAGGTGTAGGCAAATTTCCATGGAAAAAAAAATTCATACAAGAAAGAGAAACAGGCATTTTCAGAAGGACTAAAACACAGGAGTTTTCCCTATTAGTGGAGAAGCTGCTAGATGGGGATCATCTGCTACTCCAAAGGGGACACCAACCACCTGGCAGGTCTGATGAAGCTCAACAGCAAACCTAGCACTGGTACCTGAGCAGCTCATTTCACCACTGGAATCGAAGGACTGAATGTATAAAGATTTTTTTTAAAGCCATAATTTTTTTAGCTAGCAGAAATACACTGCATCTCTAGCGTGAGAAGGACTTGCTTGCTGCAAAATGTCTTGGTTTATATTTGAACCAGCCGTGGTGTTCAGTGACATCTAGGGACTGCCTTCGAGAATTGCATCCCCTGGAAACGGCATCATCTCCGTGTGTCTCCTTCAAACTTCAGCTCGGAGTTTGAGCCCTAAACCATCACTTCAAACTGCGGTGGTCATTGCTGAAATCTGCAGACAGACACCCCCATCTTCACTTCAGTGACTGGTGAATGCAATAATCACGGCCTGTGGAAAAAATAAATATGTCTGCTTTAGTCGTGCTGAGACATGACTTTGTATTTTCAGTGAAGTATTCTGAGCTACTTAAATATTTCAGGTTTTCATCCAAATATAAAGTTTGTGCTCACCCCTCCACAAGGCCCCATGGCCAGGGGGAGATTTGTTTACTCAATACAAAGCAAATATAGGGACATGCAGGCAGTGTGTTCTTGGTCATATTTTAAAGTATCTAAGTTATGAACTAAGTTACAGTATTATTGGTTAAGAAACAAGATTCTTGTTGATTTTTCCCCCCTATTTAACAACTGTAAGTGAATAAACATCAGTTACTTCATAAGCAGCATTACTGCTCTTTCAATCCCACTTTGGAGAGTCACGAAAACTACTCTTAATTCAATTTACTTTTCAGGCTCCTGCTGTTGGTATTTCTAGGCATTAGCCATGTGGGAAGCTGCTTGCTGACCTGGAGGAACAGGGTGTCAGCTGTGCTTGGCATGGGAGTGCAGGAGCATCAGGGCATGGACACCACAGGTGCTGGGGGCTGTCAGTGCCTTCCTGAAAAAGGCTGCTGAGGGAAACAACAGGAACAGGGCACAGAATGTTCCTCACTAAAGCAACTCTACTAAAAAGTCCTCTCTTTCTTCCTTTCTTCCACCAAACCTGCTTGGGATTACAGAAATGTATGCAAAAACAGACAGAGACCAAAGAAGTCATACTGTTCGGCACAAAAAAATACTCTGGAGATTTGGTTCTCATGACAGGAGTCATTCAAGGATCACTTTGTTAAGAAGCCAGCCTGGCTGTAAAGACAAACACATCCATGCTTGGTGGACTGAACAGCAGCATGGGCTACAGTGGAATCGTGGCACTTTACACTGTCACTGTAATTGTACTGCCAGCACCTGCAAACCCTGGTAGCCACACCCGAGGCTGCTCCAGCTAGGAAGTCTGCTGGTTAAATAGAGAGAGTGGCACAAAAGATCTTGTAGTCCAAGGTCCCAGAGCGGACTATGTATAAGAGCAATAGTTCTCTTCTATCTATTCCCCTTCTCTATTGAGGAATGACAGAGTATTCCAGTGGTTCTCAGCTATCTCAGCAGTGGAAGACTCTTCTCCAGAACATGATTGGATATACTGTGGATGGCCTTTCCTCTGGCTGTCAAAGGAGCTCAGCTGAGATGATGTGTAAGCTGGTACCTTGATCTCCAAAAAAATGGTGGTGAACTTTGACCTACATTTCTGGTGTGGCAATCTCAACCAGCTCTGCTGACAGTTCATTTCTCTGTAAGAGATTATGTACTGAGGAGTGGTGGAGTATGACATGCTTACTCATTCATTTGTTTTATTTTTAAGCTCAGGTGTGTTTTTTTTCATATTGTCTGTAACACTGTGCTGCTGGGAGGGATTCCAGTGCCTTTCATTCCTTGAGTTTTTTGGGTCTCTGTTGGTTGCTGGAAAGCATTTACTGCACGTGTTTACAACAAGGAAGCCATTTGTGCTGTTACAAATATGCTACTAAAAAAATAACTGTGTTGTGTTTTGATTTTCAGGCTGCACATCTTCACAGGGATGCCCCAGGTTTCAGTGCATTTCTCAGGGTAGACCTGGCGATGCTGCCCACCCTGAGCAGTGCTTACACCACAGGTCCATGTCTTGTCACCCCTTTTGTTGTCCTCCTGCTCCACTGACAGCCTTGCCATGAGAGTGGCTCTCACACCAGCCCATGTTCCCCACAGAGGTGGCTCCTGCACCTTCCTGAGCGAAGCAGCATTTTCCTGGTTGACCTTGGATGGGGGTGGAAAGAGCAGGAGGCTGAAGACTCCAGTCCATGTCCCTTGTCCTGATGCTTGGTAGTCACTTGAGGTTCCAGCTCGTCACCTTTCTGCCTTTTGTTTCATATAGGCTTTTGTCATGTTAATTGCTAACCTAGTTATTTGCTTACAAATAGGATGAATCATGTTTCTCCCTGGAGAAATCAAATGCTCCTGATCTGTGGTTCCTTCAGAGAGAAACCTGTGCCCAGGCTCAACAGAAATAATTGACTTTGCCCCAGCTTAATGACAAAGAGATAAGCAATCTCTGTGGCCCAGCAGTTTAGTGAATCCATTTTCCCTTCCTAACAGCTGGATTAGAGGCTTTGTACTCCCAGGCTCTGCAATAGTTTCCATCTCTCAGAGAGCACAAATAATTGCTGAAAACAAGCCATGCTATCACATTTGTCATATATTTCTTGGTTGAGTTATCAGCAGTAACTTATCTATTATCCAGGGTTTATTGTTTTGGCACCTTTGGGAGATATAGATGAAGCACAATGAATATAAATCACATTGCATTTTGGCAGTATCTTAAGATTTATGAAAAAACTAAAGAGAAAATAGAATCATTTTGAATGTGGAAAAGATGGGAAAATTATTAACTCAAAACGTGGTTGGAATGGTCTCAGTCTAGTAAGACAATGGAAGTTTACCTTCAGATCCATGGAATAATGACAGTGACCTGAAAATAATAAAGGATTTTTAAGCAGTTTCACTGCAGTCAGTGGAGGGCAGGGACAGAAGTATTTTTTTACCTCCAAAGTCATGGGTAGACTCACAGAGAATGCTCTTGAAAATCCGCCAATAATTTGTACTGTTTATAACAAGTTAACAGCCACAAGGATGTCTTTTCTGTTTGCTTTTTGAGGAAAAATTTTTGCCACCATAACAGCAGGAACATATATAATACAGGGAAGTCTTATTGCAATCACAAACCTCTGTTTGACCCAGAGAAGCTAACTTCAGCTTATCATATAACACCACTGACATTTCCTATGAAATATACTTGATCTCTAATCTCTCTTGCAACAGATGCTTTATTCCCTCCTAGGTTCTGTAATAAGCTATTAACCATTAAGGTGATTCTCAGAGTATGGAAGTGAGTGACATAACCTTATAACTTTATTCAGCCCACCTGAGTCCCAGGTAAATCTTTCACCTTCAAATCAGATGGAAAATGCCTTGTAGCAGAAGCTTCTGCTTCTGTGGTCCCAACAGAAAAAGAACAAGTTGGCTGTCAGCCCTGCCCCTGGCTGCTCTCTCAGCTCCAGATGTTGGTCTCAGGAAAACCATCTCTGATGGCAGCACAAATCTACACCCTCAGGAAGACACATTCTTACATTGTTGCTCCAGAAAGATGACACCTAGAATACCAGGTTGATGAATTAAAACTTGATTCCCACTGAAAAAATGTCATTGTGATGAAGCCTCATTTGAAACAAATTAAATTGCCTTGAGTTGGATTAATGCCATATTTGATCAATAGTGCTCTTTAAAAAAAATGAAAACATTTCCATCTCAAAATTGGTAGTTTTATTAGGCCAGCCATAAGCTTTCATTAACCTAAATTTTAGAGGTCAGCCACTGAACTAAAATATTAATTATACATGTAGACATAATTCCTGATTTCTAAAATAGTGGCAAAATAGTGTGAAAAGCAAAATGAAAAGAGATTGATAAGGAAATTATTAGAAAAAAAAATTAATACAAAAAATGTCTTAAAGAGGTGATTACCACAGAAAAACACAGTGAAAAATTACAAGTGCCAATGAAAGAAATGATACTGATAAAGTTTTAAACATACACTTCTATTTTCTGAATTCTTCAAGAACACTGATGATCAGCAATAGGAAAAGTAGCATTAGGGATTTCTGACTGGGCACACATGGGAGCTGCACAAAGCAAGTAGTTTAGACACACAAGACAAATGTTCCTTCAAGAAGTGGTGGTGACAGATGATTCCTTTAGTGCACTATGCAACCAGATCTTTGATCATCATTAACAGTAGGCCTCTAAAGGACAGATTTGAACATCAAATATCACTTTGCCTGCTCAATGGCAGTTCTATTTACAATATTATTCCCATTAATTTCACTATTTTATAATCTTAAGGTGTTATAGGAACTAGATCTAGACTCCCTTTTTCATGGAAGGCAAGACCAGAAGAACTTTCAAGGTCTTTTCCAGCCTGGGCTGTTCTGTTATTCTACTATTCTGTGAAAATAGTTCTTATTTATTTGTTTGTTTGTTTGTTTGCTTGTTTATTCTCTTTTAAGAAGTTCCGTCTACATGTACTATTAAAATATTGAAATTCCTCCAAAAAGGTGTAAAGATCCTGGCTATGTGTCTGCACAGGTGAAACAAATGTAGCATATGGGATACACAACCCTTCTTTGTATCAGACGTAGTAGAAGCAAATGTGAAGTAAAGGAAGGTCAAGAACAGACTCTGAAAGACTGAGACCAGAACAACTGCTCTGAGTTTAATTTTTTTAATGAATGAGACAATTTGTAGAAAAGGAGTGGAATGGTGAAGGATTTAGAAGAGGACAGAGATCATTAGTCCCACTAGAATAAAAAGAAAGACATTTGTGGAAGAGAAAGCTTAAAATGAATGTTTTATATTGTCTATAAAGCCAGTGGAATTCTGAATTTTAAGGTTCAGTTTTTGAAGAACAGGGTTCAAAGCTCAAACTTTATGAAAAATATTCTCCCAGTGCTAACCTGATCTTCATGTATATTAGTGAGGATGTATTCACTTGTGCAATGCAGTGTGGTTCATTTCATTCTCTGCTTGATGCCTGCATGAAGCACTGTACATTTAGAAGACAACCAGTGAACTCTCCATACTTTTCCTTAGCTCTGTTGGCAAGGGACAATTACTGTGATGGCTGCAGAGTAGTGTTGACTGATTTCAGCAATTAACAGCCATCATTTTACATCTCAAAATACCTATTTTCCTACAAGTTTTGTCTTTCCCATGTCTCCAGTCTGCTAGGGGTGTAACAATACACAAAAAAACCCCCTGAAAAACACAACAACAACAAAAAATTTCTAATCAACCAACAAAAAAACCCCAAATGGTAATAAGATATTTAGTGTTTTATCTTAAAGACAGTAAATGCAAATATTTTCAGATGCAGCCCTCAATTTGTGGTCCTTCTCTCCCAGACACAATGAAATGTGATTTCTGCTATGGATTAGACTTCTTTAACTTCTGGCACAGTTACACGAAACTCAGTTTTCTGGCTTGCTTTACAGCTTGAAATGTGGGTACATGACCTTCTCCTCATAAATAACTTACATTCTTAGCAGCAGTAGCAGAAGCCCAACTGAGAAACTTGCTCTCAGAGGCTGCCACACTGTGCTGGTAGTCACTAAAGCTCTGAAAGATGTTTCAGCTGCGGTACAGTGGGGTAAAAACTGCTTCTTGCCTTGTGTCAACCTTCTGACTTTTTCTGAAAAAAATTTTGCTGTTTAGATCCACCTGATAGTCTTGTCTGGTGGAATCCACTGCTCACCATCTGTGCTAAAGCCAAAAGTAGGCATCAATGTCTGAGGAGTGCCTGTGTTAAAGACCTCTACCAGTCAGTCCTTACATCTTAAACTGAGGCCATGATGCATTTCACCCCACACAGCTCCAGCTTTATGTGCCCCCTTTACCTCTGCCCCTCACTGCACAAAGAGCTCAGGCACATGGGGGGAAGTTGCACTGGCTGGCAGCCACTGCTGGCACACTGCATTGTCTCTGCAGCCCCGGCCCTGGAGGTTCTCTGCAGGTGTGTGCCATCTCCAGCCATCCAATCCCTCCTGTTCTTCACCCAAGTCCTCCTAGCCTTAGGCACCTTGGTGAAAAAGAAATGAATGTCAGCCTTTGGCAGGTGTTGTCAGGATCATCAGCATCTCACTACATCACTGAGGAATTGCAAAAAGGACACAATGAATCTATCTTTACACATTTGGCTTGCTGTTAGAGAATAAAAAACCTAAAGTCATTAAAAACAAACCTCCATCTTAGACATCTTAGACACTTCCATACAGTATCTTCTTTTTTTTTTTTTAAGGAGAAAAGCATATTTGTAAGCCTTTAGATCAACATTGTTAGCTGCAATGACTTCATGGCCATTTGTTAAACTCAGCGTAACATGTGCACCCCATAGAGACTGGGCACCTGTTTAAATAATCGAATCTTTTTTTTCCAGTACACAGCACTAAACAGGATCTGT
Source organism: Anthoscopus minutus (assembly GCA_013399455.1). Classification (NCBI taxonomy): domain Eukaryota; kingdom Metazoa; phylum Chordata; class Aves; order Passeriformes; family Paridae; genus Anthoscopus; species Anthoscopus minutus. Next base: position 207,513 of record VWYI01037225.1, on the reverse strand, counting down.
GCAAAAATTGAGATAAATAGAAACAAAGACATATAAGATAATTAAAATATTTTCTTATACTTTAAAAAGAAGAGTTTCTCAGAGGGCAAAAATCTCAACCAAACTTAAGAAGCATTTTTTCAGGATGAGCTATTCACTTCTGAAACAAACACTGCCCCTTTGTTTGTTCATCGCATCAGAAAATCTTCCTCGTGGTGCAAACACCATAAATTTTAAGACACTCATGCCTTTTATTTACCCATGCCTGCACTAAAGAGATTTTTCAGTCTTTTTCACACATTTAGGTACATTAAACTGTGGTCTAAACTAATTCTCCTTAATTTTAGGGTATCAACTGAATTAAGAACTTATTGGTTTGAGATGCTATGAGACCACTAAAACTGTTCTCTAGATATGTTAATTTCCTTGTGAAGGCCACAGAGGGTTCTTGGATGCCTCAGATACAAGCCCAAGCAAAGCTGGAGGACGTTGGTTCAGTGTTGAAGCTACAGGGAGGAAGGAACTGGAGCTGAATGTTCTTGCTCTTCTACAAGAAACTTTTCCTTTGAGACTCCTGATTAACTCAGTCATTGATAGCAGACAGTGTTTTCCTTCTTTTGCTGATTAGAGAAATCAATTGCTTGTGGCCCTGGAGGAACAACTGATACATAAATGTTTGTTTTCCTTCATTACCTCTCTAAAACCTGGACTTCCTATATCTGCTGGAAAGGAACATGGAATGGTGAGAAGGGGCGGGAGGAGCGAGGTGGGGGGAAGTAGGAAATTCAAGTGTACGCAGTATTCTAAAGTCTTGTATGTTCCTTGTAACTTGAGTCACTTCAGATTAAATAAAAGAGCTGGTAAGGTTACAATCTTACCTGTAATGTGGTGCATACCAGCCTTAAAACTTGTAACCTTTATTCAGGCTAGGAATCAGATTGCGAAAGCTAATGTTCACGTAGCTAAACGTTTTCCAAGACAGATGCCATCCTAGCTGCTGCCTGCCTCAGCTTGCTGTGCTGGAGGTGGTAGTAATAGCATTGACCCCAGGAGGGGCTTGGAGGAAATATATTCCCAGCAGCTATAGCAATAAGAATATTTTATGGCATGAAATGTAGCGTTAACACCTTGTAGCCTTAAATGGCATGAAATGTCCTTAACACCCTTAAAAGGACAGAACTGTGGAGAATTTCTGTAATATTGAGTCCACTACCTTCTTTCTTTGTGGCCTGCACTTCCTTCCAGTAATAAAATTACCTTAGAATGGAATTGCAGTGGAACATTACCATGGCTTTCCTTCTGGTATGGGGGGGTTTGGGTCTCCTTGCCCATCGTCTCGTGTTCTGGGGGTAGAGCAAGCTGCACCCCAGGAGCTGTTAGCAAAGCCTCACCAGAAATAGGTGAGATTCAGACATGTGATACAAGATTGCAAATGTAGTCCTGAAGCTTTGGTGTTTTTTTGTGTCCATTGTTCCTGCATACTGCGTAGGTAGATGTTAGGACGCTCTTTGTCCACATTCCTTGTTCTTGTTGAGGGGGCAGGATGCAAGTACTTGGGGTGCAGTTGACTGCCTGAACTATGCTATAAGCAGAGGTCATTTGAGTTAGAGCTAGGTAAATAAACTCTCTGAGGCTGCTAAAATGTCCTTTGAATATTTGTTTACTTACTGCATTCCAGTGGTGTGGCTTACACACTATCACATCGACTTTTGTCAGTACAGGAAGAAAAGAAAACCATTCTTCTCTGCACTTAGAGTCTGGAAGCCAAGTATCTGTCTGGAACAATCCTGAGTGGCCAATTTATAGGCACCCAGAAATACACATTTATAAAGAAGAAGCATGAAGTCCCAACACCGTGCATAAAAGTGGGGATTGCTTCAGTGCCTTAAAAAGCAGAAACACAACACAAAACAAAATCATCTAGAAGATGTTAATAGTAAGTTTTTAATCTGTTCTCTTAGAAGCAATTGTTTTCCCTAACTAAAAAAGGGCAAGGAAGACCCAGTATCTTATTAGGTATCAAGTTTATCTGTTTGAACACTATTTTCATAATATTTATGTTAGGGTTTACATATCTCTCCTGTACTTTTCTCCCAAAAGCAAGGTCTTTTGGCAGCAATCTCACACAACTTCATGAGCTGGTGTTTGTGAACATAAATTCTACTCTTAAAATAAAGTGGCTCATCATCTTTCAATGGGAACTTATGGTAGAAAACAGTAGAGAACTGACCTATGGATATAAACATTATTGACTACAAGATGGCAGACAATCTTAAATAGTTCACCACAGTTCAGTCAGAGGGATCAGATGATCCCAGGGCACTGAGAGAACTGGCACATGGAGTTAGAAGTCTGGTAGGAACCATTATAAAAACACTCATCACATTGACTGTGGTAGCTTTTGACTAGAAAATAATAAACTTCCGAGCTATATTTAAAGAAAGAAAAACATAAGTCAGGCATCTACTGAATCATTTGCCAGCATTCATGATCTCTGAACAACTTTGAAGAAAAACATAAGTAGAGATGTGGAAGAAATTCAACAATACTTACCAAATATGGATTCTGCAAGGTTTATCTGGCAACTTTTGTGCCAAGCTATTCCTGGGTAAGGGGGATGAACCAGAGCCAAACCATTCAGACTTGTCTAAAACACGCCTTTGGTGGTGTCCTACGTGAGAGCTGAACTGAGATGGAGAGTGTGGCGAAAATGGAAAGCAATAATGGAGAAATCAGGAAAAAAATGAGGTGTTGCTTCAAGCGGGTACCCATGGAACTGAAAAGTGCTTTTTTCTTTTACAGAGATTGTTGTGAGATGGGGCTGATTTAATATTTTAGTTGATATCCTTCCCATACAAAATGGGTACTCACAAACTTTGTTAAAAACTGCAGGGAGCAGAAGTAGAATTGTCTTCAGAAGTAACATGTTTTAAGGATTAGGCACTGGGAGGCTCCCAGACTTCTGATGGCAAAGTACATGACTTTTCAAAGTCCAAATGCGTGTTTTCTTTCTTGCCAAACTGTTCTCAAAAATGTTGTTTTGCTGAATGAGCTTGAATTCCACAATACATTTACCTGCTGTTATGCTTTCTTCATTCAGCACTGAATTTTTTATTTTCTCAGTTTCTGAGTGTTTTGAAGTGATTCTCATGACAATCATTGGAGAGGAAGACAAAAAAAAACCCCAAAACCAAAAACTTAAAGAAATGAGAGAAAAAGCTCTTGTGTTTCAAGATAGCAGCAAAAATGAGTAACTGGCTCACTGAATCTTCCTTTGCTTTTTTGGCAGGATTATGCAAACTGTTTTTAAGATTTAAGGCAGATTCGTTCTGGAAAAGGTAGCTCCTACACAGGGCTTCGGATAGCTTGACAGGATAATGCATTTTCACTGATGCATTGCAAAAAAACCCTCAACATGTATCAGTAGCAGAGTTTTTGAAGGGTAAAGGCATCAGTGAGCTCTGCTGCACACTTCAAGCTTGCACATGGGCTTAGCAGCAGCCTGTGCTTGGTGGGAGCTTCAGGGGGGGATCTTGCCACATCGCCCAGCTCTCATGTAACACAGTTCCTGGACCTCACTTGTGGGAAAACTAGTTTTTGGGGGTACCCACAGGCAGCCAGGAGGATTACACTAATCAGTGCCAGTGCAGGGGACAAGATTTGAGTCTTTTATTGAAGAATGTGCCCGGGAAGAATCAAGGGGGTGTGTTTCCTGATGGGGATTTTTTAAGGGCAACTCTCCAAGCATTTCAGCAGCTAATTATATTGGGAGTTTATTTTTTGAAGTGTTTATAAGTGATCCAAAAAGAGGGAGGTTTGATTCTTCCACTTGACATGTGCCAAATATAATTGGAATGATCACACACTGGTCAGTCTGTGAACAAATTGGATTTGCAATTTTGGCAATCACTCAGCTTTTGAAAAGCACTCTGGAAATCAGGATGGTTTGTTTCATGCAATGCTGACAGTTTGTGCACAAAAAAAGAATAGAAAAATAAGCACATTCTTGCTAAGCAAATAAGATCTAGGATGAAATTTGAATCTTTTGAAGTTGTTGGCAAAATTCCCATTGGCCACGACTTCACCCCAAATCTTTCAGCAGTGAACCTAGTAGTTTCTAGATCTGCAAAAAGTACTATGAAAAGTAATCTGGCAAGTTACCTTCTCTCCTTGCAGTGATTACCAACTGTGTATGATCAAACTGACGTTGTTCTTCTATAAAACCTCCCATTATGGATATTAGGAACCGAGGGGAGTAAATATTTTTTTTAGATCAATAGCATAATGGCGAGGGAAATGTCTAAAAGTGCTTAAAACAAAGGCTGAGGACTTTTTCTGTTCTATCTTCAATATTCTTGGCCATCTGGTCCCTTAACTTTTCAGCCTGTCATCCTGAAAATCTGGTTTAAGGTCAGTTTTTTCTAGCAATTTCCTTACTTTTACTCCTTGTGCACTTTACTAAACTGTCTTCGTTCTCACTTTTTAAAGTTCTGTGGGGATTACTATTTAAAAAACTAAGAGGAGAAATGGGAAAATAAGAAATAATTTCTTGTTTTGGATGTTAATAATTCATCTGTTTCACTTATTTATATTTGTAATTAATATATTTTAAAATTTTTATTGTTTTAAATTTGATGATTCTTAAACTATGTTAATTAGCAATTAAAAACTATAAGAGTAAAAACTGGGGGAGGAGGAAGGAGTGGGTTAAACTATTTTAGCCCCTAATTCAGCAAAGAAACCTAATTCCTCACTAAGTGTAAACTTTTATTGAAGTCCAGTGTGAATACTGTTTTTTATGTATTTCTTAATAAAATGGAATGTATCTATAGAACTTTCACCTATAGAGCATCAAACTGTGAATTTTATATTTCCACTGCCCCATCAACTAACATTTACTCTAAATTGTTCTTTTATCAGCTCAGCTCTTTTGACTTTAGTGGCAGCAAAATAAATTGCTTTAGTTACTTCTCTCTGTATTGGATTCTTTTCTAATTCAGACTTTCAGTTTCAATGATTATAAGGGTTTTTTTCAATGTAAAGGTGGATAAAAATTGCTTTCAAAACAGCTTATTAACCCAACTGGCAAAGCAGAACCTCCATCTATTAAAAGACAAGTTAGCTGTTGCTTTGTTGCTGCCACTGATAAAGTTTAGCCCATCTGAGAGCAAGAATCTCACTGGAATGGACTGAGCCTTCAGATTTTTGTGTTTTTGAATGTCAGCCAAACTCTACTCAACATGTACTTCTGTCATGAATACTCTCCCTACCATGTATTATTTCCTCAGTAAATTTTATTCCATTGTATGAAGTACAGATGCTCACCTAATGATCAGATAAACATAAAAATGTAGAAGCATATTAAAATCTGTGGAATTTATACTAAAATTAGCATTTGAACATTAAATAAACTTTCAGAAAGTGCATTACATAAACTTGCAGAAATATCTGCTTTTGGCTTTAGTAGAGATGGTGCACAGTGGATTCCACCAGACAAGACTATCAGATGGATCTAAACACCAAAATCTTTTTTTTCAGAAAAGGTCAGAAGGTCAACACAAGATCATGTAAATAAATGACTTATGTTGAATTTCTGTAGCTATAGAATCACCTGAGATGTTAAGACATTCCTCACTTTGCAAAATTATCTGGGTAGCTCAGTGCAGCCCCTGTATCATAGTAGTGATGTGCACACAAATATCCAAGAACAAAAGTATCAATGACCATCTTTGTCCCTTTCTTGCCTGCATGCTAGATTTTGTATTGAGTGATAAGGTGTATTTTTCTTTGATTCTGCTGAGTTGATGCCCAAAAGCAAGGGGGAAAACAAACATTCCAGGACAGCAAATGAAAATAAATAGGTGCTTTTACTTGTTTCTGGTGGATTTTGGAAATCACATGCATTGGAGACAGGTGTGCAGAGACCAAAAGAAAACTGTTTCATTGAGTTTTTCATGGTCCATTGCTGCTGCTCAGTGCTGAATGCTTCCAACTGCGGCTGCCGTTCCTGCTGCAGACTCACCCTGCCCAGCACTCGGGGTGGCTCTTAACAACCCACAGGAGGGAAAGTTCTGCTGTCAAAAATTGCAAACAGCTTTGCCTGTGACAGCATTTTACTTGAGAGAGCTTTCAAGTTTTAACCATATTTCTGGCTTCACTGAACACCACAGGTTTCTGTGCAACCCTTGTGTGGGGGGCCTTGCCAATATTTGTGCTGTACCAATTTTAGGCTTCTGGCTTTATGGGAAGAGCATAAGGAGAAATGAAAAGATGTTTAATATAATTTGGAACTCAAAAGAAAAACAGATATATCTTCCATTAATCCTTAGTTTATGGGAACAAATGGATTGTTCAGTTCTTGTGTTGTCTTCCTCCAAAGTTGCCAAAGCTGACTCCCAAAATAAAATTACGCTGACGCATGAATCACAAAACATTTTAATTAATTAACTGGAGGTACCAGACTTCTGATATAAACATTTTTGCACTCTCTATTCTACAGCTTCTTCCTAAGTTCATGCCTTCCCTTAACTTGTCTAACTTCTCATTTTCTTACACATTCCAGTATTGACTGGCAGTGCCACTGCAGTACCTCTTTACTGAAGCAGACTAGTGGGACCATGTTAACTTGTTAGATATTATTAACCCTCTTTATTCATCTGGAATCACAACATCTTCGTCCTATCCCTTACTCCTTTCTCTGTGTCTGACAAGACTTGAGCTTTGACTTTTCCTGCTCTATGTGCACAAGAAATTATCTGGGCAGTAATGTCTTGTCTCACACTTATGAAGCAGCCTTGGTAGCTTCTCATACTATCCCAAGGACATTAATTTCATTTGGAACAAAGTTTTAGGACCAAAAAAACCTCCAAACATAGGAGGATGGTAAACACAGATATTATTGAGCTAATACAGAGCCCATTGATGTTCTTGCTGATATCAATGGTTTCTTTTAATCTGTGTTTTTCTTGGGGCTGTGGCTGCTGTAACCCTATGGCTGCTGACATATTAGCCAGTAGCTGTGTAATTCAAATGTACTTTGCCTTATCTTAAACTCATCAAATATTTTCAATGAGGCAGCTAATTTGTTAAAAGAAGAATGTCCTTAGCCATTCAATATAAAGCTCTCTAAAGTTAACTCCTATTGATTCTAAGAGCAATTGGATCAAACATTTTTAGCATATATTAATGTACATATTTTAATGTAGTTTCCTTTTTGGTTTGTTATCATTTCAGCATTTACTAAAGGATAGCAATGGAAAAGCAGCAAAAATGAGTCTTTTTTCTTGCCTTTTTTTTCTATTGGCAACAAGAACCTTCAATTCTGTATTTATCATTCATGTGATACTTCTTTCCACAGATGTTTCAAATTAGATAGGATACAGAGCATCTGTGTACTCTCACCAGCAAACAGGCAGCACCCAAATTTTCAAACAAGAAGGTGCATTTGCTTGGCCTTGTCTCCTGTTGGCTTTGGACCTAGTAAGCACAAACTGGCCATTTTTAATGCTTCTGAGAGAGACCTATTTGCTGACTTTTGCTTCAGTGTAAGTCAGGCTGGTGCTTAGGCAACAGAGCCTTTCTGAAAAAAATATGGCATGAAGGCAACAGAACCTTGCTCAGAATTCTGCTCTGATGTGAGGGAGAGCTTCTGCATTTACCACTCTTCCCCCACCATCTTCCCACAGTAAGGATACTTATTTTTAACCTTTTTTTTCCCCTTTCCCACGTTCTTACTGCTTTTTGATAACATATGTATAATTGCGAAAATATAAAGGGGTCAAGGGTTTGCTTTTGGAGTGGTAGATGCCCAGGACAGCTGGGGTTCATCCAAGACAGCAAATCTTGGGGATACAGATTCAATTATTGTGTGGGCACATACAGATATTACAAATAATTTGCTTTGACTTTCTTTAACACCATGGAGACCACAGGGAGCTCAGCCTGTTACCGTGCTGTCCCTCTAAGTAAGGGACTAGCCCAAACCCACTGTTCATAAGCAGTAAGTTGAGCAGGCTGCCAATTTGCCAGCATAGAGAATCTAACAGGAATGGTTTGGAAATAGCTTTCCTTCTCAAACACACCCATGTTCAGTTCCTTCCACTGATTAGTGCTTGAAGTGTTTTGAACACAGGGCGTTCCTCACTTCGCACATGGGGAAAAGTGGCAAGGCTGGCTCAGCCAAGAAATTGCATCCAGCAAGTGGCAGACTGGGGAGCTGGATGGACACAAACACCCAGCTTCTTTTCTCTCTGTCTCTGTTGTTTTGTAATTTTCCCAGCCTGGCAGCCTGGTCCTTGATAACTTCTGTTTGCAAAAATGAGAGACCAAAACTTCATCTTCCTTTTTAGTGAAATGGTACTTGATGCCGTGTCACAACTCTAAAGTGGAAGCTGCATAAAACATCTGAATTTGGGAGTATAAAAGACAAGATTTTCAGACTTTGAGGACAAACTCTGTTTGAAGGCATAAATTTAGCAGGAGTTACCTATGTATCAGCATTGACTTTATATTCGTACTCATAGGGAGAATTTTCCTCTGCTGGTTCACTCCTTGGCTACCTTCTGTGCACGCAAATCTGGAAGTTTGTTCCATACATGGGGACAAAATATGCTTTTACAATAGCAAGCAACATTATTTGGTTTGCTTCTGTTTTGGTTTCGGGGGGTAACACTGGTGAAGGAATTATACCCAGGCGCTCTAGTTAAATCAGCCTACATCATATCCGTACCCTGAGTTATATTTGGCAATGTACAAATATGTTAAAAGTCATGGGAAGTGAACAGACCTTGAAAAAATATGGACCCTCCAAATGTTGATATGATTGCTGCAAACTTTTGCATTGCTCTGGTATTCAGAGTACTCTACACTGTTTAATTTGAGCTATTAACATTCCAAATGGAAGTAGCAAGAACTCCACCATAAGTTTATCTTTCTTTGACTAATCTTAACATGCACCCAAGCCTCTGTCTCGCTTTCCAAGAACCACATGGTACGGTTATATTTCAGAAGAGTGTTATCTATGCTGTCTGCTTTAGCCACTTTGCTGACACTGCCTAAGTGGCCCCCTAGAAGCACTTACCTATCTCCAGTGACTATGTAGGGAGTTTACTCTTCTAATTTTTCTCTTCTGAATCAGAGCAAAATTAGATCTTACAGTAGACTAAACCAAACTATGACTATAAGTCCACCAGTGTCAAGTTATAGTTTTGATCCTTTAAATCTTATTCATGCAAGTAAATCAGCAGTGCTGTTTGTGAAGTGGAAGAGTAGCAAAGTTATGTTATTAAAGGTCACAAGAGCAGGGCTTCAGAACTTCTATAGCTTTTGCTCCTCTCAGCCTCAAAATTCCCATGCTCAGTCCCCTTCCTCCATTTCTGTATTTTAGCCAATTTTTAAGTAATATTCCCAGCACAATATAATCCTGAACTTCAAAGAAGGCTTTTTTTTTTACAGCTGTGGTAAAAGCACAGTTATGAAAATAAACATCAGCTAATAATATAATAGTGATGGAAAGGGCAAGACACAATATAATCCAATCAAAGAGGTTAACTCTGGCATTATTTCTTCACCAAAGACCACATATGGTTATGCACACGCGCAGAGGCACTCACTGAACCTCTACACTGAATCTTCCCCTAGCTTACCCAATCTCTCCACTTTATTACTGACTGATACAGTAAAGCCTTTTGGCATTAATCTAAAAAAAAAAATGTGATGAGTATTTATAAAAAGATACTGAAGAACAGGATTTGAAAGAATCTTCGTTCTCTGCAACCACAGTTTCAGGTGGCTTCCATGTGTTTTCCTTTAGCATTCAAACCTGACATGTAAGTGCATTTTCTTTACTACAGACAATAACTAGACTTGTGTATTTTTAGTGTAAGTAAAATAGCTCCAGGTGAAGAAAAAGGGGAAGTCCTATGGTTATAGAGAACCTCTTTGCAGCTTGCACTATTTCTCATGGGTAATTATACTGCAGGGATTTCTACCCCTTTTTATTTCAGTACTTAAGTTTGTTTTCTGTGGAAGGTCATGAAATGCACAAACACAAACATAAGGGCAATATGTTTGAAAATTACAGATACACTGCAGGGTGAAAAACTAAGGGGAACAGTAGAAGAAAAGTTCTCAGGGGACTGGAAAACCTGAAAAACACTTGAAGAAAAAATTAGTTTTGTCAATTCAAAAAGTTCCAATTTTAAAGACTTTTTAAATGGGCAATTCTTGTGGAATGGAGTGTTTTGTGGAAAATTTCTTTCTGTTCAAAAAACTACTTTTGGCAAAACAAAATCCACAGCTGTGATTTAAGGAAGAAGAAGATACCATATATCAAGAAAAGTTCTCTCCCCTTTCAGCACCCAGAAACGGGGACATTGGCTTCCATGCACTTCTCAAAACTTATGCAAGGACAGTCCCTTGATGTCATTTCATTTGTGTAGGTCTGCACATGGTATATGATAGCTGTTTGTCTGGAATGCTGCTTAGCAAAATGTCCTATGGGGAAAGTTTTGCACCTCCTGAAGCATGTGTGTGATGAGGACACATCTAGCTCAGGTACTCAGGATATCTGCTGGCCTCACCTGCTGAACTAAAATTCTGTTTAAAATATACCATAATTTCAAACAAAGTTCATTCTGACTCAAAAGAAAAATATGTAATATTCCAGTAATATTTTATGTTTATATAATTAATTGATCTCAGAGGGAGTTGGTCATCAAATTCCTCTTAGCAGTAAAAAGTAGTGGGATGTTCAGAGTATTTTACACAGTTATGCAGATTGAAAGGTTTTGTAGTGAGAAAAAGATAAAGACAACTACAGACAACTTTAGAAAGTTGAGTACAAGTACTGGGTTTTAAAGGGAAGATGCTTTTTTTCAGGATGCCAGCCATGTTGTACAGGTGTTTTTCCTAGATAAGAGGCTCAAGAGGAGTGTACAAAATCCCCTTGGTAAGGCTGAAGAGAATACCTGGCGGATGCTTGAGAGCACATGTGGAGTTCACTGGAAGAAAGGAGAAAGGAAAAAGAAAAAATGTAACCAGGCAATCTGACAAGCATATGGACAACACTACACACCGGCTTTGCATTTGTATGCAGAACATATAAGCAAAGAATAAAGATTTAGGTAGGGGAGAGGAATAAATATTTCTTGATGATTTAACCCTTCTCTGCATGTATCTCTGATAAGGGCCTTGAATAAAGTCAATTTTGCATGACTGGTCATAAGTTCTTAGATGAAGGCATATTATTTTCTGTGTAAAATACAACTTTATCTTGCCAAGTCATCTGGAACCAACAAAGTGCAACCATGGGATTCAGTCATTAATTCAGATTAAAATGTGATGTCATCCTTTGCTAGAAAAGGATAGGAGTTCAGATTCACCATGGAACCCTGGCTGCTTTCAAAAGCTTTCATTTGTCATGCATTGTTTCCTTAGACTTTTAGGTTTGAAGTAACACTCCAGAGGAAGGATTCCCTTTTCTTTCCTTCTTCCAAAAATTACTAAGGGACATAATATATATTGAGAAGCCAAGGCACCAGGAGGGATTAACCACATTGTTCTTGCTTTCTGTTGATTCTACTTATTGCACCATGTAAGCAAGTATATGTAAGGGTCACAAAGAATGATTCTGTCATGGAAGTTAGAATCTATATTCAGTTTCCCAGGCACAAAGAAAATACTTTCATAATAAGAAAAGATCTTTGTGGTTCAGTAAAGAGTGAAGTCCTCTAGTTTTTGAGCAGTGCACAGCACCATTACAGAAAGCAGACATGGACCCCTGATGAACTGTTTCCGGGGGAAATGTGAAAATGGTCTTGAGAAGGACCTGGAAATTTTACTGTCGTCCAGGAAATCGGATTTGTTGGAAAAATCTTCAATGATTTTGGAAATAAATTCTGATGGGTTGCACTGTCAAAAGTCATCTTTCCACTGAAGCCAATGGCAATGATTTTGGATTTCAATGGCTATAAGAGTTGAGACTGTTGATACAGAAGATAGTACTACATCATTAATTTTGTGCAAAGACGTGTCAAACCAGATTTGTTAAGATGTTTTAATTGCTCAGCTGCCATTGAAATAAGTAGAGGCAGGAAGTGCAGTAACACTCTTCTGGAATATCTGAATCAGATTCGTTCACTTAAATCTCGAAGCCATAATATAAATCCTTGTGATCAACTAATACTTTAGATCACTTATATGATCATGTTTCTATGTTTAATTAAAGCAGTAGCCTCTAATGTACAACGGGTTTTTTTCATCCAAGGTTACATGTTTGCCATCTATTAACATCTATGATTTTTGGTTTAGCTTTTGCTACGTGCAGAAAACTTTGAAAAACAAACATGCAGAATCTATGGAAATGATGCATTTATTTAGACATTTCAGAAATTCAAGGCTTATTATTCTGCTGACTCCATTAACCTTTACTTACCTCACAGACTACACAGTTCAGACACCTATTCTGGTTTTCACAGCAACTTAAAAGATACTTTCGCTAAAATCCAGAAAGGAACTCTCCATCTATCTTGGAGGTACATGACTTGCTTTAAACACAGCCTGGGATTTGCAAGGGAAGAATGACTTTTTTATCTCTGTGACAGAAATCCCAGCTGACAGCCCTGTTTACGCTACAGAAAATAATGACTGCTGACAGTCTCAAGGACCACCCGGTGGGTTATTTACATTTGAAACATTTGAAATCAACTCTGTTTAGATAATGTTTCAGTTTTGAATCTGGCTTGCCTGCACGTGTTGCTTGTAGGTTTTATTAAAGCTAGTACATCTCATTGGAACTGTAATCAATAATGTCCCAGTTTCATACTGTCAGCCAGGATCTATTAATGTGGAACTGCTGAGTTACATGTTAAACAATTTGTTCATTTGGATTTTGGAACTAGTTGTCAAGAACAAACTCTTCACGTTAAAGAAAAGTCACTTGCATTTTTAAAATGTAAGTGAATTAGGTTTTTTATTCCAACATCATCCTCAGGAGAAGTATATAATACAATTTTTTTATATTATAACATGCAAAAAGAAAGACACTCTAGATTACCTGAGTTTCTTAGGCTTGGAATGTACACTGTTGTTAGATGTTATCAAAGATATTTAATATTTTAAAATTAAAACAACCCATTTAGCAATATATGATTTTAAAAGTTTGAATAAATAACAACTTTTCATGAGATGTGTATTTTCTTCAGTTCAGGAAGTCCTCTTTCCAGCTCTTTGTTTTGCCAAGAATATTTTGAAACCGGTCAAAGAAGAATAACTTGAAGGGCGTTAAATTAATCTAACCCAGTTTTCTGAATACAAAGTTAGATAGATACATATTTTCAACCAGCATTTTTCTTAGTACCTAAAAAGGCAATGATGAAATAAGCAGATAGCTTGAGCCTGCCAAAATTATCAAATAATATTATTATCCCACATTAATTCCTATTACCAAAGTAGATATGAACTTATATTGCTGTTAATTATATCTTTTCCTTTGCTAGAGTTTTCATTCTTCATTCCCAGTGGAAGTGATCCATAGCTTCAGTTCACATTCCAGTTTGCAAACATTGGTTAATAGGATATGAAATTGTGTCTACTTCCTTAATTTAGCAGGTTATGGAGAAAAAAAATTGTACTTATTTTTAAAATGCAAGTATAAAGGATTTATAAACAGATTTTTTCCTGAGCGATTCACTGCAAAATGACATTAGGATGGCAGTCTCATGTAACAAGTTAATCTCTGCTGCATACAGGAAGCACTCTAGAAGGCACTTCATGCAACCTACCTCTTTTAACTGACTCCTTTGGAAAAACAGACATCCAGCCTGGGAGTCCTAAATGTTTATGAACAGATACCTGGAAGCCAATGGCACAAATCTAGGTGTATGCTCAAAAATAGAAGTGCTCTTTGAATGATGTGTTGGTTGATGCTGAATATGCTTTCCTTCCACTTCAAGGCCTAGTGCAAGATCCTGCACCTGGGTCAGGGAAATCCCAAGCACAAGTACAGGCTGGGCAAAGAATGGCTTGAGGACAGCCATGGGAAAGAGGATTAGGGGGTGTTGGATAAAAAACAATGTGACCAAGCAATGTCACTGGCAGCCCAGGGAGACAAGGGCATCCTGAGTTGCATCAAAAGCAGCATGGCCAGCAACTTTGAGAGGTGGTTCTATCCTATTTACTATCTATCCAGCTTTTGAGAGGTGGTTCTATTTATTCCACCCTTGTGAGACCCCCCCTGGAAGTCTGTGCCCAGCTCTGGGGCTCCAACATACAAAAGACATGGACCTGCTGGAGTAAGTCCAAAGGAGGGCAAATAAAATGATCAGGGCTGGAGAATCACTTCTAGAAAGGCTTTGAGAGATTTGGGCCTGTTCAGCCTGGAGAAGACTCCAGGAAGATCTTAGAGCACCTTCTAGTACCTAAAGGGGTACCTAAAGGGGCAAGAGAACTGGAGAGGAGATTGTTTACAAGGGCATGCAGTGAGAGAACAAAGGGGAATGGCCTTAAGCTGAAGAGCAGTGGGTTTAAATTAGGTATTAGCAATAAATTCTTCATTGTGAGGGTGGTGAGACATTGGAAAAAGTTGCCCTGAAGAGTTTGGCTGCCCCATCCCTGAAAGTGTTCAAAGACAGACTGGATGGAGCTTTGAGCATTCTGGTCTAGTAGATGGCATCCCTGCCTATGGCAGAGAGGTTTGGAACTAGATGATCTTTAAGGTCATTTCCAACCCAAGCCATTCTATGATCTTGTGATTCTACTTTTGATTTTTAGCATTTATCATCCATACAATGAATGCTACACTATAGAATGGTGCTTCTGTGCATCAGAAGGTAAAGCCCTCCTACAAGAGGAAATTCTTCATGTCATGAAACTTAAGCTAATGTAATGTTCCAAACCTTAAGAAGGCAAAACAAGGAGGTAGCTGTAAATATAAATATATGTTTCCATATAGTAAATTCTTTTTTTTATGCAATCAAAAGAACAATTTTTGATTAGGAATCTTGAAAAATAAACTCTGTTTCCTTTGGCTGCCATAATCATGACAAGACTCTAAGTGATCTATAGGAAAAGATGCTGCCACTCTGCACAGGAATCTGCCAAGCTCAGGGCTACTACAGAGCTTAGGTTGTAACAGGCTTTAAATATGTGAGATGTTGTTTGAAAGGACAGATGTAACTGGTCAGAAAAACACATAGATGGTACACAACAAAAAATTCTTAGCATGGAGTGATACAAAGCAAGTATCCTTTCTGGTAAGAATGTGAGCTACTGGAAACCTACATTAAGAGAACGTATTGCTTGAGAGTGAGATGGCCACAGAGAAAATACTGATTGGATTGTCTTCAGAGGCTTATAAATACATCAGTAATCTCTGTTTTACACTGTAATTTGATCAGCAGTATGGCTCCTAGTAAACTCGGGAGAGTAATATAGATTTTAAGTCAATGTACAACCATTTAACATTTAGTATACCTCAAGTTACCAAAAGAATCCCACTGATGTAGCTGGAACAGGCCCAAGTATTTTCAGCATTCCCAGAAGGAAGTAATGGGTTAATCTGAAAAGCATGAAATCAGATATGCAGAAAGAGTGATCCAAAACACATCAAATACAATCTTCAGCTGCAAAAATCTTAAACCAGCTTGTCCTGGTTCACGTTTGTAAGAATCTGATGGCTGACACGAAACCAATTACAATAAGAGACTCATGTTTCGAATTTCTGGCTTAACTGTGGCCTTAATTTTGACATCAGATATGACAGAAGGAAATTGGGAAAATTAAAGTACAAGACACACTAAAGGGAATACAAAGCTGAGAACAAGTAATAGCCTGAGACAGATTTTAGAAGGTAATGGGCAGATCCAGTTTCTACAAAAACTGAGTTCTACAGAATTTATTTGAGACAAATTAGACCCAGTATTTTAAAAGACATCATGTCTGCTTCAAAATAGTTAATTTAGACCCAAATTTCTGCAGTTGATAAAATATTTCAAAATGGCACCTGTTTAAGTGACTTGATACTTTAGTAGTCAAAACTGTCTTCCAAGCAGCTGGAACTGTCAATCTGTGAAAATACTTTTGCATCCAGGTGCTTTATTTATTTCCCTCAAGAGCATCATCTAAATTTATTGTGAGGCATAAACTCACATTTAGCTGGCATGAAAATAGAATATAAAAAGATCTAAAACTCCCAGAGAAAAGGATTTGATTAGCATTTGGATTTGGAAAATAAAATTAAAATGTCTGAAAGCAGAAAAGGCACTGCAATATTGTGAAAACAGAATGTTTAGAAACTCAGACGTTTAATAATGTTTGTTGTGAGACCATAAATCTGGTTTGACAGAACAACAATTTTCATTTACAGGAATGATGTGGGAATTTAGGCTGCTAAGGATAAAAAACTAAAGGCTAAAACTAGTCTTTTTTTTCCCCTCCCAAGCTAACTGTGTGGTACAGTGGTTAACATTACTTAGACGTCTAGAGGTTGGCCAAAGCAGGGTTAGGTTTAATTGCCTTGGACACTGTCAAACACAGTCCTCAGGCATTCAGGATACCACCTGGCCACACATAGCACAGGAATAGCACAAGCCTGGAAAAAGATATACAAGTGGAAGAGAAATAAGAGGAAGAAACTCTTTGCTTCAAAATGTCTAAAACCATAAAAATTACTTTAACTATTATTATTGCTATTGTGAATGGGATAAATTATATTCAAGTAGTCCCTAGAAAGACTTCATATAGCCAGAATACCCTTCAGGCACATATTACCACTAGAGACAATGTCCTCAGCCTGGACAAGAAAAGCAGCTCCTCAGCCTTCAGCGAGGCAGATCTTCCATGTGGCATTCAGCTCCTCCAGGCCCTGCCCAGGCTGCTTCCTCTGCTTGTAAGAGACACTGCTGTATAAAACAAATTCTCAAGCCAAAGGCTAGAAATAGGCATATAAGTATGTTAAGCCTCTTCCAGAGTGTCAAATGGAATGTGAACCTTCCCAGGTAAAAGTTTTAAAAACTATTGAAGAGAACTCCAAAGTGGTGCTACCTGTAAGCTTTATAAAGACAGATGCAAAGGTTCATCAGAAGAATTCCTCTGCAGTCTGCAATTATCAGAATTTATATTTTTACCATCAAAAGCAGATCTAGGTAAAGAATTACAGAACAGAAAGGAAATGTAGAATATGTGGATATCAATCTACCACAAGGATTACCACGTATTAGTTTATATATTTCTGACATTTAAAGAACTATTTGCACTTAATATTAGATGAAATTAGCTAACAATCTTTTCCAAAGAATGAAGATTACCATTTATTTTTATTTATTTTTCTTACATTAGTTATGGCATGGGAAAAGCCCAAGAGGTTTTCTTTGTAGTATTTCTAATTCAATTAAGAGCAAGAACCATTTAAAAAATCAAATGGTTTCCCATGAACTTTTAGACTGAAGTGTTGGATAAATTTAGATTCCAAATAAAAACTATAAAACTAATTTGATTTCAAAATGTTCTGGCCAAGTTTTCCAGAAATGGATGCTTATAGGTAGAATGCTGTGTCTATGTTTTTAGGTAATATAGAAGAAAGGTGTAAATTTCAAAAGTTCTCTGTATCTAAGTATCCTCAATAAATCAGCATGAACAGGTGACATTTAGCTCCCCTCATATCAGACAATTCTAAAGATAAATTGCAAACATTAACAACTTTTTTGTCATTCTTATGATCCTAGGCATAGGCTATGTATAGAATTGACAGAAATGTATGCAGAATGGATTTAAGTCTCTAAAATTTGGTTTGATCTGTAAAAATCTGGCTTCAAAATTTAACACAGTTCCAAAATAACCACACCACATAATGTGTGTGTGTGTGTGTGTGTGTGTGTGTGTGTGCGTGCACACCAAAAGAGTAAAACAGAACACTTAGTCTAAGAAAGACTGGGCTGAGAAGATTTTGTGAAAGGTTCAATAACAGGAGTGTTTGGCCTGGTATGGGATGGGAGAGTGGGATTATGTGTCTACTTGTTGCTGAAGACCTGGAGATATTAGCTATGACATAACTTTACACCCACACATAACAGAAGTATTCTTTGGTCTGCAATGGCCTGAAAGAAAAAAACATGAACTGAGGTGAAATATTTTCCAATTATACCTGTTATCAAAGTAACTTAAAATCATGAGTTAAAGCTAAAATACTACTAAATGGAACATTTTTTTTTTTTAAATGTAACGTAAAGAATATAATCTGAACACTGTTTAATTATGGTTTTGGTCTTATATTTAAACTATCACAAACAAACATAAAGGGGCAAAATTATGTAAGCTGCCAAGATACGTTAGGAGTCACAGAATCACAGACTGGGTCAAGTTGGAAGGAACTGCAGTGGGTCCTCTGCTCAGCCTGGAAAACAGCAGACTGAGGGAAAATCTCCTTGAGGTCTATGACTTCCTCATAAGGGGAAGAGGAGGGACAGGCCCTGATCTTTTTTCTCTGATGCCCAGTGACAGGACCTGAGGGAATGGGCTGAAGCTGTGCTGGGGAGGTGTAGGTTGGATATCAGGAAAAGGTTCTTCACTTAGATGGTGGTTGGGCACTGGAATAGGCTCTCCAGGAAAGTGGTCACAGCATTGGCATGGTGGAATTCAAGAAGCATTGGGACATTTGGGCATTCTTGGGGACGGTGATGTGCTGGGCTAGGATTTGGACTCTATGATCTTTGTGGGTCCCTTCCAACTAAGCTGATTCTAAGATTTTATGATCTGGTCAAAGTTCCCACTCAAGCAGGGTCGTCCTAGAGCATACTACACAGGATTGCACAGCCTCTCTGGTAAATCTGATCTAGTGCTCTGTCACCCATAAAGTAAAGAAGTTCTTCCANAAGGACAGGATCCCCTCTTGTGACCTGCTGGCAAAGCTCTTCCCAATGCACCCCAGGATACCTTTGGCCTTCTTGGCCACAAGGACACACTGCTGGCTCAGGGACAGTCTGCTGTCCACCAGAACCCCCAGGTCCTTCTCCGTGGAGCTGCTTCCAGCAGATCAGCCCCCAGCCCATACAGGTCCACAGGTTATTCCTTCCCAGGTGTAGGACATTGCATTGGCATTTTTTGAATTGCACAGTTCTTTGCTCATCTCTCCAACCCACTGAGGTCCTTCTGAAGGGCTGCAAAGTCCTCTGAGGTGCCAGCCACTCTTCACAGATTTGTGCTGTCAGCAAACTTGCTGAGGATGCATATGCCACTTCATCCAAGTCAGGAACAAATATGTTTTGGTAAATTAAAAAATACTGAGCCCAGTGTTGAACCTTGGGGGACACCACTTGGGACAGGTCTCCAACCATACCCCATGCCACTCATTATAACCCTTTGGGATCTGCTGTTTAGCCAGTTCTCAGTAAACCGAAAAATATTTTCAAAACAAGTATTTAAATCTCTGAAACCATAGATACTACTTAGAATAGTTAATTACAGTGGATGTATTAATTAAAATGGATGTGGAAGAATGATCTTTTAACAATAGTTGCACATGGGTTTTGTGTTGAACACAGAGAACACAGTCCTAACCCTTCAGAAATCATCTTGCTCAAAATAAAGCCAGTGAGTACTGACAGGAAACTGAGTTGCCTTGTATAAATATAATCACAAAATAAATATGGGAAGTGTACTTCCCATACCTGTACTGTATGTGCAGAAATTACTGTTTTCTCATTAACTGTGTTTCAACAATAAAATAGTTGTTTTATATGCTGAAGGTAACCACTTATAAAAGCAGGATGATGAAGTGAACCTGCACAACACAAAGGAAGTATTTAACCTGTAATCTCTGTACTTTTTACTAAGTATTCCCTTGAGGGAATCCCATGGCTCCACAACTCACATTTTCTCTTCCAGTACAGAGTCCCACTGATTTGCTGCTGCAGACATCCATCCTCCCAACCCCCACTAACAGCTGGACACCAGGCACCTCATAACTCATTAAATTCTTTGTGGCAGAGGCACCATCTCCTTCATATCTTTCTTCCGGATCTGGTCAGGCATCCTGTAGCAAAGGAACACATACATGGATTTTCACTGACGGAAAACCTCTCTTACAGAACATGTGTCTCATAGGTGACTCTGTGTATCTCTAGGTTTTTGTTCCTAGACCTACTGCAGAGAACTGCTGCTCCTTACAGAGCTCTTAGTTTACTGAAATGTGTGCAGACTGCCTTTTACTGTAAAGTGGTTTTATTTCAAAGGCACTTTTGGAATTGATGTGAACTGATACAGCCTGTGTCAATGACGTTAGGAATCAGGCAGTAGAGTTCTGTAGTGCTTCAAGGTTTGTTTTTGACAACCAGTGACTTTTCTTGCTTAATTTGCCGAATCTTTTCTTTCCTGTACTACATTTAAGTGAAGACACATTCCAGTCATAAGATATCCTTTCCATTTAATATTTCCCTCTCAAAATTCAGTTTGGATTAAGTAATTAATCAGTGATATCCTGCAGAGTCTACAGACTATAATGAACACTGAAATTAGACAATCCTCATTTTTCCCCAAAATCAGCTAAGAAAATCCAAGAAACTGAATTTACATAAACAATAAAAAGATTTTACTGTGCAAGGTCAAAAATACTGACAGTTTCATGGAAGAAGACATTTGAGATGAGTTAAGAAGCTTTAACAACTCTACATAAAGGCAAGTACACTGGCTGAAAAAGCAGCCAGCATTCTGGAAAAGACTAATGAAATATTACAGCAGGATTCTGCTAGTGGATGCTTCCACTTACACTGTATAACTAAAGCACTGCAACAGGATATCATACATATAGGAGTTATTCTTTGTGACTATGTGACAATATCTAGCTTCTGGGAATATCATACACATTATAAGTCCTGTTCACTGACTCCTGATAGTGGCTTATTTGGTATTTTCTGGCTTAAGAAGCAATAGATACAGTCTGTCATAGATAGGTAAGCATAGAACCTACTTTCTCACCTCAAATTGGCAGATGCTACAACAATCCTTCTAAAGGTATATATTAGCATATACAGCTACAGCTGCAGCTACATGAACTTGTATAACCCTTTCCCACAAGCTGGCTGGAAAATATTTACTAAAAGAGCATGGGCAAGTATGGATCTGTTTGGTGGTGGTATCTATTTGAAGACAGATTTCTGTCTAAATTATGAGGCAAAACATACGAAGGATTTCCACTGAGAGGTTGCAAATGCATTTAACTATGGTTTCACTCTCTTCTGTCTCATTTCCAGTTTGTTTATCAAAATGTATTTTGGCCCAGTCTGAAGAAACATTTGCCAATGAGTAGAACTGAATAACTTCCTAATGCTAAGTCTTCATCTACAGCAGGCTTAGCCTTACCATTCTGAAGGGATAACTTAAAGCCAAAGACTACCTGATAGATTAGTGGATCATGACAGATCAACTATAACTTGGTTGCTGGAAAGATCACACATACTAAATTTCTGGTCCTCACAGAATAAACAAAGATTTAATACATTTTAAAGTGGGGAAAAACTGAGACTGATGGAGCACAATTATCATCTTGGCATTAACTCCATATAAGGGGTAAATTCAGCTTATTTGGCATTGAGAAGGGAACTGAACTGGTTCTAAAAAACTCCAAGTCTCATTCTGACCTCTGCTTTGATTTGTCACATCAGCTTTAAAGGCAGCATCTGTATTTGCAAAATGAAGTTGATTTGCAAATATACTCAAAATGAAGTTGAAATCTGAGAATGGTAGTGCTATACATTACTATCACCATCTATCCTACAAAAATATCTTCCCTATCTTACAACTATAAATATACTCTACTTTGTAGTTTACTTTATGTTGCTCCTTTCTTAAAGATTAAACATTCAAAAAGTTTTAAATAGGAAGAAGCAGGAAGAATTCAAGCTCACTTGTGAACCAGAAATTTCTCTATCTTGTGGATAGAGAGAACAAGAAGTTCTCTCTACAGGAATCAAGGATAAACCTGTATGTTTTCTGAGTGACCATTAATGCATTTTACTACACAAACTTACAGAAGTGCTTAAATTCTCCAAAGGTGAGGGAAATATAAGACAAGATATCAGAGAAATTGAACTGCTTAACTGTCACAGAGTAGTTTTAAAAAGGTCTTTGTATGCCTAACAATGAGAAACATTACAGATCAAACCTAAAGTAGTTACTAAAACTGCAGTATCTAGAGTGATTTAAAAAACTAGTATGAATGCACTTTTATCTGCAATACCTGTGAAAAAAAGTATTTACTAAGTAAAGAAGTATGACTCAGACATGGTTTGAAGCAAATTTAAGAGCATTTATTAAAGAAAAGACCATAAATTACAATTTAATAGAAATTAAACAGTTTTTTCAATATATCTAATTCAAAACTGTTTCAAATTTTTCCCCTATGTAAAAAATTAATCCATATAGCAAGACAGAATTGAAACTATAAACAAATTGGGTTACTTTTTATAGGGCAATTTGCTCAAAAATAAAACTCTCATAAATTGACTATTACCTGTTGTTTACATAAGAAATAAATGTAGGGGAAAGTTATGGTCATTCAAAGAATTTAATTTTTTTGTTAGAACAATATTGATCAAAAATATCATTTTAATAAAATCGGAACAATTAAAATATATTTTTCAGTGTAAATATATTACTGCTTCAACATTTTATTCTGTACAAATTCAGTTGTTACTCATGGCAACATAATTGGCTGGAAAGATGCCAGTTTTTCCTCCTGTTCTTCCTTCCCACCAATCAAACTGAGAATTTGTTTTAGTTGTCACTGTGATTTTGTCTCCAGCTTTGAAAGTCAAGTCACCTGGCTGTTGTCCTTCAAATGAATAAAGTGCTGTAACTTCTACTGGATCACTCCAAGAGTTATCTGAAATTAAAGAAATCAAAGAAAAAGGAAATTACTAAAAAGAAACTACTAGAGTCATCACCTAAGTTCTTAAATAGAATATTCTTAAATGACAGTAGAAAAGGGTGAAAAAGACACTAAAATTATCTATATGAGCATATAAACCACTACTGAAAAATCCCTTCCATTTCCACTATAATCTTAGGTAAGTGAAATTTGAATTCTAGCCTTTCAGCACAGTCTTTTTAATAAAACTATACCATATACAAAGCAAAGATCAGCTGTTTTTTTGTATGCCTCATATGATCAGAGAGAGTGGGAACAAAAGTGGTGTATTGAGGAAAGCACGAATGTTTCCTGAATGACTGCTATTAGAGCCACTGCTCAGGTTTGAGTTCTGGTTTGAATTCTCCGTGACAGCTTCTTCATGGAAACTCCAAAACGTGAAGGAGAAAATTTGATTTTTTAATCAAAACTCAGGAAATAGGATGGCAAAATACAAAATATCCACAGCATTTCCCTTCTTGTTCCATTGCAGTGCCTGGGATCTTGGTGTATCTCAGATGTTAAACAGAACTCACAAAACGTGCCAGTGGAAAGAACTGATTATGGTCTGAGGTACTGGAAGTGACTTGGTTTGTATAGCAGTATTTTCGACCACATATACAAATGGTTTTTATTCTCTTTACATCAGTCTCTTATATAACTCTTTCAGTCCTCAGCTGGGGTTGGAATCATGCCATGAGTCTTCTAAAGTATCCAAATGATCAAAATCTTGGATACTATTATCCATCCTCCATTCCTGCAGAAAAGTTTTAGCCAATATTTATTGTTTAGCTAGTTTTTATTACCACTGAACTTTAAATCTGAGTATCTTCAATTTAACAATAATTATATTTTCCCTCAAATCCTTTTACTGCTAGAGTTATAGGAGGTAGTTGCATTAGATTAATGTCGATTTAGAGAACAGTTAAATTTCTCACGAGTGAATCTAAAAGTGAAAAATGGAAGGTGTAATGGAAGATTAGTTAAGAGGAAATAATCTTTACACAGTCAGGTAGATTTCAGGATGTATTGGTCATATGGACATGATGGCTGCATAAATGCTCAAGCATGCTAGATTAAAGGTTTTTAGAATTAGCTGCACCTTCTTGCTCTCAAAACTGTTGCAAAAGGGAAAACCCAACCTCTCACTAGTTTACACATTGCAAGCAGAGAACTAGAAAGTGTGGTGAGAGCAGCATTGATACAACTTTTTTTGGTGGTGGTGGGTTTTTTGGGTTTTTTTTTCTGTGGTTTTGTTCTGTTTTTGCAGTCTGTCTTCAGCAACTGATACCCACAGATTTTTCTCCTTCTGGTTGCTTTTATCATTTTAAAAGAAAGAGAAAAAATTATTTTCCTTAAGGTTCACAAACACAACCTGTAGCCAAAGAGGACAGAGAAGAACAATGGACCACAAATGTATGCATAAAGAGCACAGGGATTTTTTCCCCAGCATTTGTCAATATATATGTTGATTCTACAGGATTTCTCTTAATGACCTGCATTTTTAACTATCACCAAAGACTAATAGAAAATTTTTTGGCCATGAGCTGGGGGAGACGTAATTGCAGAGACATCAAATGCCATCTTGATTACAAAATACCTCTCTTCTGATATCTATAGTGATGATCTAAAGTCATATAACATCATTTATTTTACAGTGAAAATAAAACTAAATTTATCAGGTCTATATTTCCACCAGTTACTCCTACCAAAAAAGCAGCATTGCAGCTTTTCTAAATAGCTCTTTTACTATGTCATCTGAAACACTGACAGACTGAATATTGAGCAACCATATGATTTTCCTCCAAGAATTCAAGCATTTGATGCAGTTGGGATGATATGATGTGCTATCATGCACACTGTGGTTTGAAGCTAGATATTTTGATTGAGGAAATCATAGAAAAACCCACATAAGTAAAATATCAACTTTTTACTCCTAGCACTAACTGAAGAATGGTCAGAAATACTGTGTCCCAGGACTCTTTAGGTGCCATGGCATGAAAACAGTTAGGACTCAGTTCAAAGGCAGGAAGGGGTGTGTTTTATCCCTGTGCCACATTCAGGCAGCACACATGGGTAAAATGCATTAATATGTTACAGTGAAGGCAAAAAATTCCTATGCTTTGAGTTCTTAAACCGATGTGTTTTCATCACATAAATGAATAATTACTCAAAGAGAATTGGACTTACTATATATTTAAAATCGCCTAAAAGATATATGGAAAAAGTAGATATTTGACAGAGCAAAAGAAAAGACTGAAAGTGGTAAAAGTTATATGAGAGCTTCTTTTCACTACATTCAAAAGGAGCCAAGACCACTACTACATCCTGGACTCATAGCAATGGTAACTAATAGTTACCACCTCCATGGCTGAACCTGCATTAAGACTGTAATTCCTCTTATACAAACTGCTGAGTATTCTGAAATTGGCTATGTAAAAGTAGAAAGAAAAATGAAACACGACACAAATTGAAGCATGAAAAGGTGGAAATAACTAATATATGTGAGATATCAGAGGGTAGGAATGTACTCAATGGACCACAACTATGCCCCCAATTATTGTTTTCTCTGTCATATAAACAAAATTGTTTTATGTGTTTCTCTTCCCATTTTTGTCCCTATACATGTGCATCTTTCCAAACACAGAGAAAACTCAAAGAACTACAGTTGACACAAGTTCTGTGTCCTTGCCCCATTTGCTATGTGCCAGCATTTAAAAGCATTTTTCAGCTTTATTCCTGTCAGCTCTTTCATAGCCATTTCTACTTAATTTTCCCTAGCAACCTTTTCTCATACTATATTTTCATTTTATTTCTCATAAAGATTCAAAATTCTCTGCTTTAATTCTGTAGTTTTATAGCACAATGCAGACAGAATGCATATTTCTTGCCTCCAGAGTTTAGCATCCCATGCTTCACATTTATATGGATCATCTTAACAATGAGGTACCTTAAACAAATGCAGTTACAAAATCTACCACATAGATTATAAAGAGGATCTATTTTGTGTTCTCATTTCCCAATTTCAGTTTTACATAGAAAGGTTTTAAATAAAATTGTTATATTCCACATGAAGATTGCTGAATGCATATATAGAAACGACATTTGCAGCTCACACAAGATGGTGCTACAGTGCTACATACAGCATATGATAGTAAAATCATTGAGATTCATGAGCATGCAACTGCAAGAAAAACAAACTACATTGTGAAAAATCCTTATTTGTTATTGCTATTTGAATACACACTTCCACAAACACGGTGGTCAAAACAGAAATATAGAAATGTTGACTGAAGACAAATAAATACAGTAGCAAGCATATACATTCAATGCTCCTGCATACACAGGCATAGCATGTAGTTGATGATAAACCTCTCCTCCCACAATTTCCTCCCATTTTATTCATCTTCACATACCATAATGATATGAAGATTTTGTGAAGAACCACTGCTATGGATAAAAGACTTTGTGGGGTATAAAGCAGAGTGAATTTATGGTGCCTCTGGTGTGCTACAATACATCCCCAGAGTGAATGAAAGAGCAATAGAACTATTTTTAATTATGGCACATTTATCACATAATAAAAGCATTTTCTATAAAGTTGCTATAGAACAAATACACTGTCTGCACTCCTGTGACTCAGACTGGCCACATACATACCAGTGAACAGTAACACTGACCAGAGAGATGAGCCACATGCTCATCTGCCAAGTGGTTCCCATACTGGAGTAACAACTAAACCACACCTTGGAATTATTTGGGAAAGTTAAAGGTGAAAATAAGCCAAGGCATTTTGTAACAACACAACCATATAAGTAAATTCCTTACAGTACTTGGGCCTATGCCTTCACATTGTTTAATTTACAAGTAGATACTAGTAGCCACTAGTTTCATATTCTAATGTGAGCTTATAAAATATTAGTAATTGGCTGCTCCTAAGACTGGTTTTTAGAGAAGAACAGGCATTTGTAATAATTTTGCCTTGAGCTTATGATACTTTCATAAGATACTTTCATACCCCAGATCTAAGTTGGAACACAGTATATCTGGAACACAATTCATCTGTGGGCCCCAAATTTAATTTTACTGGCATGGATGGATATATACCCCAGACACCAAATGTCTGATTCTGAATATCTTGCAGAAGATGTGCTGCTTTTGGCCATGGACACAGCAATTAACACCAAAATAAATTTCATATACTTGAGGTTAGTGGTGAGATTGCTAAACATCCACTTTGCAAATTTCACTAATTGTCAGTAATTTGAGAGCTAGCATGGTCGCCTTTGCATGGATGTAATGGTTTGATGCCAAATGGCAACTAAGGGCCACACACACCTCACTCTCTGTCCCTCCGTGGGATGTGAAAGAGAAATGGAGGGCTAAAAGTAAGAAAACTCATGGGCTCATGGGTTGAGGTAAGAACATAAAAATAATTTAAATAAAAGAATATTTTTTTTAATGTAATGAAAAGAAAAATAATAATAATAGAGAGAAATAAAACCTAAGAAAAGCAGGCAATAAAATGAACAGCACTTTCTCACTACCAACTAAATGATACTCAGCCTGCTCCCAAGCAGTGGCCTCCCAGGTTTCCCCAAGTTTATATGATGAGCATGACTCTATGGGATATTGCTTTTACCCAACTGGGGTCAGCTATCTAAGCTGTAATAGAATGCTCACTGCTTAAATGGGGACCTGGAAAACTAAGCAACCACATGGACCCTGTTTGTGCAGAAGTAAGATAAAACCAACAAACACAACAAATTATGGAAAACAACTAACAGATTAGGCAGATACAAAAATCTGTGCTTTTGAAAACAAACATATCAAGTATCAGAACAGTTTAGTACACTAGTACACTGTACAGAGGCATTGCAAAGATCAGGTATTGCTCATAGGTTTAGTATGAGAGATGCAACTAACAGTGAACAGACAAATATCGGTTCTTTACCCATTAGGGGCTTTTATTTAGAAAGGGTTAGTATTGAGCTCATAATCAGAATTCAGGAAAGAGTCCGAAGTAGTTTAAAGGACTGGGTCAATTACTGGGTCCATTGCAAATCTGAGTAAAAAATGATAATTGGTGACTTGTTCAACAATGAAGACACGACAGGACATTTTAATGCCAGCCTTAGAAAATGGTCTGGACTACACCACTTCCTAAGATACCCCTGTGAATGTAAATATTGTGCATATAAATTGATTGGTTACACTAAAATGCCTGAAGGCTGTTTGCCCCAAATTATCATATTAAAAAGGAAGACTATTATCAGGCCTCAACCAAACATGTCAAAGAGGAAGACAACCATTAGCTTAACTCAACAGCTATAGATGAGCTTAAGCAAAGAAGGCAAACTGTATCCTAGGCTGCATTAGGCAAAGTATCACAACAGGGCAAGGGAGGTGATCTCCTTTACTCAGCACTGGTGTGGCCACACCTGGAGTGCAGTCCAGTTCTGAGCTTCTCAGTACAGAAGAAACATAGACATGCAGGAGTCAATCCAGCAAAGGGCCATGTGGAAGCTGCTATTGGAGCATCTCTCTTATGCAGAAAGACTTAGAGAGCCTAGGGAAGAAAAGGTTTATCAATATCTATAGATAGCTGAAGGGATAGTAAAAATAGGGTGGAGCCAGGGTCTTGCCAGTGATGGTCAGGCAATGAGCACCGAAATACAGGAGGTCCTGACTGAACATCAGGAAACACTTTTTTCCTTTAAGGGTGACTGAACAGATTTCCCAGAGAGGTAGAAGGGTGTTTCATCCTTGCAGGCATTCAAAAGCTATATACACTGGGTCCTGCTTGAGCAAGGAGGTTGGACTAGATGATTATCTGGAGGCCCTTTTCAACCTTGGCCAGTCTGCAATTTGGTAAAAAACTTCAAAGAGACTTTTGAAACAAAGTTACCCAAAAGTATAAAAGCTGCATGAAAATTTGTAATTGTAGGGAGCTTGGAATGGAATCAAAACCCAATTTGATACTAATGGAACTCACACTGTCAGCATCATCTGATGGTCAGGCCAGAGAGAGCAGACTTCCTGTCAGACACTGACTGGTCTGTATCCAGCTAGGGGAGTGCCAGCATGGAGCACACCTAGTAAGGACCCACATCCGTCTGAGAACGTGACCTCCTGGCAGGGCCTTCTTGTCAACATATGGATCAGTGTGCTGTAGGGAGTTGCACCAGCACACAAACAAATCAGTTTAGCCTAGGAATGACAGAGCAACTCTTAGGTCAGAGTTTAATAAAATAAGGGGCTAAAAAGAAAGATTCATTGGTGGACAAGCAATACCAGAAACAAGATGAGACAGTAAATGGCAAGACTAAGTATCTTACAGGTATGTCAGCATTTGCTGCGCTCATCTGCAGATAGAGCTAGATCTAAAAACTAAGAGGTAACTCTGGCTTCTTGCAGGTCAAGTGAAGAACAGAAAAGAGAAAAAATTGTCTTATGGCTTATTCTGAGTCAAAGCCAGCTTTAAGGGAAGAACTAAAATCATAGCATGGAATCCAGAAGGTAAAAGTTATTAATCTTCTGCACTCACTGTTTCTAGAGGTCTTACAGTCCCTTCCTCCTTTATAATGCTTTCAATAAACCTCAAAATGAAAGGTAGATCTGTCAGGGTGTGCTTTTGTTTCTGTTTGAGCTCGATAAGCCTCAAGGTTTATTGAGTTTTATTTCAGGTGGGATTTGGGTAGGAACTACAAAACCCAGAGAGACACATTTTATGCTGGCTGCAGCATATTATACATTAGAATATGAAAGGCAAGGGGTTGGCAAAGGAAATGGCATGTAGTAAATTCTAAAGGCATTAGGGTAACTACTAATGGCAAAGAAAACTTTCTGAAGGAATGTTAGGGCTCATGATAGGAGGTACTAAAGATCTAAATTTCTGACTGAGAAATGCAGCAGCATTGGGCCATGATGATGCCTAAAGGCAGGTAGAGAAATAGTTAAAGTTCAATCTTGAAGTAGTTAGGTGAATCTCTAAGTTAAATCGGTGATACTAACAAGATTCAGATGAAAGCTAGATGTGTCAGGGGGTGCTCTGGGTTCTGTCTGGGCTCAAAGATGCTTAACATGAGAGACAGTGGGGGGGATGTTAAAGATCGACAAAATGATGGGGCAGGAAATTAACTTTGAAGTAAGAACTGAATCTAGTTGAGAGTAAAGAAATATTGAATTTGCAAAGGTCAGAGAGAAGGATGTTGCAACAATTGAATCATAACAGGACAAAAGCGTGGACTAAAGTGGAGACATAAAGAAAATGTTACATCTTTAAAATGGTACTCAGAGAACATCTGTAGGCCTCATTCCTATGGTGAAACTGAGAACCTCTAAAGAAATTCAAGTTGAACACATGAACTCTGCAGCGATCAGCAAGAGGAAGTTTCAGATTCTATTTGACAATTTTTATCCTGAATTCTTAATTAGTTAACAAAAGAACACCTGAGTAAAGGAGAAATAGTTCTTTGCAGAAAATGTTATCTAGCAAATTAAAAGCAACAAGGGACAGCTAGCTGGGAAAACTTAACAGAAAAATAGAGGGCTGAACAGAAGGATGGAATGCAATTTCTAATATGTGGTTATACACAGGACAGCGGAGACTTGTAAGTAAGTTACATTTACATCAGTGAATGGCTCCTTTCCATGTTATTGAACTTGTCTCCAAATCAGAGTCCAGGTTCCAGTACCCAATCACACTGGCATTATCGATGCTGATAAATTAGCAAAGACTAATTTATCAGCATAGATAGAGCCAATGGCTTGAACTGGAAGCAAGAGAAACTGCTTTATAGAAGGTGAAGCACAGTACTGAAGAACTCCAAAACAAGATAAAAGATTAGGTAACAGCAATATGATCAGCCTTGGACATCATAAGATGAAGGATGAAATCATAATACTGCAAAGAGATATTGTGAGTTGGAGGGTTAAAAAGAAGCAACTAGATCAGATAAATACCTGGGACAGAGAGAGGGAGGGGGGAGATAAAACAATGAGAATATTCTGCATGCCTGAAAGCTCTGGAGTTTAGAGAAGATATGAACTGAGAATGAGTAAAACCATCTTATCTGCATCAGTATACTCCTGATAGATAAACAGTATGAACTGGTGAGAGGGGACAGACACGGGCTAGGAGCTGAAGCATGGTCTAGTAATGCAAGGCCTCCAAACAGGCAAGACCAGCAGCTCATAACTAAATGCAGCACATCCTCTGAGACCTAGGTCAGAGTCTGGTGTGACAATAAACCACCTTTTTTGCCGCTTCTCTTTTTACCCCCATTAGTCATCTGGGAAGGTTATTTCACAGCTATATTCCCCTGGTTGCTAAGATAACTTTCTTAATGTCTAGTTCCGAATAATTCAGTACTGACATACTTTTTTTTCAGTTTTTGTTTGCCAACACTGGCCTTTGGTTGAAACCTTTCTTTCTTGACAATTATATGCCCGACTTATGTTTTTATAGTCAAAACCCATTTTTCCACCTTCAGACCATTACACTAAAAATAAGATAGCTACCACATCTCAGGGACTCCTTATTCCACTCATTCACTCATTGAACTTCTTCTCCACATCTATTCAGATTAACCTATTTTTTCTTGCAAATGAGTAAACAGAACACTATCATTAGGTAAAAGGCCTGCAGTAACTGACTTTTCACATTACTATTAAATGAAGAGTTGTTTAAATGGAAAGGTGAAGGAACAGAAGGAACACAGAACTTACTTTGTGGAGATCATACATTTATACATGAATGTGAAAATTGTAATTTAAAAAAAATTGTGATGAATCAGCACGAGACGGACAGAACAGGGTATTTTTATGAGGAGATAACCATCAACGAAGAAATCAGCAAATGAAAAATGGAAGGGAAAGGAGAGCGGGGAACACTGGAGGAACTGGAAGCCACAGAAAGGTGAAGTACAAGAACAGGAGCAGTATTATGTAGCAGAGCCACTCTTGTAGCTGAACGCTGAGCTATATGTAAAATATGTGATAAAGACCGACAACACAGAGCTAAGGGGTCAAATCCATTAAGAAGAATCTTAATGAAGTTACAGAAACTAGTAACAAAAATCAAGAAATTAAGGCAATGTGTACATAATTTAAAGAAATCTAAATATAGAGAGACAGAGATTTTGAAAATTAATGGATGTATTCCATAATCCCAGAACTCTTAACCTAAAGTCAGATTAGAATTCAACATAATATAGTACTGAATAGAGCTATTACTCATTAGTTTGACAATCATTAATCCAAAAGAAGTCACTGGTTCCAAAACCTGCTTTAATATTAGTGGGTTTTCAAAGGAGAGAAGTCCATGTAATAAAAGAACCTATTTTAAAGACCTAATAATGGAACCTATTTTAAGGTTACAAAAAGAAAAAAAAAGTTCACAAACAGAAGACTAGAGAGATGCAAAGTTAAGAGGGAAGATAAAGATGTCTTTGTGATTAGTGCCTTGATCTGTTCCCTGACCATAAAAAATACTACTACATGAAGGAAGTGGTGCAGCTGTTTCAGAGACTAAGGAAATAAGCCTAAAACTGACCTGTCAATATTAATTTAGAAAACACTTAAGAATAGCATTAATCAGGTTGAAGTCAAAGCATTAATTATGTACCAGACCACTGATACAAAGAGAGAAATTGGATGGCACGTTGTCTGATACGCTAATTCTGTGTCACTCTTTTCTCCCAAGAATTCTGAAGCTGAAACTTCCAAAGCCTCAGTGATACAGTACCTTTTTCAAGAATGAGACAAATCCAACACCTTGGTTATGTAGAATCAGTCATACTGGGGAGTATCCACCTTTTACTAAATCTAAACTTACCCTCTTGGTTTTCTTTATACTTTAAGTCTATTTCTGAACTATTATGGAGAAAAGCAGCTAAGAAAGGGATTTGATTTCTTAGGTGAATTGCTTCAGGGACAGTCAAAGTAACATTGGAAGGAAACCGAGAAAGAGGTGTGGCAGAAAGATGCAAGGTTTTGTGCTGGGTTTTGAGGAAACCACTAATTATTCCAACATATCAGTTTCCTGAAAGTTGATCAGTATCTTAATGCTAAGGATCTCACACCTTAATTCACTATTACGTTTTATAATTGCTTAAAAAATTTTAAAACAGCAAAGATTACTAGTTTCAAATTAAAAATATGTGAATTATAGTAGTCTTGATCATAATAAGTCGGATAAGTCACACTCTGAGTTATAACAAAGAAAAAATTGAAGATACTTTCTTGATATTCTAAAACCAATCTACATCTGTTGATAATCTAAAATAAAAGTTGTGTCAGTGTCTGAAAGAATACATGTATGCAACTAAACTTGTCTCCCTGGAAACAATGGAAACAATTTCATTTATCTTAGAACAGTCAAATTTTCACAGAATAACTGCAAACACAGAAAAAGATACTCTCATATGTCAAGAAATAGTTTAAAAAGTACAGAATTGTACATTTATTACTTTGTGCGCATATAAAAAATGAATCTCTTTTTACAACTAATTTTCCACTCATAACTTTAGAAAGCAATCAAAATTATTAAAACTGCAACTGAAAACAATATTCTGTTATTTAAATAGAAAATACATAGTTGGAAATGGGTGTGGCTACTATTTTGAATATCTTCTCACATTTAAAAACCTCTTGCATATATTACATAATACATTTATGAAAAAGGACTGGGTCATTCACATCCTGGAATGTAAACAAAGAAAATAAAATTCCAAAGTCATAAAATATTTAAACAACACTAGCTCAAAATGTCCCCTTTATGACCACATACAATCATAAGAACATGATAGAGACAGTATCTCATTCCATATGACTTTTTGAAAACTGGCATCTTGGAGAGTAAGATGTCATTAAGTGTAGTTCACTGAATAAGTATACTTTTAAATATTTTACAGATTAAGAACTTTAATGCAAATAATAGTTCATATTCAGATGATTTCTGAATTTCAAGGCTTTACCATTTGTAAGTGGTTTCTAAGAAATTTAACTAATGTCAGCTTTGGCTGAAAGTTGCAGCTCAGAGCCACAAAGGTGATGTTGAATTCATGTTCACAGCAAGGATGCACCAAAGTTAAGTTAAATTACTGAGTTATCTAAGTTGCAATGTTATGATAAGCAGAAATAAAACACATTAAAATGTCAAGATTCACTTACTGGACCCTTATTGGGCAACATCCATTCTCAGGCTTTATCATTCACTATGTCTAAAGGCCTGAATAGGCCTAAAACAGCAGCATCTCAGGAAAGTGAAAAATGATCTGTTTAAAAACTTATGAAGGAAATGAAGTAATAAAAGTCAGAGAAAGGATAAAAGGAAGTGCCATATGAATTACTACACAGAGAATAAGAGATCAGTAAATTAAAAGATTTCATAGTTTTCTTCTCTCATGACAAGATAAAACATCAGCCAGTGCAGACTGGGGTAAATGGGGTAAAAAAGAACCATATTGTAGTGTATTATACACTGTGGCTGTGTATAAATTAGTTTTCAGCTCCTATATGGCAACAAAATATTACACATTCTAATGGCTACTCAGAAAAAGTCTTCAAGCAACTCCCATTTAGAAAGAAAAATAGTAGCCTAATGGTAACCTAAATACTAAAAGTCATGAAGATAATTTCAGTTCTTGAATCTCACCAGTATACAGACAAGCTCTTTACCCAATGTGCTCACTTTCCATATTCTTAGCTCTCACCTCTCAGATTTTAGCTTAAGAAGAAAGGGGTTTATCTTGGCTTCTAGAGCAGAACAGATGTATACTTTAGTTGTTTCCGGACAAATAACAAACCAAATGTTTGCTCAACCAAGCCTTACAAGTGAAATCTCAGATGTCATACTCACATGAAACTACTAATTTCCTTAACAGCATTTTTGATTTTGTTTTTTAAATGTAGACTTACCTCAAAAACCCCTCTGCATACACAAAACAACAACCTCAGATCTCACTGAACAGATGTTTGGGAAGGCCTAAATATGCACAGTAATTTGTCATTTTACATGTACAGGTACTAATCTGCTATAATCAGATGCATTCTGTACAGATACTTGAAGTATGTCACATGCCACCATTGATCCAAATAATCTCCAATAATGGTCTTCTGATCAAAGGTCAGGAGACATGATATTCAGCAAATCACACTCAGAACAAATAATCTCTTGCTTAGCTGTTTCTTTGCCAATAAATATGGCTTGTTTCAGACAAGTAAACCAAATAACCTGTCTTTCTCTACATTGTGAATAAAAGCTTCTTAAGACAGTCAAGTATTTAAATTCAATATTGCAATCTGAAAATAATCAGTTCTTCAAGACTAAGAAAATTAGGGTGGATTTTTTGCACTGAGCATCACTGGAGTAAAACAGTGGTAAAACTCTTTAAATGCCCCACAAATGCTTATTTGCGCTCAGTTAGACAAACCTGCTCTGAGGAGGCAGAGAAGGCATAAGTTACATTACTCTATTCTACCTTCACTTATGGGCAAAGAAGTTTTCTATATTATGTCTTTCTAACACCTGAAGGCTGTTTTGCTACATTAGCTGTAGAATTAAGGCAATTTCAAAATCAAAGAATGGCTCAGCTTGGGAGGGATATAAAATCCAGATAAATGGCATCTGTAGCCTCCATCACAGTCACTTCATCATAGAAGTTGATGAGGTTGGTCAGGAAGGACTTGCCCCTAGTGAAGCTGTGCTGGCTGTCTCAAATCATCTTCCTGACTCCCTGTATTTTGGTACAGCTTGTAGGAGGATCTGTTCCATAACTTTCTCAGGCACAAAGGTGCAGCTGACAGGTGTGTAATTCCCGGAGCCCTCCTTTCAGCCTTTTTAAAGAGGTGTACAATGTTTTCCTTTTTCAGTGACCTGGAAAATGTATTCACAAGGCACACTGATAATATCAAAGAAGGCCTGTATCATTCCAGGAACCACCCCCTTTAATATGTTTCAGTACTAAATGTATACCTACATTCTAGAAAGGAAAGCAAAACCAGATGTTAAGCCCTCTTCCACTTCCATGAGGATTGCCTCAGCAAACCACATTTTTTTATTTAGTTGCAGTGCTAGATGCTATGTATTACTCTAACTGGGTACTTTGTCCAGGTTTCCAGTCTTACAAAGCCCTCCAGCTGATTTTCAGAATAACTTAATAACTACATTCTCCATTATCAAAGAAACAGTGTCTGGAAAAAACTGTTCAAGGCAAAGTTAGCCACAGATATTCCATTTAATGTACAAGACCCTCAATTTTGCAGCAAAGCCTCAACAGTTAAAAAGTTCATCATCAGCTGCAAATCCATATGTATGAAGATATTATACACACTTTTGTAAGACACTCCCAAAGAAAAGGCATATGTATTTTCAACCTCTTCAAGATAAGCTAGAAATGGATCATTTCAAAGCAGATTCCATATTACCAGCTCATGTTGGTACTGAACAGTGTCATGTCTAGCAAACAAAACTGGCGATTGAAACAGACCTGACTATAATTAAAGTTTAAGCTCCTGTGAAAATTTAGCTCATTCAGTATGAAACATATTTCTCTGGTTTTGAGTTTCTGGCCTACTAAAAGCATGCTGGCTCATCATCTTCATCTGCTGATGGAATGCTTTCTATCTTTGTTTCAGCACACTCAGCTTTTGCATTAAAAAAGTGCCTTTTTGGTTAAGCATCTGTGGATGTATTTGATAGTTAGGATATAAAAAAACCCCTACCTCCTGCTTGCAAGAGTCAGTTCCATAATGGTACTTTTGCTGATTACTTTTTGGATTTTTCTGCCTTTTCAAAAAACAATTAGCTTTCTATTCAAAGTGAAAAGGTCAAATAAACCATACCAGTGTCAAGGGCTTTATCATGCTCAAGACTACATTAATGCAAACAATGCCTGTGCTGAAATCACAGTGCAAAAGCTGAGATGCAATACTAAGCATAGCCTTCATATTCTGAAAAGCAAAGTACAGTGACAAGAACTGAGCTCTGTTTTATTCAGGTCAAACTGATGATTTAAGAATGATATAGGGCTCTTTTATGTTGACAAACTTCTCCATGTTTCCTCTACACATACCAAGTTAGTATCCCAATCTAACTTGATTCTCATTTTGATTCTCAAACCTCTGTACAGTCAGCTTCAAAATTTCTGCCAAGGGTATTATTGGCACATAAGCTGGTTCACTTGATAGAAGCAATAGTTTTTATAACGATCTGGGAAACAATCTACAGCCTCAAGAAAAAAAAGAGTAATAAATAGAGTAATAAATGAGACAATTCAATACAGTTTCTGCCAGTTTCCTAGGGTAATGCCTTGTGAAATACTGATTAAATTTTTTTTTTTTTTTGCTTTGCATGGAAAAATACTTCTCTGAACTGGCTAGAAAAATGGTTAAAATAACAAAATTATATGAAACAAAGAGTATCTCACACGGAAACATACTAAATAGTAATACTGTACAAGGTCATATTTGAAGGTCTGTTCACAATCCTTATCAACAATGTTTAAAACCTTTTGAGAAAAAAACAGACCAAGAACAGAGAGCCTGTTTTCAAGGTAAACTGAAAATGAGCTTCACAGAATAAAACAAATTAAAGGTGTTACTACTACCATGTAAAGGAATCAGACATAAAAGTATTTTTGCTAGAGAGCTAGAAAGCATGAGAAAATAATTAATCTTGATAAGAAAAAAATAGAGATGAAAAAGAGAAAGAGTTTCAAGTCACTGTGAAAGATTCAGAAACTGCTTTCTGTAAAAGGAACAAGTATCTCCTGTTTTAATACAAAGTCCAGCACTTTCATGATACCATTTATATTAAATGAACACCTGCAATACAAAGAAAACTCCTGTTAACTTTAGTTGCATGAAGGGATATAGGGGCTGTTGAAATCTATGCTGGGATTTATTCTTGCCACAATTACTAATTCCCACTGCTTTCATGTTCCTTCAGCAGCAGTACAGCCATTATTAGTTCTAGGTACACCACAGGTTCCATCAACTTATTTCAAAAGGTATTCAGTTAATGCTCCCCTCCTGTGTCAAATGGTGACTCAAGCAATTGTACTTCCACTTACAGTATTCCATGACACAATCCTGTAATCATTTGACCACAGCTTAAATTGGTAGGGGAAAGGTAGATAGCCCTATTCTCTACAGAACAACTTCATCAAGAGCTAGAAATGGCACAGAACCATAAACAAGAGCCTAATCTGATCAGAGAAAATTCTGCAACCTGCAACATTCACCATCACAGGATGAAGCATCTTGACAGACATTATCACCCATGGCCATTATCACACTTCCCAGCTAAGCACGACTAAACTTTGCAGAATACTCATTACATCAGCCTAGTCAGGTATGATAATATTCTTGAAATCACAATCTTCATTTGAAATTTAAGAATGGCATTAACAGTATTCTTCATACATATGCTTTTAAGTCAAGCGAAATATTGACTACATGGATGCTCTTTAAAAAGAAAAAGCAGTAATCACATCCTTTGGATCAAGCAAGAGGAAATTCAGGCTTGCATATGGGATTCAACCACTGGCTCAAATTTGTCCAATATACAACAAATGTGAAGGCAGATTTTTCCCTCAACAGTACCTCCAAACTCACACTGCTGTCTCAACCTCACATTCTGTCTCGTCCTTCTGTAGCTGCTGACAAAAGGCAGAAATGTTAGGACTAGAGAAGACACAATCTAAACCTTATGGCAGAGACCAATACTTTAAATTGTGGACTAGAGTAAGTTTTCCCATTATATTTTTCCTTACAGAGGAGTTTTCTATTTTCCTATTTGTAATCTTCTTTTGACACTTTCCATGCTACATAGCAAAGGAGCTGCTAAAAACACAAACATGAACCACTGAAAGAAAAGGGGGAAGAGAGGTGCAAGTCTCACTGTGTATGAAAAAATTAACATTTCCTTTCCACAAGAGTAGAGGTCACTTCTAGCTGAGCTTCTTCAAGAAAAAAACAATGGGAAAAGAATAGTTGAAGGTTACCTAATATGGTAAAAAAAATGTTAATGAGAAAGACAAACCAAATGAGATACAACTGGAGAAGTCTCAATGCAAACATTACCAGACCTCTCCATGAGAACATAAGAAGTTTCTTGAAACCTTCTCTTTTTGTAGAAGTGAAAAGCATTATTACATCATTTCTAGAACAGTTATTTGTTGTACCAGTTTAGCTCACACTAGTGTCTGGGGCTTTTTTTTGTTTGTTTTTTGGTTTGTTTTTTGTTGGGTTTTTTTGGGTTTTGTTTTGTTTTGTTTTGCATGGCCTCCTTTATCTTATTCAGGGACTGACAGTGTTTCCACAAAACGTGAATGAGCTTCTTGGTTCAATCAGCAATATCCAGCTGACTTACCTGCATGATGCAACAATGAACCAGCACAGCCAAGGGAGATGCAGGACTCCACATCCCTCCATGATAAAGAATTTATCACTTTTTGGGGAACTGTGGCACCTAATTTTACTGCTCATGGGAAATACATTTAAAGCGGGTGTTCCATCAGGATGAAAATAATAATTTCCCAGAGAAAAGTCTTCCCATAGCATTTAGTATAAAGTAGATGCTCTCATCCCTGCTATAAGGATGGATTTGTAAAGTGTCAGCCCATCACTGCAAAAATACCTGCATTTCTTACAATAGTGTTAGCTTTTGTCTCAAGTCAGTCAAGCACAGGGCATGTCACTGCACTCTGGAGAGAAATGCTGTATGTCTATCACTTCCTTGAGGTAGTCAAAATTTCTGTTTGGCTTCAAGTACGCTAAATGAAGCAGAAGTTCCCATGCTCCCATAGGCTTTTCTGGATAATAGACAGGAAAGCAATTTAAACTTGCTTTAGTTCTACTGCTTGAACAACACAGAAGTACTATCTAAAGCAGTACACAGCTTTGAAACATTTAAAGCATGTATTCCAGTTGCTAAAGCATTAATCTGCATGTGTTAAAATGGCTTCAGACAAGACTTCAATCTATAATATTTAACATTTATATGCTCCTGTAAACAATTTTCATGTTTTAGTTCTGTGAATCAGAATTATCACCTTAGTGGTGCTTTACACTTAAAAAATATGCATAGACTGCACTGAATTCTTTCTGTGCTTTAAGTCTAATTTCCTAATTTTTATTCCAAACCATTAAAAAATACCAAGAAAAAAATACTGTTACTCATGCCAGAATAGCAAACTTAGCACAACAGCTCTCTGCCCACGCGTGCATACATACATCAGAAAGACCCCCAATTTCATTCTAGCATGTCTGACCTCAATCTCTCTGTGCCTTGCTGTTATTTTGAGTTAGCTGATTATATGTTATTTGTTTCAGTATGACCAGTGAAGGCCTGCATGCTGCATATTTTCCTCTCAGCTTGCCACAACATAAGCCATAAGCAGCTTGATTATCTGACTTATCACATTCATGATAGTAATAGTACGATCCTAGTAAAAGTGAATCAGGGATAAAAATAGTCTCAAAAATAATTTCCTGGGATTTCCTGGGTTTGGTTAGTATTAAGAAAGAGCTCATAATAGCAAGAAAATTAATACTGTGGGGGACCACCAGATGGATGTTTTATTTTTCTAGTAACTAAATATAAACATGCCACAAGTCTTGCCAAGCAAAACATAAAAATAGACCAAGCTCAGCTAAAACTCTTAAAACAAAACAAAAACTCCCATACGTTAGTTTACCAAATTGGTAGACAATGTCATAAAGGATTATGGCAGAAACATTGTATGTCTCACTTTCTAAAATTTTTCTAAAACAAATATCTATTTGTCACGCTGAGCTGTCTCATTGACTTTATAGTTTATAATCTGCTAAGAGTTTCTCATTAAATTATAGTATTGAAGGAACAGATTACTGCACAGCTTGATGAGAGTTCTTCCTTACTATAGTTCTACTTGATCCTACAGCAAATCTCTTCCTTTCTTGGAAAAGGAGTAATTCATAAACTGAGAATAAAAAAAGGCTTTTTTTCCAGTTTCAGATACACAGCACGTGTCCACAGCACTTAAAGGAGTATGTATACATCTGATTTTATCGTGTTTTCACGGATGATTTAATTTCCAGTTCAAAAGCAAAATGCATTTTTCCCCTCACTGTGAACCAAATTCTCTTCATCCTTAGAAACAAAAGGTTCTGGACTCCTTCTCCATTCCACATCTATGCAGGTATGAGGTACAAAAAATATCTTATAATCCTTCTTAACTAAAAGTTAAAAGCTTTTGATTCAATCTTACTACAATTCAACTTAGAAAAAGGAAACTTCAGAATTACAAAACCATTTTAAATCATCTTGAACCAGAACAGACAGAAAGAAGCAAATCATGAAATATCAACAATGTCCTAGAAAGGCAGATTCAACATACATGCTTTCTAACAACAAAGGAAAAAACCAAAAATTCAGGTATTACACTGAGAAAAAGTTAGTCTGAGACCACACAGACAGATAATTTTGTTTGTTTCCAAACTCATGAAATATTTTTACTTTCCTGCTGTGCTGCTTAGTCTTAATTAAAATAAAAATGCCCAAGTCAAAAGTCACTCATCAAGAGGAGATTTAGGCACATTTACATTTCTCTTGTAGCTCAGTTGTCAGAATTTTTTTGTCAGTGGGCATTTCTAAATGTGGAACAGCACAGCGAATATAAATAGTTGCATATTAGATTTCCAGTTAAATCTGAATTATTCCAAAATAGTACTGGTTTTACTAAACCTAGGTTGAGAAATACATACCTAAAAAAAATAAACTGATTTCTTCAATACATGTTTACCAAAGCAATTCTATTTTAAATTTGCAACCACATAAATTGATGTTCTCTTTCAGCAGTTCTAACTAAAATTTCAGTTTTTTCATAATATTGTGTTAAAAAAGCTCAGCACCACACAAAAGTAGAGGTACTAATTAATGCAGAGACTGCTAGAGTGGTGTCCATGTTCCATCTTATATTTTCTTTTCCAAGTGTCCTGGGGTGACTGTATGATGCCTGTATCCCCAAATCGTGTGTTCTGTTTATGTTATATATTAAGTTCTGCACCTTTAAGACTGGTTCTGAGAGCAAAGAGGAGAAAGAAGAAGCCGCAGTTTGTTTTCAGACCCAGCCTTCACTGCCCCACAGCTCTCTTTGGACTGTGTTGTCTGCAGCACGGACAGACAGCGGGACAGAGCTCTCCTTTGCTTTTAGTTAGTTTTTAGCTAGCTGGGGCAGGGAAGTTCCCTGGACTGTGGTTTTTTTTCCTTTTTCCTTGGATTTGTTCAAACCTGCTCTGGACTGGAAACCCAGAACACCCCAGGATCTCACGCCTGTGGCCCACCGGGGCCTGAGCCTCGGCACTCTCCAGTGCCTGAGAGACTGAGAAGGGACTGAGCGAGCCGAGCTGCACCTCNGGGGCAGCTTGAATCTGTTCTTTTTTCCTGGAGAGACCCCATTTGGAGGTTTCCTCTCAAATTTGTCCTAAACCAGGACACCAAGTTTGATCAATATTATCTTAAAGAGTAGTAGTTTTCAAAATAAAAAGATAACAAGTCAGATGTAAACTGAACTGCACAACAGGTATGCCAGTAAAATAAGTAAAACAGGACCTCAGAAGAGGTCTATGAATTCTTAGTCCATATAATTATATTGGCTTAGTTAACACATTTGTAACTGGCCGCAGAAAACCCCCATAATGTACTAATAAAGGCAAATTCACACACAAACCCTCAATTTTCCTTGACAAAATACACTTCAGGAGGCATGAAAATCTGTCTTGGAATTCTCTTGGGAAGCAGATTTTCACAGATCTACTGAACCATCTGGCATTCATAGATTACCAAAAGAAACACTGAGATCATCACTGAAATTATAGAGAAGTGGGCCAGGCCTGAATCTTGGAGCACTGTAACCATGAAAAGCAGCATCTCTGATGCATTTAGCTAACACAAACTGAATTTACCACCTCATGATACCACCTAATCAAAAAGGGTTGATATTGCCTCAGTTGTTTTAAACATAGATATGGAACATTCAAGAAGGTTAAAATAAAAAAAATAAATAAATAATAGAAAATGTAAGATGTTTAGTGCAAATTCATTAGAACTTTTAGAAGCCCAAATCTTAGTGATCTCAGTGAGCTCACAGCTCACAATTTGATATTTGTATCATTACTTAAAGTTTGAGAGGAAAGAGAAAATTACTTTTGACAAAGAGCTCATCAATCTGTTTGGCAATCAAAAGAAAGATGAAGGAAGACCAAAGAGTGATTTGATTACAGGACAAATGTCTTAAAGAGAACAAGAGTGGAACGAAAAAAAGCTCCTCTGCAGAGCAAAGGGCTCCTTAATATAGTGAAGAAAGCCACAACAAATATTGTCTAAAAGCTGCAGACAAATTCATGTAGGAAGGCATGAATTTTTAATAATGAGGTTGACGAATCATTCAAATCATCATTGAAGGAAGAAGGGGTTTTTTTTAGCTTCTTAAAAACAGTGACAATTTTCTCATCTGCCTCCATAGCCTCATCAGTAGGCTTGATATAGCACTTCTTTCAGTATGCAAGAATATAAATATATGCCTATAGGGACAATAAAAATCTGTTAATATTTTTATTTTCAAAGTGAAAGGTTTCTGCTGAAAGAAACCTAGTCAAAATTCATATTATGGGTTTTTTTTTTTTAGTTTTACTGTAATGAGGTTGGGGTTTGATGATTTTATGTACAATAGTTAAAAAATTCAATGGCTACAGGTAATTTATTGCATTAAAAAATCCAAAGAAGAAAGCAAAAGAAATATTTTTCTCAGGACAAAATTTTAAAATATTTAGTTTAGTAATTGTGGAAGGTAAGAAAGATAGTGCTTCTGAGAGCAATTTGAAAAAAAAAATCCTTAAATATTCAGGCTTCACAGCCACAAGTGTCTATGGGTTTCTTGAGCAAATCATATGACCCATTAAAAAATGCAGACAGTATCATTACTTTCTCCAAATTATCATAAAATACTTACATTGTTATCAAAAGAACTGCTCTTGTGTTTAATATGAGTATTTTGTCCTACAGAATGGTAAGAAATTAAGCCCAAGTTGAGATTGGATAATTGTGAATGAATAGTGAAACACTGCTTGGAAGGAAAAATTTTCTTCCATTTTTTCTTCCTGTCTCAAGTCTGTTTCCTGATTGTTTCAGCATCTTGGCAATTTCATGTGATTCTTTTCCAAGCATATGAAATAGTCCTTTTCTGATAAACTGAGCTGAAGAAAAAGTGAAAAATATCTGACTTCTGATTTGAACAAACTGCCTATTATTGATTCAGCATGACTCATCAATATTCAGCTGAATCCAGGTCCAACTTTTACTAGCATACTCTCCTGCTGCTACCAGTTCAGCTGGGAAACCACATCACTGTAACATTTTCAGAATTGTATACTATTCAGCAAACTGTTAGGAGGGTAGGCAGGTATATAACCATTTATCTAGATTTTTGGTTACTTGCTGTTCCATTGAAGAATCCCAAGCAGAAAAAACCTACAAATCATAACACTAACGAATCTAATATTTAGGATAGGATTAGATATTCCAGTGTGACAGACTGTGAACATAATTTATCTAAAAAAAAAACTGTCCTAATGAAATAAACTCTTGAGTCTACAATGTCCAAGCAGTCACTAAAGAATCATGGGTCATTTCTATTACAGATATGGTACAGAAGTCCAAAGAATCATCCATCCAGAAAAACGAAAGCTAG
The DNA here is from genome assembly GCA_013399455.1 of Anthoscopus minutus. Lineage (NCBI taxonomy): Eukaryota > Metazoa > Chordata > Aves > Passeriformes > Paridae > Anthoscopus > Anthoscopus minutus. The sequence continues at coordinate 162,900 of VWYI01037225.1, read as the reverse complement.
GTTGTGGTAATAAATCTTGGAAGGGCCAGTCAGTTCTTTAGTATATTTTACAACAAAGAGGGGAAAAGTAGAAAAATGAAGATGCAAATGCCTAATTCTAGTAAAGGAGAAGGCATGAACTTCCATACTCAGAAGCAAACCAAATTTCTTATATTTAATGAGTCTCCAGAAAAATGTCTACTAGCGTCAACTTCATACTTCACTGAATCACAATAACTGTCAGCAGTTAGTTTGTTGCAGTTTTTTGTTGTGGCTGTTTTGGGGTTTTATTTCCCAGAACTGAATAAGGTCTGTGAAATTTTTAAACTGCACCTAAATAAAATGTGTGGTATTCCCAAGTTTCTGAAAACACTTAAAACACCACTGAAGCTCATTTTACAACTAAATGCATTACCTTAAGCATTATTCAGCTACATGAAAACAATCTCCTTGTATCTGAGTTCAAGTATCATGTTATCTGTTTAGAAAATCATGTTTTTCATTTATTGTTCTTCTTGCATTTGAAATAGATTAGATCACATTACTTATCTACATAATTCAAGCACACAGAAAATAATTAAAAATGTTTCATATACAAGTCTAGCTTTTCTTTCATCTAATGAGAAAAGTTAATATTTCAGACTTTCTACTACTTGTATAACTGTTGCAAAACCAAGTGATGGTAACACAATGCCAAGTTGCCCTTTCCCCAACCAAATGCAAGTCCTTATTAGCTGCAACACAGACGAACTTGTTGCTCAACATCAAAACCTACCTCCACAACAGCCATGATAACCAACACATAGCTTCCTGAAGATAAGATTCATTCACTCTTATACTGGTTATCTATATGTATTTTTTAAACTAGAAACATACAAAAAATTTTGAATGTCTTTTACATATCACTGTAGAACATCTGTTGCAGCAACTACTTCTTCAATAAAGACTGGCATGTATGTGCTATAGCTGCTAGGTAGCTCTGTGGAAATAATTTGGGCTATAAATAGGCAGAACCAGATTACTGACTGGAGCTATGGCCTTATGGAGGTATGGAATCTTTCTATTTCATCCCCCAGCATTAACACACCCTCTGTGAAAAGGACTGTAGTTTGACTTCAACATTGATTGCCCCCTGCAATAAAAAAAATCTTCAGCCTTAAGAAATATATAGTATTTCTGTGGATTCAAAAAGCATTTGAACTGTTACCTGTGGAAACGTAATCTGAAACAGAATGCCAAATATACCATGCCATCATTTAGACAAGATCCTACTGCCCCACACATTCCTCAAAGATAAACTCGTGTATTTTGAGAAATTGCTAGAAATCCCCAGTAGCGGACTGAGCCTATATTTTGATTTCAAAGAGTCTTGAAAGTCATTCAGCAGATGGCTCTGGAATATTTTTACCTTGTCACTTGCACATAAATAGAAGAACACTCCCTTCAATACAGCAAATGTGTGCAAGCTTTAGAAATCTGCTCTCAGTTGGTCAGGGCTTTTGTAAGACTGGGAAAGCTCAGTTTTAGTGGCCAGAAGACCAGCTCTTCTCTCTTGGATGACAGATATTGAGTACAGACCACTAGAGTCATCCTTCTTTTCCTTGTGAAAGTCCTACAGCACAGTAACAAATCTTTATTCTGAGGAAATCTCTGATGTGCAGAAGTCACATCGACAGCTCAACTTAGGATTCTCCTATGCTGGCCCCTTCAACAGACACACATATCAAAATCATGCGTCAAGAGAAGATATGGAAAAGAATGTAAAGACAATTACATATAATTTATCTTAATTTTTAGTGAAAAGCTCTAATTATTCTTTGCCTGAAACAGACTTTTCATTGTGGTCTATTATCAAGCTCAATTTTCGCTCTATTTTCAGATGTAAAAAAAAGATTTTTAATTTTATTTTCAAGTAAGCATGCAATACATGAAAACATAAAAAAATCTCATATATATATGTTAAATGTAAGAGAATCAACAGAACAATAAACAAGTAATATCTTTAGTGCAACACAGAGTTATTCCAGTATAAATAGATGAAGAAGCAACATAAATCTGTGTTTATGCCAGCATAATCAGGTATCATCTGTGGAAACACTTTTAAAATTAAAACAGGAATTACTGTACATTGCATAAGGACTTGGACAGAAGTTCGTTATATCAGCTTCCTTTTTCATTTCAATTAGGTGGTAACATAAAACAATTTTACTACTTCAAGTGCATTTTTCAAGCTCACAGAATAAAACAAAATAACTTGTGCTGCTTAGAAAAAGACCATCATTAGAATGTAAAGCTACTGAATAAGATTAATGTTAATGAAATATTTTCAGGAGACCATACAAGACCTAAATCTCTTTTTAACATATGGACAATAAAGGGAAGTATCAATGGTCAGATATTTTTATGTATATTTCAAAGTACTTTTAGGATTTCTCAAATTCTACACTGTAATAATAAAATAAGTGCAAGCTTAGCACTTACCCACAGATGCATAATCATTGGGAAGTTCAGGATAAAGTTTGTTCGTATTCTTTTTAGCTGAAAGAGAAAATAAAGCAGTACATGCTAACATATATTGTTATATTCCGTATACTGCTCTTCTAATACAAGTTCAAGAGTTATTACATTATTGCAGTTAACTAAGGAGCAGTGCAGAAGAAAAAAATACAGACTTTGCCTCATACCCTTAACCAGAGAATTAAGATAGCAAGAGGAGCTGCATGGTAAAGCTTCACTTTGAATGAAAGCACTTTGTTAAGACAAACTGTTAAAAAGCCAAAATTCTCTCCTTTAACGATTAAAATATAAAGACAACCTAAAGAGAAACTATGATTTCTAGAAACTAGAAATTTCTAGAACTAGGACCAGCAGTTTCTAGTAGGATTGTTCTTTTTACTAAACAGTTTCATTGTACTATGGGGCCTCTATGTATCAGTAACATGAATATTTCCTTTGAATTATCACATGATTCTAACTATAAAAACACTGTTTCTATAGCAAATCTGTCAAGAGAGGAGAGGTTTGTCAATATAAAACAGACAAATGCTTTAGTCTTTATCACTCATGGCACTACATCAACCTGCTTTCAGTGTTTGTCCAAGGAAGAGAAGGCAGCTGCTACAATACCTGCATAGTATTAATTAGTTTTAATGCTCTAATTTTATGAAGATAATTAATTAGCCATTATCAAAAATTTTCACCTGGTGGTGTAGGTCTAACAGTAGGTTTAGGTGGCTCTGGTCTGGATGATGGTCTAGCAGGTCGGTCATTTACCTAAAGTACAAAATTTTTTTAAAAAACAGCATCACATCTGGACATAGGTTTTGACATCAGAGCCTAGACGTATGTCAAGTTACACTGAAAAAGAAATTAAAATTACTCTTTCTATACTAAACTTGTAGGATCTCAAGAAGCATGGTAAATACTAGTGAATCATACATGACACTGAAGCAAATCACCATGTAACAAAGCTGAAAGTAAATGTTTGTCTATCAGTAACATCAATGTATGTAAGAAAATATGTTCTACAGTCCCAGTATTACATTATAAATGCGATTGTCTGAATGGAAGATAGAAATGGTAGAAAAACTAGGAGTATTCAATTTGCAATTAACCTGACTAAAAATACTTGATCAAACACTCCTAATCACTATTTCATATTTGATAATGCACAATTACAAAACAAGGATGTATTCTGTTATTCTGGAAAATGCAAATCAAATCTTGTCCCCAAGAACCTAGCAGGGAAATACTTGAACAAATGTTCCACATGCAGTAAATGACATGTGCTACACCTTCATTCATCCAACAGAGAAGTTAAAAATGGCACATGAACATCAGCATTAACACTGACAACGAACAGCTCAGGAACAGGGAGAGCTTATGTGAAAAAGTAGTGCAGAAACCCTTCTTTGTTCCCTTACAGATTTTCCTGGATTATTTTTTTGCTCTTCATTTTCATACACTTCGGTGAAGGATGCCAGGATTTCGTAAAGATCATCTGCTTGAGCAGGGAAAGGCACGTCCCCAAGCAGGATGGCACTAGCACGAATGTCCTGTCCATAAAACCTGATTTAAAAAAAACATATTTCAGGTGTTTGATTATTATTACATTTCAAATTCCAGATAAACACATTGTGTAAATGCTCCCCATCTCCACCCCTAGCCCTGCATTTTTCCTGCTGATCATATACTGAGAAATGACAGAACTATAATCAAAGCTATACATTTGGAAAACTGACCACAGCCTCCATTTTCCTGCATCACTTGAGAGGAGAAGGAGGAGGTAGAGAAGCTGTGATTTAAGGGGAGCCCAGTAAGATGGAAAGCGTGTGGGGGAAGGGTGTTGCTTTCTAGATTTGTGCTTATTTCTCATCCTATTCTCTAATTAACTGCAAATAAATTAAAATAATTTTCCCTTGATGAGGTTGGAGTTTTCTAACACCAGTTGGTAAGTGATCTCACTGCCTTTATCTCAACTTATGAGTTTGTCATCATACTTTTTCTCCTCCCTTTTTCTCCTCTGCTGAGGAGGGGGAGTGGCATGTGGTGGCTAGCTAAGGTCAACCTGCCACAGATTAATAATCTGTAAGCACTTAGCATCATCTCAATATCCATTGCAAGATGTCTATATTGAAGAAACCCTTGTCCTTCAAAAAATTCTTAACTGAACATAGTATGTTTTGACAAAAAACACTTTTTCCAAAGTGAATGTGTTCTAGTTAATTCTATCACCGTGCTTTCACTGAATCTTTTAGATTTTAAGAGAGCTTACTTGCGATTTGTTTCTTTCCTTTCAATTAAACAGGTTCCTTCCAGAGATACGCCTGCAAAAAGTCCTCGAGATTTGCAGTACGTATAGACAGCAGCAGAGCTCCTCAGGGCAACATCCCCTTCTAAATTTCTAGAAGGAAAAAGTTTTGGTTGATATTCTTCAATATAGTATTGTAGTATGAACAGTAATAGTATTTTTCTTTTTTTAATCCTTCATTTTTTTTACCCTATATTCAAAGAAAAGCACAAAACAGCACTGCCTTATATGAATGCTCCCCATTAGGTCTCTGAGAGACTGGACTCTTCATGGTTTATGACCCAAAACAATCAAGGAAGCTCCAGGGTGGTTGCTGAGGCCAGGTTTGCATCCTTTGAGGTGAGTTTGGGTGTGCAGTGAGATTCACACAAGACAGAGCAGGAGGCTGCAAGCCAGGCTTTCAGGCTGATGAGGCAAATCCTGCCAGGTGGGATGGCACCTTTTATTACAGTATTTGTTCCTCCTTACACAACTTCCAATCCCTCCCCCAGGGAAGGTCTGACGAAGCATAACTGACTCAATGCACTGACAATAGAAGCAGTTGTTTGGTCTGAGAAGGGATCATAAACCATCAAAGACTCCCAAAGCAGCCTCAGACTGATTCCTGAGGCCTTGCACCAAAGGAATGAATGTGATGCAATGGGATGCAACAGATTAGTCTGTGACAGAGACAGTGTCAAACCTCCCAACCAGGGGAAGTACCTGGGTGTTCCCAACTGGCCTGAACATAGCCATTGAACATGCATCCACTGAACTCTAAGCCTCACCATCAAGAAAATCAGAAGAAGAGAATCAACAGGACACTATTGGTATCCACAGATATTTTCTACTTGGTCTGTCTTTCTGTCACTCTTCCTCTTTTTCTTTCTCTCTCTCTCCCCCACTCACATTTACTGTTAAATAAAATCCACATTATTGACCTTCAGCATATGGTCCCACTTGCATCTTATTTGGACAGAGGAATCTCACTAATAATTTCAATAACTGGATCTTAACAGCCTCCCTTGAAAACTGTTAAACCACACTTTAATCACATTTTAAAATGATCTGATTATGTTTGGACTGATGACTGAAACTCTATTCAGTATTTCCAAATCCTCCTAGACTTTATGGTCATCACAAAACTTACTTCAAGTAAAGCCTTACTCGACCTCAACAGATTTGTAAGATTACAGTATTTGTCCTTCACAGGATCACATAATACTTTAGGTTTAAACTCATCTCAAAATGGATATAACAACAAATTGAAAGCAGGTTGCTCTGGACATTGTCCAGCCAGTTCTTGAAGAATTCTAAGTTCATAATTCCACAGACATTCTGAGCAACCTGTATCAGCACTCAATTTTATTCATGCCAATTTTTTTTTCTCATATCCAGTCAGAAACTTTCTTGTTTTGATATATGACAATTACTTCTCATTCTCTTCCCATGCACCTCTGTAAAGAACTGGGGTCTGTCTTCTTGGTGATGCCCTGTTGGGAATGCAGACTCAGAAGGTCTTCTCACATCCAGGTTCAATAAGTGGAGATCCCCCAGCCTGATCATTCACATGCTGTGTTTCCCTGGCTATTGAGGTAGTGGTTCACTGCACACAGGTTTATAAACAACTTTTTGCAGCATTAAAACTCAACACTATATTCTAGGCACAGTCTACAAAATGACAAGTAAAGGGGAACAATCACTTCCCATATCTACTGGCTACAGTCCCATTGATGCAACCCCCCTACACTGTTCACTGCCTTTTCTGTCAGGAATCACTGGTGGCTTAGCCTCACTGGACCCTAGCACTTTCTCTATAGGGCAGTTGCTCAGTCTGGTGGTGGGTTCATCCAGCTAGGAGTGCAGAAACTTGGCACTTGTCCTTGTTTAATTTCATGAGGTTTCGTGTTGGATCTTTCCTCTACATTCTATAGCTCCATTTCTCTGAATGGTGGCCCTACCCTGAAGTGCATTGGCGGCACCCCTGGTTTGGAGCTGTCCACAAACTGGAAAAGGATATTTTGCAACTGCTCCTCTAGGTCATTGATAAAAATACCAAGCAGAAGTCCTAGAAGAGTTTCCTGATGAATTCCTAAGAAATCTGGCTTTAGACTTCAACATGAACTATTTACCACTGCTCTTCTAACCTGATGATCTGGTTCTTCACCTGTTTGCTCATCTCCCCATCCTGACATCTATGTCCTAGCTTGGACACAGAGATGTTGCAGGACAGTATACTAAATGCCTTTATAGGGCACATGGCACTCACTGCCCTTCCCTGATCCACAGATCTCTCTCTTCTGTGCAGTAAGTACCATCCTTTTATTTTGTTAGAAAAGATTAAAAACCAGCAAGAAAAACTTCATCATAATAAAAAAATAGCTATAAGGAGGCACATATTATATAAGCAGAGTCTGGGGTAGCTGTGCTTGGTAAGCCTAGAGAACAGAAGACTTGGGCCAAACCTAACAGCAGGCTTCATGCATCTATGGAGAGGTAATCAAGAGTATGAAGCCAGGCTCTTTATAGAAGTGTATAGAGGAAGAATAAAATACCATTGATGTAAACAGAAAGAAGAAATACCTTGACTGGATGTAAGGCAGGAGAGGTGAACAGTAGAGCAGGCTGCCCAGAGAACCAAGCAGACTCCCAAACTCAGGATTTTCAAGATCCAACAGGAAAAAAGGATGGAGCAGCCTGATCTGAAGTCGTAACAGACCTTGCTTTGAGCAAGAGCTTGGAGTAGCAGTCTTGCAGGGCTCATTTCCAAGTAAAATTATTCAGTGATTATTTCACCTCATCTTTCAAAGTAAACATGCTTAACCACTTAAAAGAAATTATTTGGTGTAGTTTTTATTTAATGTTGGAAAGATCCGTGGTGACAGAGAGCACAGACCCATATGTTACTGAAAATCATAGTTCTATCAGGCACAGAAGCACTTGCGCTCTTCATTGTGCCTAGCCAAGTAGTCTCCTTCAAAAAGAGAGCAAATCTTAGAACACTTTCCTTCTACCAACAAATGACTTAATCAGGAAAGAAATAAAAAAGAAAAAAAAGAAAAAAAAAGTGATTAGCAAGAACAATATGGTCCCATCAGCATACAGGTTGCCCAGGTTGTTTTGTAGCATACAAAAAAAAATGCCACATCAATGTGGCTTTTAAAAATTATCTTCCATATATTAGGAAAATATATTACCCACCTCCCCAGGGGTCCAATTGCCACAGTTAGATTTCCTCCAAGTGTAAGATTCCCTCCTTTGGCAAAAGCTTCTACTGCTCTTTCATGATTCAGGATTATTACTAAGTCTGAGACCTATAAAATATCAAATAAAATAGTACTTTTTAAGAAGAAAGAACAGCACAGGAGATGATCTTCCTTTCTTGTAAAGGATTATTTTGAAACAGCTTTCATGACAAAGTTGATTCTTTTTCTGCAAGGTATTTTGAATGAAAAATCCTTTCAACTACTTTTTAAATCAAATTTGACTGATTTTTTCAAAGCGCTAATATGGTCAGTATGTGATAAACAACAGATATAAGAGAAATTCTATGTTAATTCAAAATTACTAATTGACAATTTCTTATTTTCTATTGCTCACACAATTATGAAGGCACATTTTCAGATATGAATCATTTTGATCCTCCAATAATTAAACTAATAAATGCAAGAAAGAACTTACTAAA
>VWYI01037225.1:137695-154399 GCA_013399455.1 Anthoscopus minutus | reverse complement strand
AAAATTCTGGTCCGAAGAATAAAAAGTATGAAGGATACAGGTGCTATTCATAAAACTTTATTTTCATGACAGGAGTTTCATGTATCTGTGAGTGTGTATATGAATTATTAATTAACTTTTTAAGACTTGGATATGAGATTTAGTCAGTTGCTTCAAGAACCTATCAAACCTAATAACTGAAGAGGTAGCAATAAACCCAGGGACTACTGCACCTGATCTTTCATCTGATGGACTTGACTGAAGGCCAGGTTCAGAAAATAACTTTCAACTTACCCCAAATTCCAAACAGTGACAGCAGGGAATACAAGAGGAAATACCAGATTATTTGCAAAACAAGGCTGGCCTAGAAGTGTTATACAGAGCATAAGAGAAGTCTTTGTTATTAGCCCCCTGGTAACCTCCACCCCATCCCAAACAACAGATGGCTATGGGAGCAGTTTGTGAATCATCCAGAGATGGAGGAAGAATGTCTTTCAGGATACTGCTTCCCTCTCTTACCCATTAAGAAGATGAATTTATTGTTAAAGATAAGCAAATGCATAGTGAGAAAACTTCAAGGAAAGCATTTATATGACTTTTAAAACTGGTCTTTTATTTGAGATACCAAGTCACTGTGACTTCTGAAGCCTGTGATCTCCTTTTTGTTACTCAAAAGCATTGATAAATATCACAACAATTATGTCAACCATTATCTCTCCTACAGGAATACATTTCCCCCAGTTTCTAAAACATCTAAGTTTATAAAGGACTAGAAGAATGCTGAAATGGCAGTCTGGGCTCCTAAGTCACTCAGGTATTTCTGAATAACACATAATTTCTAGAAGAAATAAAAAAGATTGTGTTATAATAATGTCAGTAAGGAAACAGCATTTTGTAAGCTGACTATAATTTCAAATGAAGGGCACTTCAGTATGAGTATTACTCAGAGAAAAACTCTTCTCATAAATAAATTATATATTGAAATTATTTGATTCAGTATCAATACGAAATGTCTATGTTATCTAAAATACCAGGTGGGGATGATTAAAAGAAAATTTTCATAGATCAATTGAAACACACAAAGAGGCTTAAAAGGAAAGAAAAAACCAAACAAATTCCATAACAAAACAAACTCTGGGGTTCAAACTGAACACTTGATAATGCAATCAGATCAAACCAATGAAAATCCTTTATAAAAATGAATGATTTTGTATTCACATCATCCTTTGAAAAGTGCATGCAATAATGCCTGAGATCACACAGTGAACAATGAGGAACGAATAAAGTATTGATCTGTTGCTCAGTATGTGAGTGCTGGCTCTGGCTGCCAGGACAGGGAGAGCTGGCTAGCTGTAGATGTACTGAGGGCTGGCAGGGGTCACCCAGGCCAGCTGTACATGGATTCTTCTGAAGGGCAGAAAGAAGTCCATTGCAAGAGATCTTGTTGGCAGCATAATGTTACTCTGATTTTCTTAGGGAATCAGCAGAACAGAAGCTAAACAGAGAGAAGGACGAGTCTGGAGGCTAGGGTGGGGAAGCAGAGGAAAGATGAAAATACACAAGTGTCAAGGAGCTGTGAGGAAGAAGAAATGGGAAGCAGAGGTAGAGCTGGCTCAGCTGACCGGGGTTTAAATATGTTGGGAGTCCTTTACTTAAGCATTTCTGATGGCTGGAACTGGCTCCTTTTCTATGGTATTCCTTCAGAATAGGCATCACCAGTTTTGGTGCTTTACAAATTGAAAGGTCATGTCAGGGACCACAAGTGTGAGTGGGAAATGCGTGAAGTACAGTAACATTAAGTGGAGTCCATTTTACTCCACCTTCAATTCTTTACACTGTTTCTTGCCAGATGGAGTCCCTGTGCCCTTTAGTTAAGCATTTGACACAGTATTAAGTATAGGATGCCTTTTCAATTAACTTAAATTTTCTTGCATGTGAACACCAACAGGAAGCTCTTAAGTGAAAAATTCAGTCTGCTAGAAGTGAGAAATCAAGGAAATTAGAGTCATGTCACTTCTTTTCATCTAAATATCCTCTAATAATTTGACTGATGGGATCAAAACTCTTTTTTTTTGTCTTGCAGAAATGGATTTCATAATATTTTTGTACATAAAAGCAGATTCTGGTATCACACTAACATTTAGATCTTTGTCAATGTATTATAATTTCTTGCAAAAAAAGTTACCAACAAGTATATCAAATGCAAAACCATACCTCAATTCCAATTTCAAATCCACCACCAAGACCAGCAATTCCTATTGCAGAGGGAGCAGACCAGGCTGTCATGTAAAACAAGATAAATTTACATATACTAGAAGAAATACTCATTTTATTATTACAGTTAAAAAATGCTAACAAATTCTCTATTTAAAACTATGTTCAAAGCCACTACAATAGAATCTTAATTATAATGCTTCATCCTACAGAAAAGGATTTAAGAAATACAAACCCTCACAACCTAAACAATTCCTTGCTAAAAATTATTTATCATACACTTCTTCATAATCAGATATAATCAATTTTTCTAATTAATTTTATACTATGCATTTATGTATTTCATCCTTTTCCAAAAAGATACTGAAAACATTTACATTTGGTCAAACAAAGGTACTAAAATTTGAAAGCAGCTTTCACATCAAACACTGTCACCTGTCACCTATTTGCCTGACTCATCACACATCTCCTGTTTTATGCTGTGAAAGAATAATGAAAAAATATATTTTTATATCTTTTAATTCTCTCATGAAGCACAAAAGGAAAATATCCACTTACTTCCATTGGGAAGACGAGCTAATACAATTCCACTTCCACCTCGAGCAGTCACCAAAAATCCAGCTTTGATAACAGACAAAACTGCAAGGCCTTTGGCTTTAGCTATTACATGAGCTGGAACAACAAAATCATTTATTCAAGACCTTGTAAGAGAAGTTCTAAGAGAAGGGGAAAACAAAACCCAATATTTAACAAATATGAACACAAGAGTCAAATAATTGAAGCAAAAGCTTAAAAAAAAAACTGCAGGAGCCACAAACCTAGCTGGAGGTCACATTAACCTGTGACAATCTATGCACTGCCACAACTGCTTCAGCTGCCCTGATCAGCTTGTACAGAATTAGTTTGTTTAGTGCCACACACTTTGTGTGTGAGTACCCCTGGTAAGATGAACAGCCAGTGAATAGCTGACAACCATATCTCTAAAAATTGTTGGAGTCCAAATTTAAATCATTGCAACATAGAGCAGCCTAATAAGCTTGTATCATTAGATAGTGTTTGTGGCAAGTTCTGATGTGTCATCATCCTTAAAATCTTATTGCAGACCTTCCAGAACAGTTAGGGATTCAAAACCACAACCAGCAACACCAGGTGGAGGAACACAGAGTAACAACTGCAAAAACAAAGAGGACAGCAGCAAGTAAGAGTGCTGTATCAAAAGGAAAATTACCCTGATTTCTTTGCATCAACTTATTTTAATCTAGCTAATTCTAATTAACACAGATATTCAAAAGCTAGAGCTACTATTCCAGGTTCCCTCTTAAGAACATACATTTACAGGGTTGAGCATAAGACAGTCTGTCCATCCCAGGGGGAAGCCTTCCAGTGCAGGTACCTTGTAGCAGTAAACATTCAAAACATCTCTCCTAGTAAATAACATCTGCCAAGAATACAGCAAACTGAAACGCTTTACTTCATATTTTCAAAGTCTTTGAAATATTTTCAAAGAAGTTATGGCACCCAAAATTTTCATTCATCTCTGTCTAAGAGTGGTCAGTGAAAACAGAGGGAATTGGTAAAGACAGCATGACTGCAACACAGGGAGTGTTGAAGGCTCTAGCTGAATCAAAGCGTTTTCTTTACTCACGTGGTATGATTTTGTCTGGTCCATTTCTGGAAGTTATTTCTGTGAATTCTCGCAGTATTTTAGCTGCCTTTTTAGCTTCTGACTTCAGGTTGGAAGGTATAGGGTTGTTCACTGTAAAACATGAAAAAAATAAATTATGGTCAGTTTAGGATATCTCATATGAAAAAAACAGCATCATTTGTATGGGAAAACTGGTTCTTTACAAATAAAGAGTAAATCAAACAAACACAGAACAAGCCAATGTAAGAAGTTTTCTTCTGCATCAGATCCACATTTTGTTTCTGACAGTTTAACTGAAGACCCTACTTAATAAAACACATAAGCCTGATTCCTTTATGCTATCTCTTTCTCTTGCACATGCTCAGAATCCACACTGGTAACAGCAGGGGTGTTTCACATCCTTAGTTGTTCTTGTCACTATTTATTAATAGGTTTATAGCATAAAAATTTGTCTAATGCCTTTTCAAATCTGCTGATACTCTGTCATTGGAATTCCTGTACCAGCAGTTCACCTCCTGCTTAAAGAAATACATGCTCTATTTTAAATTAATCTGCTAGTTACAGTGAATGCCTGCTAGCTCAAGTCTCAAAAGTTCTGGTGAACACCTCATGCATTCAAATTATCTACTACCTTCATCCTTTTACAAATAGTCAAAGCCCCCAGCCTGCTCCACTCTTTCAGGAGTCTCAGCCTTCTTAGTCTCTCCTCAGGGTAGTTGCTCTATCACTGACCACTCTAATTGCTCTTTATACCACTGTCAACTCTGCTGTACTTCAAACAGCAAAGCAATTGGCAACTACTGACTTACAAACATTAAAAATGTCACATCTCTTCAGGATGCTTCTCTTACAGAGCTAAACATGCCTTATTCTGAAAGTGAACAAAATTCTCTTTCACACCAAGAAATTTTCTTCAGAGAAATACTTCCTGTTGAAGGTTTTATCAATATTTCCTTTCCAATGTGACCTAACATAAGCCCCTCATGTATTTCAAATGAGGAAAAAGCACAGATTAGAGATAAGCTATTTTACTTTAAAAAGCTGAAGAATACAGTAGCAAACACATAAAATCTTGAAATCTACCCCCTGAAGCAATGAGATCATAAAGTCTACAGAATTGTGTTTATTCCATTTTGATCCACCAGATCTGCTGTCACTAGTTAACAACTAGACAGAATCAAGTATTATAAATTATTAGTATTCTGCAACATTATAAATGCCATTTTATGTATGAATAGTAATGTTTCACCTGTAGATTTGAAAAAAGAAGTCTTAGTGCAGTTAAAGAGATAGGAGTTTGTCTTAATTGTTACATCTACCAGAATCCCTCAGAGCTACTTAAAGTATTGTTTTCCTGTCCAGTCATAACAACACTTACTATTTCCAGTTTTATCAGAATCAAACTGTCCAGCTAACACATAAAAATATTGCCAGATCAAAGATGCATCTAGTCTCACATCACATCTCTGAAAAAAAACTAGTGACAACATTTCCATAAAATTCTACTGTTTCTAAAATCACAAACATATAAAAAAGACTATGCATAAAGAAACAACATTCAGTCAAAAGTGGACTATTTGTTTCATTGGCATTCCCTGAACATTCATTCATCTCTTCCCTCTGGGCATCATTCCCACCCAAAATCAAGAGGGTGAGGGCTAAATGCGTGTGTATCTAAACCACTACAATGCATTTTGAGGTTACATCAATGAAGCTTAGAGAGCAATTCAGCTCAGACCAAGTAAAATACATAGCAGCAAGTCAGCCAGGTTTCTGCCCAGCTTCCATTGACTAGAAGACAACAGACCTCCATTTTTCAAATAGAAGAATACACTGGTAGTATGTTCTCCAGGCAAGAAGGAAGACTCCAAGAACAAAAGAGATTTTGACAGGGGAATGTCTGATTAGCATCTCCTGAAACAGCTTGCAGCAACATTTGGCTTTGGTGAAGATGCAGCAGGTACAACCTTAGAGAGTTTGAAGTGACATCAGCCATCAGAAGGCTGTGCAGAAATATCAGCCTCTCTGGGAACAAAAGGATAGAATAGGAATGTATATAATAGGCTAGAATAGGAATGTATAGACTGCAACAGACTCTAAACCACACTGCAGTTATCAGAGTAGAAATATTAATTCTATCTCCTAATAATCCCTTCTCTTTTCAGAAAATTAAGATGATATTCAAGACCCTGAGCGTGATAGGATAGGAGAAGGCAAAGCTCTGAGTACTCAGGATATTATGAGAAGTTCTTGGCATGTGAATTTTCTCTGACTGTTACAGTACTAAAATTGTCAAACTGCTTGCAGGAGTTTTGAACATATATTTCTTCTGTGGCTGGAAGGCTTCCACAGGCTGGAACCTGGCTATAGGACAAGAGGAGTGGCCAGTGTAACTCAAATAAAACATGAATTCAAAAGTGCTTTTGGTAGCAGCTTGTATTTCATACAGATTACAAGAAATCCCTTAACTAAATCCACTGAGAAAACTAGATGTTTTCAGACCTGAAAGTCTGAAAACAAGAAGAATAGAGTGGGAAAAAAGTGTTAAATCACATTACAGTTTTTGCAGAATTGATTCAGAAAGATTTGATGGTTTGCATGCCACTGTGCATGTAGGAGCTACTATTTAATTGAAGACAATTCAAAGCTGAACTTCAAGAATCAGGAAAAGTAATACTGTTACTACCTCACTGTTCTTTCACCTCTCAATATTATGTATTAGTTGCTAGTTGCTTGGAGCAACCTTCTCTAGTCAAAGGTATCCCTGCCTCCTGCAGGAGGGGTTGGATTAGATGTCCTTTTTCCTTCCAGCCCAAACCATTCTATGACTTTCCTGCACTATGATTCCAAAAACTGTATTCTGTAATACAAACTTTGCACAATCAAACAGCATCAGTTAAGCAAATTAAAAATTAGGTATTTCCACTCCAACCTTTCTCAAAAGGTTTTTTGGGGGTTTTTTGGTGGATCTTTTTTTTTCCTTTTTTTTCCTGTGCCACATAGTGTGGGGTACCTTTATCAGCAGGGCATGGAGAAACTGGAGAGACATTCATGTAGCTGTGCACAACAACAGCAAGCACAGGAAAGCTTAACTTCCCATGCTCAAATCAACATCAGAAACTTCACTTTCTCCTTGTATCGCTTGTTTCCTGCACCATTATTTCTTCTGCATTCCTTAGGTAGTTACAGGAATTCACTCCTCTGCTATCCCTTGCTTTTTTTCCCTTACTGCCACAGACTGAAGTAATGCAGGATTGTTTTTCTGGACTAAGACATAGCAGGTGGATTTGACAACAGTATTCTGTCAGTTACTTTGCATGTGGCTATACTTGTGCACTTTCAGAAGCTAAGAGAAGGGTGATATTTCTAAAGCACAATATAAGTACTGAGAGGGGAAAGGGGAAGAAAAAAAGAAAGAGGTTGAACATGCTACCAACTGAAGAGCTGAAAGCTATATCATGTAGAGAAAGGCTGCAAGTAAAATTTTAATTTAGACAACAGCCAGTATGAAAATTAAAGAGACATTAATTGGCAAGCAAACATGGTACAGAGAGGTTTTAACAACAGGCTGGATGAATATGCCACCTGATTGAAAAATTTCATGCTGCAAACCAACACAGTTACTCAAAGTGGTAGCCATGATTCTTTCCCCAGTAGCTCACTTGGAGTTCCTTTATTTACTTCTATGACATTGTGTAGATACTAAGGAACTGGCGGGATGCCTACAGAAGCCTTGAGGAACCCACAACCAGTTTAAAAAAACACCCAAACAAATCCACACCGTGACCTCAATTGTGCATAATATGATGCCTTATAAGGCCTGGCTGGACTCCCATTTTGGTGAATATGAGAACCACAGCAGAAGAAACAGAGCATTTTTATCACTGAGGAAAGGGAGAAGCTTGGCTTTCCCTCTTGGGCTATTCAACACTCAAGATTTTGTTGACAGAGTTCAGGATTATATAAGGAGAGAGTCAACAATCAACACTAACAAGGCGAAGTTTAATGGTTCAATATATAGTCTATACACTATACACTTGACTGTTACCATATAATTTTGGATTAATCAATTTCATAAAACTTCGTCCAAAGGCAAAGCAAATAATTTTTTTAGTAAAAAAAACCCCTAGTAAATAAAAAATAGCACAAATATGTCAGACAATTCAAAACTATTCACTTTTAAAAAAATGGACATGGAGGTTTGCACTATGAAAAGGTGGTATCTGTCCCAAAACACAATAGAAATAAAATAAATATTATAGTAAAGGCAGAGGAGTAAATTCTTGCTTCTGTTTATTTTAATCACTCTATAAACAGACCAAATTGTAAGTGGGATTACTATGACCTCAAAAATTATTTCAACTTCTGTTCATCTATCAAATTATCCTCTTCTCCCTCAAGCTTGCCTTAGCATTTGGACTGTAAAATTAGTTCCTTAGAAACTCATTTAATATCATAAGTCTATTGAAAAAAATCATATAGGCATACCTGTTTTTTAACAAAAATACTGTATGAAATATTTAGACATAAGCAGAATTTCCGTGTTCAGTTTACCCTATCACTAACATACGTAATAACCCTGCAGCACTGTCTACACCATTAGCTTTTAAGTATGCATATCTAATTGTCTTTTTTGTATTCAAGTACTGCTCAGGAAAGAGGTAACCAGGAGCAATAAGACAATAATATCTATCAGGAGGATACACTGACTGATGGATTTTGAATGCCGTGACCAGTGAATGCTCAACTGGGAGCAAGCTTCATTTGCACTCCTGCTTGTTTGGAAAGAAGAAGATATTGAGCATATGTGAGTCAGCAACACAAACCCCATGGGGGAATATCACACCAAAATTGATTAACTGCTTAATTTGTAAGCTGATGAGGCAAGTGCGTCAGCCTCTGATTTACATTCTGACTAACAGTTATTTGGGGGTTTTTTGGTGGATCTTGAAATTATATGAGAAAGGTGCGTTAAAGAATAAATAAAGCATTTTTACTTAAAAACTATAACTAATTCTGATACAATCAAAATCATGCTGAATATGAGCAACGAAATAAAGTCTAGTGGCATTACAAGAACCCAAACATCAAAAGTACAGTTTTAAAGAACAGATGACAAAGGGGAGACAAAGAATTGCATGCAGATTTCACACATACATTGTCCATGTATGTTTGAGCTTCGAAGTATTTGGTGAAAGCTTATGTTTTGGGTTTTTTTGGTTACAAAGTGAAGAAAAAACAATGACAAATACCTCCGTGAGTCACATACAGTAATTCAGTCTTTGCTTTCACTTCACTAAAAAGTTCAGAAACAGCACAAGAATACACTACAACATCCCTGATTTGCAAATACCCATGGTTACATCAGGAACATCAAGGCTAAAAGGCTTATATGAACAAAGAACATTCCAAATTATGAACATTCACAAACATGAAAACTTGCATAGCCAAGGCAAGTATTCTAATGGGAAGGAGAAACCTGAAAAACAAGACTGGTGCAGCACTGGAAAAGGGCCTAAACAAGAAATCGCCATTTGGCACTACAGTTAAAGAGAATAATGCAATTTCGGTTTCACAAATGTGTAACAACATGATACAGCAGTAGCCAGCTCCAGCTTGGGATTCATCTGGTATTTGGAATCCCCTGAACAGCATGACAAATGTGCATTGTAAGTATTTTGCCCAGCCCAAGAAAAAGTGATGCAATACAGAGATGTGAATGACGTGCCAAATGCACCTCTGTGTCTCTCTCCATTTACAATTTCCAACACTTGAAGCCAATGACTGAAAGCAAAGAATCCAGGTTATTGAAATGTCAAGAAAAGATCTGTGGAGTTCAACGAAATAGAAGAATAAGTTGAAAAGGAACCTACAGGGAAAGGATGTTAAAAAATAAAGGCAACAATGACCCTCTTTAGTTGAAATCCAGCAGACTACTATTGTCAGAACCGGAGCTCCTTAGTCCTCGTTTGGAACCAACAGCAACAAGCAGATACTGTTTCCTCCAGATTCCAAGAACCATGAACAAGGAAAGACTCAGAATGTACACTTTGAACATCCTGGTTATGGTATAGGCAAGGAGTCTACGAAAGCAGTAACAGGGAATGAGAAAGTATTATTGACACACCGGTTAGCCAATGGGCAAGACTGTACAATTCTGACATGGGCACCCTCAGAACAGCAAGGGAGACAGGAGACAGCAGACAATACTTCAGTGCAAGGCAATGGAAGCAGAGCTGAAAAGTAGAAAACAGTGTCTCTGTACAATGAAGTTCTGCACTATGCTCATGTATTTCTACCATGATCTTTATCGCTTGGATTCCTAAAGTTTTACTAGCTGTCATTCTTCACTGCTCCTCAACACCACTGGGGTGAGAAATCAGTCAGTGACAGTACAAGTTATGGCAGGGCACAAGTACTACAGCAAGCACTACATGGACTAGCAGAGCATCAGCTGAGCTGCACTCGAAGACTCTAATGTGTGCCTTCACAACCCTAATGATTTTTATACTGTGAATTAGTCTAACTACACTTTCCTCCTTCCCCACCCCAGATTACAAGTTGTTTACTACATGGCATGGCATTAAGCTGGTGCTGATACTGGTGAGAGAAGCAGAACAGACCAGAAAGGTCTGCAGAACCTGCAGCTGACAGCATACAGAAATCAAGGAGTTGGAAGTATTTTAAGGTTTACCTAAGAGAGATGGAAATATATTCTGTCCAAACACTCCAGTGAGAGGAAGTAAAAAAGTGCTTAAAAATAAAGCTGAAAATGAAAAAACAAAACACTCTTATCCACATTAAAACTGGCCTAATTTTCCTTGTTTTACCTGCAGTAACCTGCTAAAGTTAGCTGTTGATGACAGCCTGTGCCCTGGAAAAACCTCATGATCATACTGAAGTTACAACTAAATTCAGGCTTGAAGAACTCAAATATGCAAAAGAAATGACAGATAACAGAAGACAGCACCTTCTCTAAAAGGAAAACAGCCCAACAGTTCTATATTTCAAAGAGGAGAATCTCACAGACATTGCTATCAATATAGAAAGCTGAGGTATTTACAGTATTCTGAAGAATTTTTTAATGGAGAACATTATAATAAAAAAATTATTATAGAATTTGTGAAGCTTATATTTCCACAATTACATATAATTACATATTTAAATCACAGCAATTTGTGTGGAGGGAGGAATAGCAAATGCCATTAAGATTAATACTTTCCAAAACCTTTAGGCAAACTTTCATTACATCTGTTAGAGTTATTACAAGATAGCAAAGAAGCCAATGAGAAGTAACACAGGCATCTCCATTTGGACTTTGGCATGCAAATACACAGTATGACATCAACCTGAAATACAAAGAATCACAAGTCTTTACTGGAAAAAGAACCATTCCAAACACAGAAGGCTTTTCATTGATAAAGTAATGGAGATAGATGAGCAGATTTCTTCCTTTGTTCCCACCTCTAGAAGTCTGTAGGTTTGAGTTTTGTGTGTGCATGTGCGTTATTAGGTTTTTTTAAACTTATGAGTTATGGAAATTAAAAGACTTTTCAACATAACTCAAAGGAAGCCAGAATTATCAGAGGCATGCAAATGTGGTAACTCTAAACCTGGAGAGGCAAGCTGTCTCACCCCTACCTGCATGTGCACTATGTCTACTATTAGCTGGTAGTCTAGGATGAGTAACTCTTCATAGCCTTTATTAGAGAATAACTGAATGGTTTCTGCTGCAAGAGACCTTAAAGATCATCCACTTCCAGCACCCTGCAATGGGCCGTGACACCTCCTCGTAGAGGTTGCTCAAAGTCACACATAGTGTGGCCATGAATATTTCTGCCGACGAGGTAGCTCTTCTGGGCAACCTGTTCCCAGTGCCTCACCATCCTCACACTAAAGAACCTAATTTAAGTCCCCCCCCTCTTTTAGTTTAACATTTCTACCCCTTATTTTACCACTATCTGTCTGTGTAAAAAGTCACCTTTTAGGCATCACTACTCTCCCTGGAGATGTCTCTTCTTCACACTAAACAAACCCAGCTTTCTCAGCCTGTCTCCATAGGAGAGGTGCTTCATCCCTTTGACCATCTCTGCCCTCCACGTCTACATTTGTCTTGTGCTAAGAACTCCAGAGGTGGATGCTGCACTCTAGGTGGGGTCTCATGAGAGTGGAGCAGAGGGGTAGAATTCCATCCCTTGCTCTGCCAAAGCTGCCCACACTGCTTTGGATGCAGCCCAGGGTGCAGTTGGGTTTTCTGGGCTGCAGGAACATATTGCCACATTGCCAACTCATGTCCAGCATTTGTCTGCCAGAACCTCCAAGTCCTTCTCAGCAGTGCTGCTCTCAAAGAGTTCTTCTCCCAGTCCATACCTGTATCTGGGATTGCCCTAACCCAGGTGCAGCACCTTGTACTTGGACTTGCTGAACTTTATGAGGTTCTCGTGGTATCACTTCTCAAGCTTGTCCAGGTCTTTCTCGGTGGGATCCCATCTTGTTGTGTCAATGGCACTGCTCACCTTCGTGCCATCAGCAAACTTGCTGAGGATAAGCACTGAATGCAGGTTTATAGCTTTCTGCTACGACTTTTCTAGAGGAGTAAGTAAACTTCATGGTCAAGTTTCTAGGCTGTTGTCCTCTAAACAAAGGTTACAGAGGCTTACAAATATAGAAATTGAGATGCTAGTTGATGACATTTTGGAAAGTAAAGCAAAATTTATTTGAAATTCCGTAATATAAAGTAACACATCCAAAATAAGCTTAGGCTCTGCACCGGCTATGAGATATAAATTAAATTATATGAAATGTGATAAAAGTAATAATGCTTGTTAGCTGTGTCAGTGTGACTATTGTCATGTATAGTGTCCAAAATCATAAAAGATTTTTGGTCAACTCTGTTGTTTACAAGCTGCCTTTTTAAATCTTGCAACCAACTATGTATGCACTTCTAGACCACGGGAGCTCAATATTTTTCACATGAAATATTCCTTTTGTTAATGCTAAAATCACCCTACAACATGTAAAAAAACCATGCTCTGTTTCATTGTGGCATAATTTTTATAATTTTTCTTCACAGAGAGGAAAGAACTTTAATTCAAACCCAAAGTTGATGGCTTTGTAACTTTATGTGGTATCAGACTTCAGTCTACATTGAATTAACTATTTTCTTGAGAAAAGTCAAGGAAAAAAAGCCCTGTAACACAGAGTCTCCTGTGTTATCAAAAGCATTTGACGAGTAGGGGTCCCAGCTGAAGTCAGATTGGAGAGAATTCAAATTAGAGATGCAGGATTTCCTCTCATCTCCTTTTCTGATGAAAGCAGAACTCTGAAGTTCATCAGGAACTCTGAAGTTCATCATTTTACATGAGGGTAAAATGGTAGTGACAAAGTTGAACAACATACTTTAAAGAAAAATGTGTTCCCCTTATAGATGCGAGATGTGAACTAGGTGATGTTCCTTATTTCTAAGGAACTGTAGCATGTGAAGACAATTGATGCATGCCTGAGACAAAGAGAATTTATTCCAAAAAGCACATTAGGCATCTCTTCAGCTGCACAGGAGGCAGAATAGTGGAATACCTGTAGCTAAAAGTCTTCAAAAATTCTTGAAACTTTTAGCAATTGCAAGAATACTAAAATCCCAAGTCCGCAGTTCTACAACCAACTTGTAGCCTTTGCACTAGAAGAAACAATAAACACAAGTGGCATGAGGAAGAAATCACTCCATTTGTGCAAAAAGAATCACAGAACATAATTTTCAAGAATATAGAGACAGTGACATGCTCTAAAACATGCACGAAAGGCACAGTTGTGCTGGGGGATTGTCAAAGACTCGTGTGTGAACTCTAGCAGAAATTTGTACTACAAGAATTGCAGGCTTTGTCTCAAAACATGCCACCACATCTATCCACCCTACACCCATGCCTCAGGATGCTGTCTACTTGAAATCCTTTCAGCAAGTTTTACACATACTATTACATGTTGGGTGTGTCAACAGTTGGCACCAAAGGGGTCCTCCCCACCAAGGTAAGTAGCATGACTGAAGCTAAGTCAGAGATATAAACTCAGTTCTACCTGTCTCATGTCATCTTAATACAGGAGTTGGTATGATATGTGAAAATTAGACAGGGGGGTTAAGAGGAAAATCCCAAAGAGAATCCTAATTTTGACTCGTTAATTGTATTTTAATCATGAAGAATAAACTTCAAGGCAACCCAAGCAGATTAACATTATCCCCCTTTACACATGAGAATTTTAACTAAAAGAAGGCTGCTTTTATACAAAAATCCTAAACAAACATCTTGTTTATCTTCTCACCAAGGCCAGAAATACAGAGAGAATAAAAATATAAGATGAAACCCAGATGTGCACTACACAATAGCCTTCTATGCTACCATGAAAAAATATTAACTACCTAAACCAAATACAGATTCTGATTATTTCCCAATGAATATACTTAACACTTCTGTTAAGAGAACTGTCACCATCATTTTGACTCTCTCATTTCCACATTACATAGATGCCCCAATTCACTATGTGCATCAATCAATCTAAGTTACCAATTCCTACAACTAATTAATTCCTACAATTAATAACATAAGAAACATTTCTTCAAGCTAAAAGGAATAAACATTTAAAAAGTGACGGTACTTGATATTTATTAAACAAGAATTAAAAGAGCCCTAGTTCTGCCTAAGTCCTTACATGATCTTGTTCAGAAGAGTGTTTCTTCTTCACTAAGTCATACAGGTTATCCTTCAGAACAGCCCTGCATTACAGGCTCTTTTACAAAAATGCAATAACTGTTTCAAAAGCCTCAAAAATAAGGAGAGCTTATTGCATCAGAAAGAGTAATTCTTATTGGTGAGAAATCATGATAATGCAAAGGACAACAGTGCATTCTTTCACAGTCCATTTCAAAGGTATGAAGTTGCCATTAGTTGAAGAAGGCAAAAATTGTGTCTCTCTTCCACTGCTGAGGGCTGAAAATGACAGAATCATTCAGGCTGGAAAACACCTCTGAGATCATCGAGTCCAACCTTTGACTAAACACCACTTTGTCAACTAGACCACAGCCCTAAGTGTCACGTCCAGCTGTTCCTTGAACACCTTCAGGGATGGTGACTCCACCACCTCCTTGGGCAGCTTGTTCCAATGCTTCACAATCCCTGCAATTAAGAATGCAGGATAACACTTAAGACAAGGATCCTCGCTAGTCTCCTCCCAAAGCAGGGAAACATGAAAGACTTTGTGTCAAAATTACAGCTAGGCATGTGCCTACATGTGATATACACAGCTACAAACACTGGGTTTTATAGGAATTCCAGGATGGCCTTTCAAAGCACTTGCTTCTATATACAGCCTCACCTTCCCCAATCCACAAACCTCAGAACAGGGGTGTAGCAGGGGAATCTGCTTCCAATGTCGACATCGCAAGGGACTTCACATGACAGAAAGTAGGACTAAAAGCACTCTGAACTGCTCAGTTATGTAATATGGCCATATGTGAGAATGCCACAACTGACTCATCTCGCCCTCCTTCACCAAGGCCATGCCTGACAAGCAAGCAGAGCCCTGGCCCCTGCCTGGCTCCACCACCTCACACTCCTGACACCTGTGAGTTGGCCTGAAAACAGCAGGATGCTGCAGACACTGGGGACAGAAACCACGCTGCTAATTACCAATCACTTCCCCTGCAAAGTCAAATAGTAGATAATTTTTTTAAAATGCCATTGTACAACTGTATTTGCAAAAGAAGTGGTATATGCAGGATAGAATTTCAAGCTGCATGAAAGGAAACATGCAGTTTGTTCTATTCCACAGCAAACGTTATATAAGCTCTTCAGCATTCATTTGCAAGGCACAGATCTGGCACAAAATTAATTATCTGGCATTTTTAATTTAACCTTCAAAGTGTTGCATTTTGACCAGAAGACCAGCCAAGCAAGTCTATCTAAAAAGCAGCAGAGGAATCCAGTCCTGGCCACACCCTGCCGTGGTGGAGCTGTGTCTGCTGGTGTTAGAAAACCCAGAAAGGTACACAGATACAGTGCACAAGATAGACTAGCAGAAAAAAATAGAAAAAAATTCACACAAATGTTAAAAATGTTATATAATTAAATAAACATAAAAAAAGAAAACGTGTGTATATATATATATCTTACAATACATAGTAGGTATATATAACCTATCTATATTACACACAGACATAAAATACAACAAAATAAAACCGAAAAAACAGACACTCGAGCTGCCCTGGAAAGCGAAGAGCCCGTGTGCTCAATTCCACCAGTAGCCCGGCGAGGCCAAAGCTGCATTCGACGCTTCTTAGATTTTTACGTGGAGGACGCAGCACACGCTCCGACCCCGGGCGAGAAGGGGCTGCGGCGTGCCAGGGCAGCCCTGCCCGCGGTGTATAAGCGCGTTCGCTCCGCCCGCGGGCGTGCGGGGGCGGCTCCGTGCCCGCCGCGGCTTTCCCGCTGCGGAGCCCACCTGGCCCCGCGGGATCCTCCCTCCCGCCCCTCTGCGGAGCCCACCTGGCCCCGCGGGATCCTCGCTCCCGCCCCTCTGCGGAGCCCACCTGGCCCCGCGGGATCCTCCCTCCCGCCCCGCTGCGGAGCCCACCTGGCCCCGCGGGATATTCACTGCTGCCCCCGTGGGATACTCACTCCTGCCAGGGCCGGGGCGCCCCTGCTTCCCCTCACTTCCTCTCCTGCCGCTGCAGCCTCACTGGGCGGTACCGGGGCGGCCCCGCCGAGCCACGCACCTGCCGCAGGTGAGGCGGGCGGGGCCGGGGCATTTGCGAAGCGCCCGCTCCCCTTCCCGCCAGCGGTTCCTCGGCGGCACCGGCACTGCTCGCTGCGGTTCGG
>VWYI01037225.1:103122-137617 GCA_013399455.1 Anthoscopus minutus | reverse complement strand
CCCCCCCCCCCTCGCTGTCCCGGCTACGTTCCGCAATTAATTCGCCCCTTTCCCCCCCTTTCAAAACAGGCAAGTCCCTCAGCCGCCTATAACAGCCGGTGCCGTAAAGCAAGGCTCGGGCGGCGCGACAGCCGCAAGGTCCTCGGAGCAAAGATGGCGGCCGGAGAAGCGAAGTCGGTGCTGTTCGTGTGCCTGGGTGAGCGGGGCGAGGGATGGCCGCTCCTGCGCCGCTCCCGCTCTGCGCCTGCCGCTCCTCGGCCCGGGCCACCGGCAGGGTGGGGCGGGAGCGCGGTAAGGCGAGGGCCGGGACCGGGGGAAGTGCAGCAGTCCCGCCGCGGTGCCGCAGGCTTCCCACCTTGGACGGTTCCGCGAGTTTGCCTTGTCGGGGAGGGCCGGAATAGTAGCCGGGAGGGGAGGCAGAGGTCAGAGTACACCCAAGCCCTATTTTTGGTAGGAACAATGAGGAAGGGCTTAGCGTTGAGGGTGGCAGAGCTGGACTGGAACAGGTTGAGCAAGAGTGGTCGTTCCAAACCTTCCTGGATGCGTCCGTGTGTAACATGCTCTAGATGACCCTGCGTCGACAGGAAGATGGGCTAGATAACGTCCATAGGTCCCTTCCAACCCTCATGGTTCTGTGATTCTGTGAAGTCAGTAGGAAATAGTGAAGGAAGTAAAATGACAGTGTTGATAAACGCGAATGCTTTTCTAGAGTTTAGGACAATCAGTTACTGGTAAGCAAGATAATCACAACCAGCAAATAGCTAACCTGACTACATAGATTACAGAGCCATGCCCTGTTTTGCATGTGCTTTCTCTAAACTTCTGTTTCCTTTAGGGCATAACAAGCTGGATGGCTCTCTGCTCTGATCTAGGAGAGCTGTTAACATTATCTGCTTCCAAGACCATACAGTCTTACCTGTGTACTATGGATCCCTGGCATTTTACCAAGTTTGTTGCAAAACCATTAGCTAATGTTTGGGCTTTTTGCTATCTGGAATATTGTTGTTGTTATAGGAGACATGCAGATTAGATGAATAGCAAAATAAGAGTTTAGTTTTGGGAAATATGTCCTGATATTTACCTTAGAGTAAAATCAACCCCAAATAATAATCCAGGGAAAACATCCTTTAGTAATGGATTGTTAGTTGCTGTATGCTTAGAAGCTAGGAGTCAATATAAATGTTTTTGTATAAAACCATCTTAATTAATATGAATCCTTCCTCCCAAACATGATGTTCTAAAGACAATGGTAATCACCATCTCTATGTGCTAAAGGGCAAGCTTCTTCCCCAGTGAGGAAGAAGACTGACCTGGCTGAACAGGGAGTTCTGGCTGATACTGAAGGAAGTAGGAGGGATTATGACCTTTCAAAGAAGGGGCAGGCAACTCAGGAGGACTAAAGGATGTAATGAGGTTATGCAGGGAGAAAAATCAGAAGGTCCAGAACCCAGTGAGAACTTAAAGTGTTTACAGCCATGAAAAACAAAAGAAAATATTTCTATAAATACATCAGCAGCAAAAGGAGGGATAAGTAGAATCTCTTACCTTTATTGGATGCAGGACAAAACAGTGACTCTAAGGATGAGGAAAAGGCTGAGGTGTTTAATATCTTCTTTTCCTTAGTCTTGAGCAGTAAGACCAGTTCATCTCTGGGTACCAGCTGCCTGAGCTGGAAAACAGGGATGGGGAGTAGTATCACTGAGTCACTAAGGTTGGAAAAGACTTCGAAGATTGTCAAGTCCAGCCTTTGACCGAACACCAATCTGTCCACAAAACCATAGCACTAAGTGCCACATCCAGTAAGTTCTTGAGCACTTCAGGGACAAGGACTCCCTCGCCCTGCTGGGCAGCTCCTTTCAATTCTTAACCACCCTTTCAGTGAAAAACTTCCTCCTTTTGTCCAACCTGAACCTCCCCTGGTGCAGCTTGAGTCCATTTCCTCTTCTATTGCAAGTGGTCTGGGAAAAGACCATCTCCCACCTGTCTATTGTCTCCTTTCAGGTATTGTAGAGAGCCAGAAGTTCTCCCTGTGCCTCCTTACCCCAGCTTTAGCAACCCCACCTCCCTCAGCTGCTTCTTACAGGACTTTAGTTCCAGACTCTTCACCAGCCTTGGTGCCCTTCTCTGGGGACACTCCTGCAGCTCAGCATCTTGTAGTAAGGGGCTGGAACTGAATTTAAGATTCAAGGTGTGGCCTTACCAGTACTGAGTACAGGGGCAGAATCCCTGCCCCTGCTGGCCACACTATTGCTGATACATGCCAGGATGTCACTGGCCTGCTTGGCTGCCTGGACACACTGCTGTCAGCTGGGTGTCAACCAGCAGCTCCAGGTCCTTTTCTGCCAGGCTACTTTCCAGCCATGTTTTCTGCACTGAGGGAGCTGCTGGAGGTGCTCACTGAGCCACTTTCAATCATTTACCATCAGTCCTGGTCAGCTAGGGAGATCCTGGTTGACTGGAGTTTGGGAAATGTGACACTCACCTTCAGGAAGGTTTGAAAGAATGACCTGGGGAACTGCAGGCCTGCCAGCTTGATGTTGGTGTCAGGGAAGGTCATAGAGCAGGTAATGAGTGTCATTGTGTGGCACAGGACAACCAGGGCATCAGGCCCAGCCAGGATGGGTTTTAGGAAAGGCACATCTTGCTTAACAACCTGATATGTGGGCAGGTGACATGCTTAGTGGATGAGAAAAAGAGCCATTTGCCTACCTGGACTTCACTATAACCTTTAATACCATTTCACCCAGCATTCTCCTGGAAAAAACTGGCTACTTAGGCCTTGGATGGGTGCAATGTTTTCTGGGTAAAAAACTGGATGTGTGGGCAAAATCGGTGGTGAATGGATTCACACCCAGCTGACGGCTGGTCATGAGTAGTGGTTCCCCAGGGCTTGGTATTGAGATCAGTCCTGTCTGATATCTTAAACCAGTAATCTGGACAAGGGGATTGAGGGCTGCTGTAGTCACTTCACAGTCAACACCATGTTGGGTGGAAGTGTTGATCTGCTGGAGAGTAGAAAGGCTCTGCAGTGGGAGCTGAACAGGTTAGGTCAAATCCAACAGCAGGAGGTTCAACAAGACCAAGTGCTAGGTCCTGCCCTTGGATTGCAACAACCCCCTGCAGTGCTGCAAGCTGAGGGCAGAGTGGTTGGAAAGCTACCTGGTGGAAAAAAGGACCTGGGGGTGCTCATTGACCACAGCTGAACAAGAGCCAGCAGTGTCCATGTGGCCAAGCAGGACAAAGGCATCCTGTATCAGCAGTAGTGTGCCCAGCAGGGCCAGGGCAGTGATCATCCCCCTATAGTCAGCCATGGTGAGGCTGCATCTCAAATGCTGTGTCCAGTTCTGAGCCCCTCAATCAAGAAAGACATTGCTGGAGTGTGTCTGGAGGAGGGCAGCAAAACTGGTGAAGGGCCTGGAGCACAAGACTGATGAGGGGTTGGCTGTGGGGGCTGGGGTTTTTAGCCTGGGGAGAAGGAGGTTTAGGAGAGACCTTATGCCTCCCAACAATAATTGAAATAAGTTAACAGAGGGAAGATGAGAAGAAACAGCCCTAAAGTTGCACCAGTGAAGGTTTAAATTGGGTAATAGGAAAAAATTTCATCACAAAGGGGTTGTCGAGCATTGGAAGGGGCTGAGAAACAGTTGAGGCTCCTTGGGTATTTGACAGACATACAGACATGATGCTTAAGGACATGGATTAGTGGTGGACTTGGCTGTGCTGGGTTAACAGATGTGATCTTTAGGGTCTTTTCCAACGTAAACTATTCAATGATTTTGTGAAACAATTCATACCTCTGGATTTGTAGGCCCACAGTGGTGATTTGCACTACAACAAGATTCTAATGCAGGAGTTCTTTTTAGTGTAACTTGATATAATAGTTTATATTAATTAATTATTAGGCCTGAGGAAAGAGTATACAAGTACCGTTGTTAATAGGAGGGATTGTTTTAATCAAATGTTGTAAGTAGCTTTTAAATTTTCTGTCCTGTGTTACTGGGTTATGAAAAACAACCTTAGTGATATGCAGTGTGAAAAGGTAATTGACATGATAAGCACTTATTTTTTTATTCCAGTGAAATATATACTCTTCTCAGTTAAATTTTTTAGGCAACTTGTTTCTTGTTCCTGCTTAAAGTTTTCTTTTTTCTTTTTTTTTTTTGGTTATTCTTCAAGAGTGATACAATTTTCCTCCTAAATTTTACTAGGAATAATAGCTGAGATTATTGCTGAAAAGATTACTAAGCAGATTTCTAGAACTGCATTTAACTGTAGCATTCTTCACTGCTCAATGTAGTACATTAATTCTAAAGTTTGCCACATCTAGTGAGAGTAGATTCCAGAAAGGATGCTCTTTCATGAAAAATTGCATTTTCTTTCTTTCTACATTGTTTTGAAAGAAACCTATTACTGAAATATCTATTGATTGTGTTCTTTGTAATGAAATAAGCAGATGCACAACAAAATACAATCTAGTTAATGTGCATAACTACATTAATGATAAGGGTTCCTCATCACTGAGAAATAATTGAAATACCCAGCAACATATGTAATTACAGCATTTGAAAAGGCACCAGAATTTTTATTTCATTTAAGCAAAGGAATAATTAAAAGTGGAGGTGAATCAAAATGCATTTTGCTCATTTTACACTTGAATAGCTCACATAATTAATAGTTGAGCTTCAGAAATGGTCTTAATATGATGCTGTATTATATAAGTCTGCCTCATTCTCTCTGATGACTTCTCAATTATGACACAACAAGCTGACTGGGCATCTTAGACTGGGCCGTGGCTTTCTGATCTCCAGAGATGGAAGAGCAGTTACAAGATGGGTGTACTGTTGAGCAAAGTGGGTTTGGCTAGGTCTTCAGAAGATAAATGCTGGTTGTGAATCACTGACTATAAGTAATGTCCCCAGGGATCTAGGCTGTATAAAATAATTTCTGAAAGGGCAACTAACTTAGTGGGTATGAGGACATTAGATGACAGTTACAGAGAGATTTGAGTTTCCTGATTTGGTTGTCACAATTCATTGTATGCATTTAGATATAGCCAAATACTAGGTTTCATGGGACCAAATGCTATTTATAGCTGCAGAATGGGAAAGCAACAGGTTGGGTAAGTCATTGAAGAAGTCATGGAAAACAGTTGCTGTAATGAGGATTCTTGGCAACTTGAGAAAAAAATGTCTTTTTTTTTTAATGAAGAAGAGAATATTAGATAAATGTAAGGAAAATTACCATTCTTCTATGCAGTATAGGTAATATAGCTGTAGGAATACAGTGTCTTATTTAATCTGTGTTTCAAAATGATGGAGAAGTACCAGAGAGTCAAAAGGAAGGTTGTAAAAGTAATCTTGGAATTGAAAAACAGGATCTGTGATTAAAACATATTAAGGGTCTGATAGTTGTGACTAAGTGTTTATGTGTTGAAAAGTTGTGTTTTCCTGATGAACCCTTAGGTTTATTAGAAGAGCATGATGTACTAGAGGTTGAATAATTCAGGGTAATTATTCCTGCAGCAAGGAAGGCTTTTTGAGACACACATACACACACAAATATAAAGACCAGGGAATCTAAACTAAAATCCGTGTCTTGAATGGTTCCTCATAAAAGTGATTGAATGCTGAGTGTGACAGGATGTAAAGAACTAGGACTTATGATGAAGTTCTGACAGGAATTTGAGTACAGAATGGAATAAAGTGACTAGTCAGTTTTAAACACTTTTAAAGGGGACCTGATGAATGATGCAAATGATGCTGGGAAGCATTATTCCAGTCACTCGGATGAAGTGGCTGTTCATGGAAACATAAGTAGAATAAAAATCAGGCTTTTTTGCATGTGAGAGGATAAAAACCTCAAAAGCAAAACTTTTGTTATGAAAAGCAGACAAAAAGAAAAGAAAAATAGGAAAGTGTTTTTTGGCATTTGGGGATGGTCCAAAAGAAGTAGGGAGCTGAGTAAGGCACAAGATACAAAACAAATTGAGAGAATAAATGGTTGGATCAACATACTCAGATGGGCAGTGGAACTAAGCATGAAATGGATTCAAGTTGTCTCTCCTGTCAGTAGAATCAGAGCTTCCATTTCTGTCTGGGTGTGGGTCAAAGATTAGTGCAGAGACCAGAGTAAGAACTCAAAAAATTAGGTATTAGCTTAGGTCACTGTCACTGGAGGCCTTGTGCTTAGAAAATGAATGAAAAAACATGACTTCTTAGAAGTGATTGACAAATGGTTCCAGTACTGATTCTGTGATTGAAATCTCTTGTCCTTGAATCATTGTATTTGGAGATGTTTGTAGGATTAATTTCAGTAGGTGGACTCTAGGTACCTTGGGCACTAGTTTTCTGTGACTGAAAATCACTTCAACTTAAAGAACCTGATATGCAAATAAATGAAGGGAGAAGATGGAGATTTTGAGAAGATGGAAAATTTGAGTACTACTACCTTCTACATAAAGCCAGCATGATCAGATCAGTTGGAAATACAGCAAAGAAGACAGGAACACCAGAGGAGGATAGGCAGTAAAGATAATGTGAAGATAACATTTAAAGAAAAGAATGGTTCAAGTCCAAGGAGGAAGGTAATTGCTCTAAATTCGTTTTGTGAAATTTGCCCATTCACTCTCCAGTTATGTTTGTTAGTCCATAACTTAGGAAATGCTGTACATCTGTGAGGAACTTCAGCAAAACCTGTAAAGACCAATGTGGGATGTAAAAGTGTTTCTGAAATGGATAGAAATTAGTGAGAAAGTGACTGGAAAACAAGGATGAAGTTTGTATATGTTAGTGGGGTTAAGATAGGCCTTTACATCAGTCTTGAGATGAATGATAACAGTTGCAAGGAGTAAAATGGGTAAAAGTTGTTTAGGATGAAAATAATATTGCTGAATATGTGGGGAAAAGAGCTGTTAAGTCAATTCTGTGATTCTGTCCGTAGTTCCCAAGAGTAGATTTGAATGCTGATTAAAGTTCCCTAACAGTGTTAGTACCTGTGCTAATATCTGGAGTGTGTCATCAGGGAAAAAATTAAATTTTAAGTTACAAACTGGGTTAAGTGTTTGTTTCAAAAATGATACACCTGAAGTTTCTAGTTACTGCTAGAATTGGTAGTTAATGCTTTTAGTCAACGGTGATCATGGTGCTGTTCATTATGGTGTTTTACGCATTTATTTTAAGAAGTGAGCAAGCTATAGAATAGTGAAAATTTGGAACAAGTTCAATCCATGAAAAGCAGAAGGCTAAACAAATGGAAAAAAATTATGAGGGATTTACTTCAAAACCACCATTTAAAAATTCTGGGAGCTAGTTAATTAATTTCTAAGTCCAAGAATATTAATCATTGTTTTTTACTGAAATGTTGAGTGTAGTAATAAAAGTTACATGTGCAATTGTGTGGGAGAGAAAATTCATACAGAGAAAAAATTTTATTCAAGAAGAAATGGATGCCCTCAACAGCTGGTGTAATGGAAACAGAATGTAATAGTTTAGAAAAAAGACTTAGGGATCGCCTATTTGAAGTAACAAAGAAAGACAGGGAATGGAAAAATTAGGGTAAGGAGGTTATAATCATAAATTTGATACTTGTGAATGAGTCAAAGCGATTGTAGAAGTTCTTAGGTTATTTTCAAAAGCACAACATTCCTATTACAGACTTTTTTTTATTAAAAACAAATCAGAACAAACTTTTCCTCTAGTGTTACCTGTCATTTTGTTTGTCAGTATTCAAGAAAAGTAAATTCAAATTGGAAGAAGTGCAGATCTGACTTAACTGGAGTGATTAGATAAGGTCAGTTAATTCCATGAAGAGCTTGGTTTGTTTAGTTTAGCAGAACAAGGATTCTGTATCTGTTGAAGGAAAGACAGAGACTGGTGTTAACCAAGATCAGATGAGCAGAGATTTCCAGGAATAAATACTAAGTTGAAACTGGAAGGTCTTATACTACAGGAAATTAGGATCTGGAATAGCCTTTTAAGATGGATGATGCTTTTAAAAATGGAGCTTGATGTGTTTGTAAGTTAATTTGAGTTAATTGATATGAAGGTTATTTTCTTGTACTGTATGTTACCATGTTTTGAAATTGTATTGTTTAGTGCTTAACTCACTCAACAACAGATTATTTTTTTACTTTATTACCATATTTTAAGCATTTTTCGAATTAATAGTAATAACTTCTTTTCTTACTTAACCACATAGGAAGCTCCAAGATTTTGCTGCTTTATTTTTCTTCCAAAACTGATTTCATTTCTGTGCATGAAATAAACTAGTTCAAACAGTGGGATTTGTATGTTTTGTCCTGGAAGATCTACTGACATCAGAACTCAATGTTTTGGCAAGATCAGTTTTTCAATGGTTAGCCTGTTCCTATTGCATTTAGTTGATTTGATGTTCTCTGAATCTTTGACAATCAATTTGTGTTGCTTCAGACCTTCACTTCCCTCTTTGTGATTTTTATAGTTGACGTGTGAAAGCAAGTTATTAAATGCCCAGGTCATAGCAGCTTTTCTCTTCAGCAATGAAGAATCTACCTCTCTGTTTTGTTTGAAAATGGGATTAAGTGCCTCATGTGAAAATTTCTTTTTGCTGATGGAAATCTAGCTTTGTTCATTGGCATTTTTTTCTTTTTATGGTTTGAGATTTGGTAAGAATTTAATCAGTAGTGGGAGAGTAATTTATTTTAAGGTACAGAGATGAGTTTTTACATTTCTAGTATTTTACACTTACCTGCTTAAAAATCAGAGGTGAGCAAAGTTAAACACTTTGTTTGATGGGAACTGAAGATTTATGTGTATGAGTTACTGCCATCTGCGTGACATATCAAATATTACGAATATCCGTCTAGTTACTGAAAATTTCTGAGGGATGAAAAGGCAGAAAGAGCTAAATTGTTGAATAGGCTTTTTACTTTTTGTTGAGACACTTCATGCTTTTCAAATATGAATTTCTACATACATTTTTAAGAGGCCTGCCATGAATTGTTACAGTTGTAGTTACAGTTTCATAACAAATATGCCGTAGATCCATTATTTTTAATGGGGCTGTAATGCATTGTTGAAATAGGTTTTTTTGGAAAATAAGGTCAGATCATGTGGCTGTGGCAATTGGAGGCCATTGGTAGGGAAGATTTTTTTATGGATTTGGATAAGTAACTGTTGGCTGATTGACAGCACTCAAGCTTTGCCATGCGTTAATTTTTTGTTCATAATCCTCCGTATTTTGGGAAAAAAAGTTTGGAAATTTTTTTTTCCTGTGATGTTTTTAGAGTTTGTGTAATTGAATTCAGTTTTGGGGCAGTTAGAATTAGTTTCTGAATGCTGCTCTTGATGAGGGCTCAGTTTGACCTGTAGTGATTTGACTTCAGTGACCAAGAGCATTTTTACTGTAGGTTGTTCAGCCATTTCACTACATTTTCACAATGGTGGTGGCTGTGTTTTGGACTTGTTCAAGAGACTGGTGGATAGTATAGAATCCCAGAATGATTTGGGTGGGAGGGGACCATCAGCTAGATATCTTCATCCAGCTGCAGTGTCCTGCCATATGCAGAGATGTCTTCCACTAGACCAGGTTGCTCAAATCCCCATTCAACATGATCTTGAACATTTCCAGTGATGGAACACCACAGTTTCTCTGGGCAGCCTGTTCCAACATCTCACTACCCTCGCTGTAAAAAATAAATTCTTCTTTATGTCCAATATAAGTGTTCTCCATTTCTGTTTAAAACCATTGTCCCTTGTCCCAGATCTCCCCAGTCCTTTTCTTCTTCAGACTGCACAACCTCAGTTTTCACTCAGAGGTGCTCAGCCCTCTGATCATCTTTGTGGCCCTCTTTTGGATCTACTCCAGCAGCTCCATGTCAGTTTTGTGCTGGGTGCCCCAGAACTGGATGCATTAGTACAGGAGGGAGTCTCATGAGAGCCAAGTAGAGGGGCAGAATCCCCTCCCTTGACCTGCTGGCTATGCTGCTTGTGATACAGCCAAGGATATGATTGGCTTTCTGGGCTGCATGTGAACTCTGCTGGCTCATATCCAACTTTTCACCTACCAGTATCCCCAAGTCCTCCACTGGGTTCCTCTCAATCCCTTTATGCCACAGTCTGTACTGATATTGGAGATTGCCCCAACCCAGGTGCAAGACTGGGTTGTCTCATAGACAGTTTGCAGCCTATCTGAGTAAATAAAAATCTTTAATTTGATCTGGGCTGAAAACTCCACACTCTTGTTTTGTTTCCAATAGTCTGAAAATTCACTTGACTCTCTTGTTTTCATAGGAAACATCTGTCGCTCTCCAATAGCTGAAGCAGTTTTCAGAAAACTTGTACATGATGAAAACCTTGAACATAAGGTAAGCTATTGATTTCTGTTCAAAGAAATAACTGTCTTATAGCCAGTCAGAAATCTAAGCAGTGAGGAAAGAAACATAAAAATATGAATTTTTTTTTCTGTAGTGGAGAATAGACAGTGCAGCAACATCTGCCTATGAAATAGGAAGCCCTCCTGACTATCGAGGACAGAATTGCATGAAGAAGCATGGCATTACCATGAGTCATATTGCCAGGCAGGTACTGTACCTTAATTTTCTTAAAATCTGTGTATATATTTGTTCTGTTGTTACAGTGGAGGACAGACAGTGCCGCTGTTTCAGACTGGAACGTGGGGCGCTTCCCAGATTCAAGGGCTTTAAGCTGTCTAAGAAATCATGGCATTGAGACAGCACATAAAGCACGACAGGTAGAAGGGAGTATCTTTTCTTCCTTATTCATATCCATGCCCTAACCATTGCAATCACAAAAGTCATTTGACCAATGCATGGTTAAGTAGCAAGTAGTAAATATTCTGTGCAATTTTTTAAAGGACTCCAAAGTGGCTTAAGTCTTCTAGTTGAGCTTAATGAGTTTTTTTGTTATTAAGGTTCATTGGAAGTAAAACTGGAAAGCATTGAACCAGTTTTGGCATTATAGAAAACTCCTGCCTCCAAATGTTTAGTATTTTGAGCATTTTTAAAAATGAACTTAATCTAGTAATCTGTGATGCATCCTTCAGCAAGGCATTGTATATTTATTTAGAAGGTCCATAAAGAAGTAGAATACCTCTTCATCACAAAAAGCTCCTGTGCTTCTATGTGTAGATCTTTTAAAAATATCTGGGGTGCTAAATTAGAATGAAAGCACTCAGACTCAAGATTAGTAGCACAGTTGGTGGTAACTTCAGAAGAAAACATAACCTTGAAGCTTTCTTAAGTCAAAGGCAGGTTTGCCACTTTGTGAAATCTTCTAAGTTTTGCCTAAACTCGTATCTCTTTTCATTAACAAAAGAACATGTATTTCCATATTGCATTCCAAAGAGATTGGAAGTAAATGTGTCTGCATTTATTTAAATCATTCATACACTCATATAAATGCACATAATTTACTTCAGTTAACTATTCTCTGGATATAAGATATTCCTTTAGGGCTTGACCTTTACTTAGTTTGAGTTTATGCCACCAGTTTTTGTATTGACAAAAAGATCAAGTGATCTTGTTATTATCTTACATTTCTGTTCCCTTCAGAATTTTTCTAGACCTCACTGAGGTCATATTTACTTTCTTCACTTTTCAAAGACTACATGTTTAGTTTTTTGACTTTCAAAAATAAATTCTCTCAATTAGTCAATTGCCCTCCTCTGACCTCTCCTGATGTTAATATGAAACAGAAATAAGCACAGCACGATTTCAGATTTTTCAACAGTTTACTATTAGAATTATTACTAAAAAAGTCTGTTGTAATTTTTTCCTGTTAAAACGCCTGGATTTACTGTTTAGCAGAGCTTACAAACATCATTATTTGTTAATGTACAAGCTAAATGGTAGTGAAATTATTTAGTGTTTCAGTCACCACACAGTAGTGTGACATGTTTGTCTTCTTAGAAGATATACCTTGGAAACTTGAGAACTGTTCTTATAGGTATTCCTAGATAGTTCATGAGCAGTTAAATTAAAGCAAAGGACCCTAACCAAGCTGATCCTCTGTCTTGAAGCAAATCTTTGTATCCTCCTTTGGCAGAGAAGGCATGAAAGCACTTTAGTAAAGACATTTGTTTATACATTCTGGCAAATTAAGAGATTTTTTCAATCAGAAGACCTTAAAATGTTGCATATTCAGGGAGAAAAAAATAAAGAATGAGGTGGTTTTTATGTTAACAATATAACTCCAAATTTATTTTTTTTTCCTAAATTTCTGTCAGATGTTCTCTACTGATTCTCTGAATTGCAGACCTGATAGGGTCTTGTGGTACTTCCAAAAAAAGAGGTACTTGACAGTGTAGAATAGGACTTTTCAGAGTGGTCAAGGTAGCACAAGTGGAAGTGTATTTATTTAACGATTAGAGACGAACTTAAAGATAGAATTTTGTGTGACACTAGTTTCAGAAGAGATTAAGAAAGATATAATACAGAAGGTGCAGAAATAGAGGGTTAGGATTTACTTTCTGTTGTCTTCAAAGTACTGTCATGAGATAAGTACCTTGTACAGTTATCCTTTTCAGTCCTGTGGAAAACTCTTACCCACTCAGTGAAAGGTATCTTTTCTCATATAATTTTTTGCATGATTATGATAATCATGGATTTTAGCTCTTTTTTTTAATTCAGTACTACGAGAATGGATTATGTAAAAGCGAATATTAAATCAATCGTGTCCTAACATCATACACAGTGATATTCTAAGTTAAAAGTGAATTATAAAAAGAAATGTATATATTTATATATAAAATAAAGTTGCTATAATTTTGGTTAATAGCAGGTTGTTGTATGAAATTCTCTCAGCTCTTTTTCTTCATGCACAAACCAGAGGTTTTAATCATTTTCCCTTTAATTCATGATGAAGCAAAAATTGATTTTGGTATCACTCATACTATGAATTTGCCTTAAACATGAAATTGAGATTAGAAGAAGGTTATATTAAACACTGTTTCACAACTGGATAAATTTGAGGAATACTACCTCTCTGTGGGTTTCAGACAGAGAAAATGGGATTCTCCTTCTATAAATAAAGGGAAATGTTTCACTAATAATTTATTAATTATTATATGCATTTTTTAAATGTAAAGTTCTTGTTATCTGTGTAGTTTCATCCAAAGTTGACTACTTCAGCTCTCCGCTACACTTCTCAAAATGTACCTAAATTTTAATGTCCTCAATTTAATCCCCTAAAGTACTAGTTTTTGTGGTTTTGAGGAGTACCTTCAGTTCACTGGAGTTTGCTCAATTAAAGCTTTTTTTTCTTTTTTTTTTTTTTTGAATCTGACTCTGTGTTAGGGCTTAAAAGCACAAGCCAAAGGGTAACCTTGGTTTTAGGGCTGCATTTGCAACTGGTATTAGTGCTGGCCATAGGGTAATAACTGTCACATTGTCAAGTGTTCCTAGTTTATTCTTCCATTTCTCTGTAAAACAAAGAAATCTGTGCCCTCATATTTTCACTGGGGCAAGTGTTCAGTTATGTAGAGCATTCAGAAGCAGCTTGTTGGGAGTCCTGATTAGATTTGCCAGGAAAACAGAGCTATTTCCACTGCAAAAATATTTCATAGGTCAGAGGCACTGCATGAATACAGCAAATATTTTTACAGTGAAAATAAACAAGTTTGCATTAGTTTTCACCATTAACTCTTAATTTTCACATGCACTCCTCACACACTTCACCTCTTCAGTTCTCTTTGTGTGGAATGTTTCATTTATGACTTTATTCTGATGATAATTTCTCACTGACTTTTCTTACTCTCTGTTATGGGAGCTTAATTTCTTCATCCTCATTATGGACCCTGGTTCAGATATCTTATACCAGCATTGTGGACATGGTCTGGGAAGATTATACCTAAACTAAGGATTAAATGTAAAATGAAACAAAATGACAACTGGCAAACATCTGCAGCCATCCTTTTAACAAGATGACATTAGTATTTAAGTCAGTGGCCTAATGCTGTGTTTGCCTACATGACTGTGACCTCAGATCTCTGAATTTAATTGATATTCATGTTTAGGAGTCAATAAATTACAAGAAAAAAACAGATGATATGACGGTAGGAGGATGTACAGTAGATCCCAGACTTTTCACGTTAAACTACAAATTTTGTGAATTTACATGGTCTAAAATACTGTGGATATGTTTATTTTTAAGAGATAGTAAATCATACCATCATACTTCAGCTTTAAGTTTCACTTGATACCTTTTCTTGCACAGTGGCAGATTTCTAGATTGGAAGTATTGCAGTTGATTCCAGGTTACCTACATTTTTGTTTTCTATCAAGAAAGTAATTTTGTATTTTATTTTTAACCATTTCTATTGTATGGTTCCCATGATTGGGAATTGCTTTAGTTTTAGTAGTTGAAAAGTACTAGAACTGTTGATTTTAAAGATGTTCTAAGTTGATACATGAATTGTAAAAGAACAAAAAATAGAAAAGGTTGGTTAAATAGCTGACTTGGGAGTTTTTTGGGTTTTGATCTTTTTGATTGTTTGCTTTTTTTGTGGAATACTTGCAGAAATGGATAATCATGGTAGAATATATTTTAAATGTTGTAAGTTTTTGTAAAATTTGATGAAGGTGCAGTTCTATTCTTTCCACCTGTGCCTTTTCTAATAAATCAGACCTACAGAATTTGAAAACACTTTTTCCCCTTTTTTATTAATCAAATGCAGTTTGTAGGCTAAAGCACCTATTTTTACTTCTAGATTACTAAAGAGGATTTCCAGACCTTTGATTATATACTTTGTATGGATGAGAGCAATCTAAGGTAATGTATGAAGAAATGGAACAAATTCATATGGATTACTTGTAGTGATGTCTTGTAAGTCACTTTGAAGACAGATGCCACATTTTACTGCTTGGGTTGGGGTTTCTTTGGTTTTTTTGGGGTTTTTTACATGTATGTGAATGATGTGCTAATAGATGGATTCTTCACTTCTAATAAGTTTAATGAGCCAGAATTCAATGGTTTATTTGTGTGATACATGCCTTTCAAGTATTAAGGACATGGAAATCTAGTTACTTTGTGCTATATGCAGCTGATGCCTGTATAATTAAGAATGAAGATGTACTTACTGCCTTGATTGATTAGTTTTTCTAATTGCATGGCAGTTACAAGATGAACTGGGACTTGGAAGAGATTAAATATGGTGCAAGATTTTTACTTTTTTATTGAAAGAGAGAACTCTCAAGGTTGTTAGCTTGGGGAAATCTTGTTTTATTGTTACATCTGCTCTGGCTAAGCATACTTTAGAAAGATCTGATTAAGTAGCTGCCTAGTGTAAAAATCTGGATATCACTAGTAAAATTTTTACTCAATTTACATACATTTGGAGAATTAATAAACTACAAGTGTCAAAGTGCTTTAAAGGACTATTGTCAAGTTAGTTTAAAAAAGCCCAAACCAAACCACCACAACCAACAACAAAATCTAAATAAAGATCCTATTAGTAGCACATAAAGTCTTCCAGAAGCAGCATCACTTATCTGAAATAAGTATGATTTTGTTGAATTTTCTGCAATGTCTTGAATAACCTCTCTTCCACAGTCTCCATGAATGAAGGGAATGTAACACTTATCTTGATTGCAGTGTCTCAGGCAATGACGTGACAAGGCTTCCTTCTATTTTCACTTGAATTCTTAAACAGAAATTTGCATTAACAATTTATATGATATGAGCAGAAGAAACGTCAGAACTATAACTGGAATATTGCTGTTGCTGTGCTAGAGTCTTGCCTTTAGCTTACACTGAGTTCAACCATTTTGCCTAGGAATGCTTATTTGTAGCTTTAGGAGGGCAAGCCGATTCCAGATGTTGATGGAATGCCTGTCATATTGGAAAAGGAAGATTTGGGACATGGCTTTTCTTTAGTACCAGAGCTATCTGACCCTCTCCTTTTCATTAAGTGGTATGCCAAAAGACTTTAAGAAGGTGGTCTGACTTTTTTTAATAATAAAAGCTTTGAGAATTTATTGAAAAATCTGTAAATTTAAGCAATAATAGGATAGATCTCTTGATTTTTCTTCAAGAAAAACCAGTACTGTGCCATCACTGCTATTTCTAAACTATCTGAAATTAATTTCTTAATCAGAATTAATAATTAGAATTTAATTTCTTAAAACTGATATGGTTATGACTAAGTATTCACAAGGGGTTTCTTTGCCTTTTTTAATGGTGAGTAAGTAAAATGATTTGGTATGGAGATGTGTAATATTAAAATAATTTAGTAGGTTCTGGGAGTTCATTGTGAAAATGATAGTACTGAGCTGCTTTTAATCTGAAGATGATGAGAGATGCATTTTAAGTGCCTTTGGGGTAACAGATTTTTAAGCCAGTAGGGAAAATGCCATCTTAAAACCAGAATGCTTTAACAATGAGAGGCAATGTAGAAGGAAGGATGTGACTACTAGTGAAGTGCTACAGTATATCAAAAGGAAAACAGGTGTAGCTCATTGATGTACCAGTTTTTGTTAACTGAATGTGGTAGAATTTCATGAGCTAGAGCATACCAGTCTAAAACAGTGGCTTTGAGCAGATAGGATAATCTTGTACTTCTGGAAATATACCTGGATAATTTCCATTGTTTTTTCTTCAATACAAGCTAAGGGTGAGTGTTGAAAGTACTGATGATTGATTTGAGGAAGAACTTGATGAACTTACTGCTATGAAAGGTTTTTTAAGCTATGATTCAATTTGCCTGACTTCTTGTTTATGCTCTGAATTCAGTTTATGTCTTCCATACTCAAAAAAGACCCCACATAACAAGGAAAACAAAAACAAGGAGCAGTAGAAGGTCCACAGGATTGATGGAGTCCAGACATGTTATTTGCCTGTGTTGTCTAAAATTGTTCATGAACATTTCATACTGATGCCAAAATTCTGAAGAAAAACTCAGGGGAAAATTTTATTTTCTCTTTTACAGAGATTTGAACAGGAAAAGCAACCAAGTTAAAGACTGTAAGGCCAAAATTGAGCTACTTGGAACTTATGATCCACAGAAACAGCTTATCATTGAAGATCCATACTATGTATGTGTAAGAAATTCTTTGGGTTGATTAAAAATTGTGTGTATGTAGTATATCATCTTCCCAGATCCCACAGTTGGCATGTGATACGTAATTTGATGTTACACAAAGTGAAGTGTAAACTCTTTTTTTAATGACTTAAGAAAACTATATATTACTGGGATAAGGAGAATGTTATTATGCTTATAACAGTTAAATTAAAATAATTTAAATGGTAAATTAAATTTAAATAATGCACTTATATTTTCAGTTTTGAGTGAAACCCTGTTTGATCAGCCTCCTTGCAAAGAGGATGTTATCAGGAAAGTTAGAGAGAAAGCCATTGACACAGGTGGTCAAAAAAGTTGGATAACACCAGCCAAGGGCAAACAATTAGACTAATATTCTTCAGTTTAGGAACAGAAGCGGCTGAAGATGCAGTAGGGTTCTGTAAAATCCTGATATCATGGGGAAAGCTGAATAAGGAATTGGTATTCATTACCCAGGAAGTAGAGAATATCAAATTATATTAGTGGGAAGCATGCTCAGAACAAAAAAGGATTTGTTTTGGGTTTTTGTTTCCACATAGTGCTTCATTAAACTGGGAAGCTCAACATGAGAGGTTAGTGTGAACATAAAAAAGGAAAAAACTTTAAAGGCTCAAAAGTGAGTGGAAAAAATATGTGAAGGAAAGTCATGCAGGACTGTTGAATACAAAGTCACAGCGTTTGTCTGTGGAAATTCCTGAGCTCAAATTAGAGAGAAATATGCCAAAGCTATCGCTATCACCAAGTATTTGCACTGTTCTTACTTCTTCCTAATGTCTGTTGTTTGCCATTACTGACAGTGGAGAAACCAGTCTGCAATTTGTATTTGCTCTTTAGCCAGTGTTGTTGTTCTTACAGTCTTTTTCCTCTCTTCTTTTCTAGGGGAACGAAAAGGACTTTGAAACTGTTTATGAGCAGTGTCTTAGATGCTGTAAAGCATTTTTGGAAAAGTATCATTAATGCTTCATCATATAATTTCTAAAAGAAAATAATTGGCTTCTCCTGAAATCTGTAAAGTTTACTTGATTGATGTATTTAAATTGTAAACACTACATTCAATGCTCAGTTTAATTTTGTATTTTAGCTGTTCTGTCATCTAATGAAAAAATATAGAAAGGTTTTAATTGGATTACATGATCAGCCATTTTGTCACACATCAATGTAATTATGTAATTCAGGATAAATTTATGAGTAAACTCTTCCAGTGCTTTCTCACAAGCACTGCAAAAGTAACACCTTGCTTCTTTATATATAATGCTAACTGAACTGAGGTCTTGTCATTCCATCCTCAGGGAGTTGATTTCAACTTTCAGTGGTAGTCTGTGAGATAATAATTGATGTGTAACTTCGGTGTATCTTCCCAGTATCATTAGGCAGCCATTAGGATGGAAGCTGTTTCATGTGGAGCCTGCTAGACTAAAAGATCTGCTTCTTGATATAACTGGCTAAGTCTTCCATTGATCTTCTGGTCAGTTCCTAGCACACTGACACAAGCACATGTAACACAGCATTTACTTGGAGGAGAAAACATACCAGCTTAAAAGCTGAAATGTGAAATCACATTTTGTATCACACAGTAGTGAAATATTGAAGTCCATGCAATACAATGGATGAGAAATTTGCTGCAATTCCAGTTCCTACATGAGGGTCAGACAGTATTTCCAGATGTACTCGGGAGAATGTACAGCCTGTCAAAAGTGTTCTTTGAGAGTTTAGTTCAGTGTAAAAGCAATCCATCTGTAATACAATACTGAGTTAGCAGAAGGCCAGTAAGTAGACAGTTCTGCTCTTGGGCAAAATTTGAATGCTTTGTAAGAGTCTATGCCTGCTTTTCTGAATATCACCCTTCCTGTCTGCCTTAGACATGTAAATGTACTGAGATCAGTAATGTAAGTGATACCATGATGGTTTTCCTGTTTTGAATATTCTCAGCATTGGTATGAACCAGTGTTACAACGTTATCTGTAAAACTGGATCTATAAAATTTGTTTTCTTATTTGGCTTTGTTTTTGTCTCTTGCTGCCTTCCAAACTTGTAGTCTT
Source organism: Anthoscopus minutus (assembly GCA_013399455.1). Taxonomy (NCBI): domain Eukaryota; kingdom Metazoa; phylum Chordata; class Aves; order Passeriformes; family Paridae; genus Anthoscopus; species Anthoscopus minutus. The sequence continues at coordinate 118,526 of VWYI01037225.1, read as the reverse complement.
TATATTTGTCACCTGCTCAGCCTTCTGGGAGAGAGATTAATTTCAACAGAATATCCTGTTATTCTTGGGGAGGTTGGAATCCTGGTGTCACTCTGTGTGTGTTGCAGACTTCACAATGGGGATAAAGTTTCTTGGGACTTCTGCTGTGGGATAAATGTTTTTGTGTTAATGAGGTTTCTGGTTTGTGCTAAAATTTCAATCAGACATAAAACTTTAGAAGCTGCCTAGAAAAGGCAGACAGTAGAAGGAATACTTAAATACAGAAATCAGAATCTTTGTGCGTTATTGCATTGCCATCAGTTTTGACTTCTAAAAAACAAACTAGGAATTGCAAGCTAATAGCTGTTTCACTTTTCAGGGACAAAGTAATACACTATTTTTGATCCAATTAAATACTGACTGGAAAAATTATTTTCAATTTCTTTTATTAATGTTTTGACAAAGTAAATGGGGGGAAATGATGGGCAGTTAGGGACAAAACATCCTAAATGTGGTTTGATGCACTAACCTCAAAGGTGGAAGTATTTAGGTATAATCTAATGTTATTCCCTGCCAGAAGGACCATTTCAAATATTCCAGTGAAAATAAAATAACTCTTTAGGTTGAGAACATGATGATTTGTTTTCCTATTCATGGCTATGTAGGAATTCAGCCTATCGTTTTTTGCATATTAAGGCTAAGATTGAAAGGTCTTAAATCTTTATCTTTGCGCTGCTGGGGTAACAAAGGAAATAAAAGGATTTGCTTGTTTACCTTCTCTAGGCTTAGGAATCTTCCTGTAAAGTGATACTAAGTCAAAACTCGTGTTAAGTTCAGTTCACATTTTAAAAGTTTCAACCTTGAGACAGATCTTCAGCAAGCAATCTAGTGACTTAATAATTCACCGCCTCTACTAGGAGGCATAAGCTGGTTGATTTATTTTTATAATTAGTAGTTTTTTTATGGAAGAGTGGAAGGAGCACTATGGTATTTTATACAAATTTGTGGAAGTTTCAAATACAGAACAGGGATTGCCTTCGGGAAGGACAGTTGCACAGAACCATTATCTGGGTTCAAACAGAAACAGTGAACACAGGATTAAGACACAAGTCATGTATCATACAGATGACTAAGCGCTCACACATCCAAAATACCACTCATGAAAAATGTAATTTTTGAATGAAGAAAATCCAGAATTGACTCCTGTTTCTCTCTCCCTGCCCCCACAGCGTGTTATATTTTAAGTGGTAAAGTTAAGTCTAAAAAAAAAGTAGGCTATAGTATAGGTGTGTTTTCAGTCAGAGCATGCTGGCTTCTGCTAAATCTAGAGAAAACTTCTAGGGGACTAATTTGTTTATACTAATGGATTAAGTCATTAAAGAAGTTGCTATTTCCCTTTTACAAGGAGATTTTCTAGGTTTTTGTTTAGCCAGATACCCATTTTGGGTATCCTACCAAAAAAAGAAAGCTTCACAGTATTTTAAACTCCTATGTTAAGTATTAGCCTGTGGTCTGGTCAGTGGAACCACAGTGAAGCACAAGAGTTCTGCCCATGTTTACTGTAGATGAGCAGCTTTAGTGAATCCTGGAGAAGTTGATTTCTTAACCAGGTTTTGTGCAGGCATGTGTTACATCCATTGAGACATGGAACTTAGCATTTAGTCATCACTGAAAAAAAATAAAAATATGTACTTTTCCCCTGCTAAATACAGCCATGGGATTTTGTACTTCTGCCATTTTTTCTTCTAAACTATTGGGTGCTAAAGGCTCTGCAGTGTCAGTTTGCAGAATCTCAGTTCCTATAGTTCTCAAGGTGGGGAAGATTGTGTTTGGTTTTGGTTTTACATTTTGTGGTTCAAACTGAAGAGAGAATGGAAACTATAAATGCCGGTATTAAGGTTGAAGTACCGTGGTTCATTGTAACAGGTTGGCCCTGGCTAGATGCCAGGCACCCACCAGAGTTTCTTTTTCCTTTCTGCAAGTGGACAAGGGAGAGAAAGTAAAATGAAGGGTTTATGGGTTGAGATAATTACTGAGAGAGGTCACTCACCAAATAATGTAATGGGCAAAGCAGACTGAGGATATTAACTGAAATTATTACTAACAAATTCAGAACAGGATAATGAGAAGTAAAATAAGACCTTAAAAACACCTTTCCCCTACTCCTCCTTCCTAACTCTTCCTCCTCCCCCAGGCAGTGTGGAGAGGTGGGAATGGGGGTTATGGTCAGTTCATCACAGGTTTCTGCTGCAGCTCAGGGAATGGAGTCCTTCCCACACTCCAACGTGGTGTCTCTCCCACTGGAAATAGTTCTCTATGAGCTTTCCCAGTTTGAGCCCATCCCACAGACTACAGCTCTCCCCAGACTGCTGCAGCATGGGTCACTTGCACAGAGTGCAGTCCCTCAGGCACAGGCTGCTCCAGCCTGGGTGTCCCATGGGGTCACAAGTCCCACCAGCAAACCTGCTCCAGTGTGGGCTCCTCTCTCCACAGGTCTGCAGGGCCCTGCCAGGACCCTGCTCCAGCACAGGTGTCCCACAGGGTCACAGCCTCCTCTCAGGCATCCACCTGCTCCAGTGTGGGATCCTCCATGGGCTGCAGGTGCATCTCTGCATCCCTGTGCTTCTCCATGGGCTGCAGGGGCACAGCTGCCTCACCATGGGCTGCCCCACAGGCTGCAGGGGAATCTCAGCTCCAGAGCCTGGAGCACCTCCTGCCCCTCCTTCTGCCCTGACCTTGGTGTCTGCAGAGCTGTTCCTCTCATGTTCTCACCCATCTCTGCTCTGGCTGCAATTACAACTGTGCAATAACTTTACCCTCCTTTAACTGCATTATCCCATAGGTGTTACCACCACGTTGGATTGGCCCAGCGCTTCCATCCTGGAGCTGTCTGGCACTGGCTTTGCTGGACGTGGAGGAAGCTTCTGGCAGCTGCTCCCAGAAGCCACCCCTGTAGCCCCTTTGCTACCAAAACCTGGCCATGCAAACCCAGATTTACAGATTACACATAAGAATTTTCTTTCTGTTTGAGCCATTTTACTGTGACAACGGGATTTAATATCTGATTTAAAGAAGAAAGGGAAATGTGTGTCAAGGTTTTTTGAGTAACACTAATTCCTTAAAAATTCTACAATACCAAAATGATTTACTGGATATTTTCTAATTAGATTATCTTGCAGTGTCATGAACAGATTGCACATTATTAAAAAACAAACAAAAAGCCCCTCCCCAAACCAAACCTAAACTCCAAACAAAAACCTCAGAGTATCTGTTAAGTCTTAAAAAATATTACATTTTAGAATGCTGCAGAGAATTTCAGCAAACTACCCTTGTAGTTTGGCATTCTGTGGGTTTGAAACACACAGAACTGTCCATCCTCAAAATCCAGTGTCCAGGTTAGTGAACTCTGAAGCGAGTACACCTTTCCTTCTTACACTAGTGAACTCTGTGGAAAGGAGTTTTAAGTGTGGATAAATGATAGTAACTGCCAGTAAGTAGTTTGTTTACTTGGATTCAGTGAACAGAAAGCAAACTGAGAACAACATAATACCAAACACTTTATTACTTACGCTTATTATTTACATTATTTACATATTGCACGTTCGCTGGAATGTTTTATACATTTATTATATAAAGTAAATTAATGGCAGCTTGTGTTTGTGTACAAAATCCATGCTCCACTGTCCCAAAAAGTATGTCTACTTGGAATTACGTTCCTGTTTGTCATGCAATTTGTACTCCAGGGTACAATGTGACCCTAATGCAAGTCTGTTTTAACCAAACTTTTAAAGAAATTATATAAGCATGAAGGATATCAAGTGACCACAACTACTGTGGAGCAGATCTTTAGTAGTTCTAGATATACAAACAAACATTCCTTAAAACTGTAGAATTAAGCAATAGAACATTAATTTTCTTGGTGAAATATTTGTGTTTATGTAATTTTTGGCAGCATTACACATCAATTGTAGTGTGTTTTTAAGTATGGAGCATTAAGTACTACTGGCAGTTATGCTACTGTAGAGAATGTCAATCTGCAAACTGTTGATGACATACAAAATGCATGTTAAAAGAATGAGAAGTAGTCTGTTAATCTGCAAAAATAAATCTCTTGTTCACAATGGAATTCACTAAAAGGTAGTAAGTTCTATTTCCCTGTTGGTTTCCAAGGCACTTCTCTTGGTTCTTGGTGTTTCTTGTCATGGTAATAAAATCTGGTGGATTAAAAGAAAAAAGAAAATTGCCTTTCATCATTTTTATACTCACATACATGTGTTTGAGAATGTATTTACCATAGTAAAAATAGTAAATAAAACCAGAGAATTCAGTAATAACTTTGGAAAGATCAGTAGTGAATTTCAGATTTAGCTCCGTTTATATCAGCCTGACTCTTACAATAATGCTTTCTTTATTAATCAAGGCTAACATTCTGGAAAGCCTCACTTTTTTTGATGGTTCATTTTTGTAGACACACTAGGGAAATCTAGTTCTACATATCAAAATTTCCACAAAGTTAATCTGTTCCAGTGACTGCATCTATGAAGTCAAAAAGTGAATAAACCTCAGGAATAGCATTAACAGACAGCAAAAGGCTATCTAGTTGCCGTGGTGTCAGGAGCTGTTGATAGCGTGTCCAGTTTGAAGGATCTAGGAAGGATATGATGTTTCATTGGGTCCATTTGTGAAGAAACTTGGATCCAAATAAACAAGAAACAAATAGAGGTAACTTTTTTAGAGCTGGTTGTGTAACTATAGCCCCTGGAATATGCTAACACTGAGCCACCACAAACTAAGCAGGAGCTGCAGTGGTTCCATTTGCTGCCTGTTCTATGAAGTCTTCCAGAAATGTTTCTTGGAATGAAATCACAACCATGCCTGTGACACAATCACCAATACAAAATTACAGGTTTCCACATTACTTATGTATGTATTTTGTCTCTATTTTAGAAATGTTGACTCAAAGGTGGAGCAGGTTTTCACAACCCTACTCCACACCTCTAAAGCTTGTAAGAAAATGTTCTGTAACTGCATATACATGTATCTTGAAGTCTATCCTCCTCTAGACAGATAAGCACCGAATGCTGCATGTCTGTCTACCCAGTTTCATGTGCTTCTATGCCTCTTCTTCTTATTTAGAAGTAAAAAATGTACAATGTCTTTTCAGTCAGCAGGAACTACATAGCTGAAAGACTCTGACATGCAAACAGACCCCAGATGAAGATTTGGTGTCTTACAGCCATCAAAAATTAATGGATTATAAAAAACGGTGGTAATGTGATACTGGAATCCTGCTGATGTTTTTCACAGTTAAAAATTTCATATTGTCTTGTCATAGACAGTCTGAACATAGACTGTCTTAAGACTGTAACTTTTCCCCATAATCGGTGTGAATTCCCTGATACTCTGAGCTTCTCTACATTTTCTACTGTTTAATTTGTAATGGAATCATTTGTATGCAAAGTCAGTTGGACTTGACATAAACCATTGAAAACCAAGCTATTGGTGCATACAGAAATACTTGTTAGTAGTATTTAAACATTTATTTTTGCAATTTTTGAAAGCTATTAGGAAATGTAATAATGTTACAGAAAATCTTAATGTAATCTAGGGTTTTTTCTGGCTTTGCAGATAGGATAATCACTTTTATTTTTTTTTAATATCCTTCCTTAGAGGGGGAAACTGATGTAAATTTTCTTTGTCTTGAATTTTCATCTAGCTTATTTTCTGTATGTATGCTCCTACTGTACCCTATTTAAGCTATGATGTTAAAGTGATGTTTAGAAGAAATTAATATGCTTTTGGTTTGATTAGTGTGTGGTACAATCTACAATAAACACTGAAAATTTAATAAAAACTTTTTTTATTGCTAATGGGAATATACAGCTCACTGGGGGTGAAAAAACAGTGGTTAAGATGCTCATTTGTCATCTCATCTACACCTGCTTTTGTATGGGTAACTTAACAGTTTTGTGTTAGCTAACTCACAGTTTTCTAAACCCCTGGCATTTTCAGAAACCCTTGAACAGACCCCAGATTTTTAGCATTGATAAGTCTGTTATACTTTTTAATTTTTTTTTAAAATTTCATATAGTCTGTTATATGCACCAGTCTAGGAATGTTAGGCTGGAACTTCGCTGTAGGATGATGGATAATCTTAGTGGAGATCCTGAATGCAATTTGACTTCAGTGTCTATTGAGTACATAGGTAACTAACTATACAACTCCCCAGTCAATTATGCTAACTTTTAAAAGCACAAATAAAAGCTATTGTAAAGACACATTACAGCTTTCCAAATGTGATTCTTATTATTACCTGTGCATGATGAAAAACTCTAAGAAAAAGCTAATCTATATGAGAAGAATGTAGTGGTTTAAATACCAATATCAACTTTAAAATACTGTGACAGTAGGATTTTGTAGCAGAACCTCCCCATGCTTACATAAAAAAATTATTTTCTCAAGTGTGCACACCCAGGTGGAATTCTGCTGTAATGTGATCACAGAGATCCATGCATTGAAGATTATGAAGTTCTTATTGTTCCATCTAGTGCTAGCTACAGACATGTCGTACCATAAACATACATGTGCCCGCATAGGTGTGTGTTGTGACAGCAACATGTCTTAACTCCTGTTTTCACATATTTTCAAACATTTTCTTGTTTTATCTTAGCTCTGAATTTCAATGTCTTGTGGGCTTTAAAGGGGTGCTAGTTCAAAATACACTTAAAGTACAAATAAAAATACATTTTTTATTCTCTCCAAATTGATCTCTAAACATGGATAGATGTCCACACATCTTAAAAATCCAACAAAACTACCAGTTTTCCAAATTAATAGTCCATCTATAGCCCAGCCCATTTATAAACCTTCAATGAAACAAAAATCACATACTGAACAAAACAGGAAACCTAATTTGTTTCACACAAATTGAACTGATGCAGTAGAAAAGCCTTGAGAAAAGAGGCTTAATCTTACAGAGACACCTGTGAATCTCCAAATGTAGATGGTAGAGGATAGTGTTCCTTTCTGCTAATCGAGGCTGCTTAAGGAGTCTACCACGATTGATTTGTGTCTGTGTGAATAAAAGAAGCGGGCAGTGTTTGATGACGTTGATGCATGTTGAGCAAAGGTTGTTTGAGAGCTGGACATTTTTGAGTAGACTCCCAGCTTGAGATATGAACTACTTTAGTTGCTATTCCTTCATATTACAAGTTCATGTTCATGACAGGTTGTTAAAATACAGATAAATTTTCTAAAGAAAGGGAGAAAAGAATTTCACACTCTGATGTATATTCTTACTAGTATTGGTAATAACATTATTCACCTGTTTGCAAAGTTAAACAAATTATGTCTCATTTATCTAGACTGGATAGACAGAATGACTTATGAATGACAGAATGAAAGGTAGAAACCTTTCATTAAATTTAATAGCTCCATCAGGTTTTCCTGCAGTCATGTTGTTTTTAGATTAAATAATCCTAATTCCTGTAACTGTTCTTGCATACTGAGTTTCCTAGGCCTTTGGTCATCCATATTGCTCTTCTTTGGACTCTTACAAGAAGAGCCCATATGTCTTCAAGTGTGGTAACCTTAATTAAATATAGTATTCCAGTAACAGTAATTATGTCAGGAGTTTCATAAACAATGATTCTATTTATAAATTCCAGTATTGTTTGACTTTCTTCAAGTGCAACACTGCTGACTTGCTTAGTTGGCAGTCCACAACAACCTCTATGTCCTCAAAAGCACTATCTAACAATTCAACAAATTCCATGTATTTCTGCAGCTGAATAATCCTAAAGGACTTTATAATTCTGCTCTTTATCTGTTATCATGGTTTTAGAGTATTTGGCTTATTTTCCAAGATTATTTTTAATTTCAAAGTTGTACTGTATCATGGTTGCTTGTCCTGTAATACTGAAATGCATAAATACAGTACTCTTGTCACCCAAGTTATTAATGAAAATACTGAACAATATCAAACCCTGTGTGACACTGGTCAGTACATTTGTCCAGTTTTGACAACGAAGCACTAACAACTAACTTATGTATCTTTCTCCAGTCGTTTTTACATTTACCTTGGTTCTATTTCCCCAGCTGTCTTGTGAGAATGAAGTGCAAAACAGTGTCAATGCTTAAAATAAAACAGAATACTTCATATTTACTACTTTTCTCACTGGTTCCTTCCACAAGATGTGTATTTTGTCACAGACTTAAAGCATCTTGGCTTGACACCATTTGTTACTGACAAATCTATACGATTATTACTTATCCCTTTGTCCAAGATCACATTCTGTCTGAGGTAAAGATGGAGGACAATGTAAATTAGTCCTTCTGTATTCTTATGTTACAGTTGTCTAAAATACAGATTTTAGATTAAAATACAGATTAGTTTAGGAGTACTTTTTGGTTTGGTTGTTTGGCTTTTGTTTTTATTTTGGTGCATGATGAAATTTCCCAAGTATCTGTGGGAAATAGAGGCCCATCTAGGCAAAGGAGGGAATTAAGCTCTAGACATGAGAAGTGTACACAAGGAAATCACAAAAAATCCAAATAGCTTGAAGTTAGTTTATCAATTCTACTATCAATATATTTTAACTGAGTTACTATAAAAGCACCTGCGACCTATCTTCATTAATAAAGCTTTGATGTGTATAGCTGTGTATATATTAACTCATACTACTGAGTACAGCACAGATCTACAGCTGCACACATAAAAGGGTGGCTTCTGCTGCCAATACAGGCAATTGTGTACTGAGTAAACTCTTGAAAAATAAGCCACAGCTGTTGTGTTTTGTTCTGTAACAACAAATTCACTATCTGCTAACTGTATGCTGCTATAAATAATTCACAGATGATGCACATGGGCATTTATGTAATGATATCCAGTAGGGGGTACCCTTTCCTTAATGCCAAAATATGCCAGATTAAGCCAGTTACTTCAAGTCCTCTGGGAGAGGAATAGCTTATCTAAAGGACAGTTGTTATTATATTCCCATGAATTTTCATGTACGAAACACAACTTCCACTCCTTTTCTATGCAGTGGAATGTCATTTCTGCTAAGAAGCAGCTTACCTTTATCCTTCCATGCACATAGGGCTTACTGCCAGTCGAGTAAGAAGCCTGGCACATCTTTTATAGTCTGTATGGAAAAAAAAAAGCATGATTAGATTACCAAAATAATCAAATTTCCCTTTAAAAATCAAAATTATTTTCAGTGTTCAAGTTAGTGTCATAGCATAGTTCAATGAATACCTTAGTGTGCAAAAGAAAAAAATCAACCCCTTTGACTTAAAATAGGAACGTGTAAAGATTGAGTAATAACTAAAAGCCATGTCTAATGGCACGTGTAACTATGCAACTGACTTCTGCACGTCCTGTCTATAAACAAACAGCATGAATGTGCCTGGAGGCTCTCCAAGTGTATGTATGTATGTATAAAAATTTATACATCTGTGCCTGTGCTTCCGTGTGGGATCCATGTAGTATTTGCATATTAGAGAAAGAATAAGTAGTGCTCATCCACCTTTGAAATCCAGCCCTCAATGAGCAAGTCTGTCAACTTAATATTAAGTAATGCCACTCTCCAATAGATTTTCTTGCTGGGAAAGCTGTTAAATTAGACAAATAACATCTTCTAGTCATACAAATGTTAAGTCCAGCCCAAGTAGATGACTGCATCATATATATTCATATGAGTATGAAGTTTTATCTTAAAACAAGTAAAATTGTTTTTTTCCACAGTACTCCTATTGTTAGTTTTTCATATTTTAGGTACCTGCAACTTTTTGATGCACTCAAAGTAAGACAAAGAACCAATGCAAAACTAAAGAAATTATTCAAGAGGGTGTTTTTTCCATTTACATGAAAAACTGAAAGCAAATATCGTGAAAGTTGGTTATGGACAGACAGAAAAGTAAATTATTTTTCACATACCAATGCTACTACACTGTGCAAAGTACTAGAAAGTATGGCAACACAATGCTTTTGTACTGGCTACCACCACACTGCAGCCTCAGAGTCACTTTTAGTTTCTTTGCTGTTTGGCCTTCAAACTTCAACACAGAAGGAACAGTATAATTTGAAGTCAAGGTATTTAAAAAAGTAACATCATTCTGTGCATGAAGAATTAAAGCAGGCTGTTCATCTCATTTTCCTAAAAGAAAGCTACTTTGAAGAGATGCTGGTCAATCCAGCCTAGTAAGTGATGTTCACTTTTGTTAGGCATTATTTCATTAATGAGTAACTACATTTAATGTTTTCTGGAGATAAAATGTTAACAATCCTCAACTCGCAGCAGAGTTATGGCATAACTGCCACTCATATAAATTATCCTCCATTATCCAGACATTATGTTGGCGGATAGTGAACCTGTCAGGAGGAAAAGGCTAATAATTTAGAGCCTTTAAGGACACCTAGTTTTTAGCTTCACAGCTTGGAGTACTCATTAATGCTGAGCCAAATGATGTTTGTGTTGTGATCCTTATGAACAAGGTAGTTATGACCGTTGGTTGTTCAGAACAGACAAGTTACAAACAACTTGTATCTCCACCCATGTAAACAGAGTGTGATCTGCTTATCTGTCATCTAGAAATCCTTGTCTTTCCAAGGAATTCCTAACCTGAAGCCTTACAAATAAAGAAAATGTCCAAAATTCTTACCAAATATGCCTTTAAAATGCACTAGGATGAAATATTTATTAATACTTGAAACTTGGAATCTGTAACTCTTGTTTCTATTCCCAGCTCTGCTACTGACCCAACTGGTTGACCTCAGACAAGTAAAATAAAGTGTGCTTTCATTCTGAAAAGGCTGTACTAAAATACCATCTGTTTACTCACAGGTCCACCTCAGTATGAATCTGGAGTCACATCTTCTGATGTGACTGATAAATGTCAATGTGTGGTTTTTATTTAATTCTCTGTGCTGCCAACAGTGATGAGGTATCATAAGCTGCATTTGCTTAATTTGGTACATCAGCACTTTTTTTTCTAAGCTAAGAAGTTATACATTTATAATTCACCAAAGACAAGTGTTGCAAAGATTCACTGTCACCATCACTGGTGGATTAGTAGCTGAATAGTCAAAATAGAAAATATCTGTAAAATATGCTCTATATAAATAATCAATGAAAAGTAAATAACCCCATCTGGATTTATGATTGAATTTACAGTGATAGAAATTAAGTATATATGTGAGAGAAGTCATGTTCCTATGAAAAGCAAACGGTTTGGAACTCATGAGGCGAATACATCTGCACCTAAGGATGCAGGCTTTACTGCCATTCTACATAGTGTATTTGCAGTGAGAAAGTTTTATTTCCATTTTCCTCTCTGTAATGTTGACGCTGTTCTAGCAAAGTGTATTTGCAGTGAGAAAGTTTTATTTCCATTTTCCTCTCTGTAATGTTGATGCTGTTATAGCAAAACTGTAGAGGATACTGAGTACATTTTAGAGCAGTCCAATATTTTCTTCGCAGGGAATGCATTCTGACATTGTATCTCTACTGATACTTGATAGAGCTAATAAATTTCAGAGTTTCTTCTTGTTTAAGGGAAATGTCTACTTTTGTTACTTACATGCTGGGATGGTGCAGTCCCTTGTATTGTGATAAAGACGATGAAAGTGTTTGCTACATTTTGGGCTAAAGTAGAGTGGACCTGAAATATACAGAAAAAATAAGTTATGAATCAGCACAGCTCACAGGTAGAGCAGTGTAACTTATGGTATGTATGTGAAACATGGATTCCAACACAAAATTCAAACATACCTGTTAAATGCTTCAAGAACTTGTCTTTCATCCTCAGATCTCTGGGAACTATTTCTGTTGGACAATAAAAAGAATAGTTACTCTGCTGCACTGGACCTACGCTTGCCAAGCATAGTATGAGGACAGGGAATACTCTGTCCAGCAACATCACCACTATGTCTTGACAGGTGCACAGAGGTCAAATGTCCTTTGCATACAGTAGGCCAAATTTCAAGGATTCACTTCAACCTTGTAAAATGCTGTGTGAAACACAGTACTAATGGAACAATGTCTGTTAGGTGAGAAATCATTTATGACCATGGTTATTAACTAAGAGTCTGATTTTAGCTTTCTATGAACTACATTATCAAGTTTACCTATATTTAAATTCTTTCATATTACATGAATGGTAAAGCCTCTAATATTCAAGGCCTGCATTGTGTCTTTTAATTCTCTTATGCAAATGTAACCACTATTCTGTCCCAGGTATCTCTGTAGAAGCACTGTTCTACTGTAATAATGAAACTGGATTGATCTACTTACAGGAATCTTCCCTCCCTCCCCCTAGCAGTAAATAAAATTCACAGGAAATGATTCCAAGCAAATAGCTCTCTTCTGGCTCCCTATGTTTGTGGTTTACCGCCTTGTGTTTTGTGTTCAGCAGATGGCAAAATGTAACTGGTTTACTGAAATCCATTTTAGCCCTAACCCCTGCTTGTGACTTCCTGATTTACAGCTATCTTTGATTGCTTTCCGTTACAAACTCTATGCTGATAGCTTAGTGCTGATTGTGTATGATACACTGTATGGTGCTTTATTTATTTACTTGATCGTGAATGCCTGAGCAGCCTTTTTCATTCCCCTGGCACCTCTTATCAGATATAAAGCAGAGAGCATTTCCATTCAGATCCAATCCACTTGTCAATTCACACACTTCTTGAAAGTCATTCTTCATTTACTTCTAACTTTAGTCACTGTAAGTAAAATTGACCTTATCTTATTTGACCTAATTATGTCATGAAGAGCATTAAAAACACACATGCTTCATTCAGAAATTTCCCATGGGACAAGCTCACTAGGAAAGTGATACCAAAACTGAAATGAAAGACTCTAACTAGTTCCTTTTCAGAGTTGCTGGGAAAAAGTCCATTATTATAACAGAATGAAAAATCCTGCTTCAGAATCAGTAACAACACTACCAAACTAATCTGCTCTGAAGCAGGATTATTAATTTCATAGGTAACTCTTCCACACAAGCAGATTTTTCACACCAACAGTGACCAAAAACTATGTCCACGTTCCAACATGAGATTTAGAGTTGTGCAGATCACAGTTCCCTACTTAGTCTGGCCTCTTTGACTCTTCAACATTTGTAAAACAAAACAAAAAATGTTCTCTCCTGTGTTGACCTTAAGTAGAACAAAATTGTCTTCCTCTGTGCATTCATTAATCATCCAAATGGAGAAGCAACATCTTCATGACAACCACCAATAAATGCAAATTATGAGCATATTTGAGTATGAATGAGAATGACAAAAAGTACAATAAAGCTTTACGAGATCAATAAAGACAAAATAAATAGCATACTATCAAAATGAAAGCCAGTTTGGAAAAAGGTGAGTAGATAATTTCTGGAAAATATTCAGAAAATCGTTTTCAGTTGGGGGTGTCAGATGAGCAGCAGTAACGCTATAGAGGCTTGGGAGTGACAGGGAATATAAGTTAGACATAGCAGGAGAAGAAACTAAATCGTTTCAACTGCGTGCATAGAAGTACATCACCAAACTAAGCAGGTTAGAGAAAAGCCAGTCAAACGAGCAGAGAAGGACAACTGCAGGAGTGTCCCAAACTGGTCCCAGCCTGTACAGTGACAGAGGAGTAGTGTCTCAGTTCCCTAGTATTTCAAAGAGGCTACCTCTGGAGTACAAAAGGAACTAACAAGCAGGGAGAACAGTTCAATGACGCCTGAGTTGCAGGGAAGACTTCTGTATGTAGGGTCTTTAAGGAGATGCTATGGTCCTACAAGAAGATTTTTGCTAGAGTCATTTCCAAGAAACACTTAAACCAAGGACATGATACTAAGTGGTAACCTTCCAGGAAAAGGCATTTTCATAACTTGTTTCTTTGATCTCAGCCCATTTCATTTTCCCATATTATTAGGTTTTGTTCAAAGCGACAGGAGGTTGGACTTCCAGTTGAGTACATTATTCAGAGAGTAAAAGACTCTGAGAGATGAATGGAGGTTTTCTATTCCGAATTTGCCATCTGTGTCTGTTTCTGATACCACAGGCAATCTGCAGGTATTTTGAGTGGTGAATTCTTAATAGAAAATCAGTAACCTGATACACCATCTCATTCACGGAGGCACCATAGGGAAAAAAAATGGACTGTGACTTACCAACTCTCTGCTCATCCTGGTATCCTCCATAGTCAGCCACTTCCCTTCGATCCAAGTTATAGTCATGCTTGGAGAAGTACTGCATCCCACTGTCCTTCTCCAGGTGGTACCTTTTCAGTTCCTGAATGATCTCCATGATGAGATTTAAGAGACTTTGCTTGTCCTTCAAATCTGTGGAGTCCGTTTTTTCTTTGCAGTATCCTGCTGAAAGCATTAAGAGTACGAGCCCCAGCAGCCCAGAAGACCTTAGTCCACTCATTGCAGTCCGACCTGAAGAGTGCATGAGGGGATGAAGTGGAAGGATCCGCTGCTACGTGAAGTGTCCTGTTTCACTGGAAGAGAAAACTGGGGGTGGGTCGAAGGTAGAGAGAGACTCGTGGGGGTGAAATCGGAAACATCAGCGGTGGGAAGAGCGGCGAGCGCTTGGCAGGTTACGCAAGGCAGGGGCACACACAGCTCCGGGCTGCGGAGGCTGGCGGAGCGGTACAGGGCAGGGGGTCTGCGGGGCCCCGCCGCTGCCCCCGCGCCCCACAGCGCCCGCCCCGCGGGCAGAGCCGCCCCAGCGCCCGCACTCTCACCCCCCAGCCGGCACCGGGCCCCGCGGGAGGGCGGGAGCGCAGCACCGGAGCGGGGCCAGGCTGGGGGTGTCCCGGCACAGCAGATCCCCGGCCCGGACGGGCGTTCTGCCCCGCCTCTCCCCGCCCCGCCGCGGAGCGGAGGAGCACGGGCGAGGGGCGACAACTTTCCCCGAAGTTTCTGCCGGAGAGCCGCGGCAGCCGTCCCCGCCCTCGCTGCGGGGCTCCTCGCCCAGGCTGCGGGCAGGAGCGGCGGGACGGGAGGTGCGCGGCTGTGGGGCAACCAGCCGGGGCAGGGGACAGCAGCGCCAGTCTCCCCTTTTTCTGTCACTTTTCCAGCTCCCCTTTCCCGCAGGAGCAGCCTGGAGCGGCGGCCAGCATCATGCTCGGAGCCGCTCGCCTTCGGACGACTGACCGCCCCTCACACACGGCCGCTCCGTGCGGCGGCTCTGACCTGCCAACTCTGGCGGGGTCCGCGGGCGGCCGCTCCCGCCCGCAGGCTGTCACCGGTCCCGCCGCACGCAGCGCTTCGGGGCGGGAGGGATGGAGGCGTGGGGAGGGAGACAGAGGGGAAGAAGGTTGCCAGCGTGCTTTACCTGTGTCTCCGTCCCAGAAGCCGAGGTGTCTTCCCCTGGGGGATGCTCCCCAGACGGCAGCAGCCCGCGAACGGCAGGGAGTCCGAGTATTCCGAGGCTGGCCTGC
>VWYI01037225.1:0-102134 GCA_013399455.1 Anthoscopus minutus | reverse complement strand
GGGCGTGCGCGCGTTCGCCTCACGGATGTCTCTGTATTGTGTGCAGGTGGGTTCCCCAGCTACTTAATCATTCTAAGCGGTTTGGCTTCGAAACCACCATGTGAATGGCACGTCTCTAACTGCAAAAATCGCAGCCTGTGCTGGCACAGTGAAGGTACAAAAAAACACTAAAAAAAAATACACACCACATGATTAAGAAAGATGCAGAGGCAAGACTGAGCAAGACTGCTTTGTCAGGTTTCCAGAATCCTTCCTCCTCTTGGCTTCATGGTTTGTTTCCAGTCACCTTAAGACTAGGGGGGAAAAAATAAATTGAACAATCAGTTCAATAGTGAGAAAGAATGTCCCTTTGCATGACATAACTTGGTATGGCTGTATTTACATGTTAGTCATTCCAAATATTGACACATTGAGGTCACCAATTGGAGACAAGGAAGATGGAAAACGAGGCAGGCAAAACACAACCTGGTGTTCTGTTCCCAAGATTACACTGCAAGTATTTCTTCACCTGAAGTAATTTCTTTGGAAAAAGGTAGGTGCAACTGCAGAACTGAAAGATGATTTCAGCTAAACACCTAGTGGATTCCCCCCTTCCTTGCAGCTACAATTTCCATGTCGCTTTTGGTCACCATCGTGTAAGGAAGGAGCAGCCTGTATTTTGAGTACACACCAAGTCAGGAATACTGCCTTTTTCTGCTTAGATGTACCCAGACATGCCTGTTACGTCTTGCATGGAGACCAGCTGTCAAGGAACAGCCAGCAAATTGTTGAATAATATGGTTTATGTAGCTTAGCTGTCTTCCTTTTGAAAAGACAGTGGACATTAGCAAAAATGGCATTAATCTGTCTATGAGATAACTACCATAACTCAGAGAATGGGATAGCTGGAAATGTCCTAAGACACACCAAAGACAAGTTAATGTCATAAACAATTGAACTCCAATGCTCAGGAATACTCCTTTTAAATTTACTAATATAAACATAGACTCAAAGTACAATGGAGGTATTAGCTGAGATATGAGGTAGATGAACAGTTTGTTGTCTTTTTCTGCATGCAGACTCTGAGGCAAGGGTCTACTCTGATTTGTTTATATTGAATTATACAAAGATATATAAAGCTCCCATTACTTCAATAGAATTAAACTGAAATTCTTACTGATAGGTTTAGGATGGTAATTTAATATTCCAACAGGTTATATTTTCTTATGAATATTTTCTTAGGGCTCCATCTAAGTTACCCATCTAGGTGATAACTGCCCATATGCTACCAAGCTCCTACTCTGCCTATATAGTCAAAACTACAATCCCCAAGCCTTCTGTCTGCCCTTAGTGTGACTCCTGAGGCTTCTAAAGTGAAATAGGTACACTGTTTGCCATGGCTGTTCACAGGCTCTTGGACTTATTCCCTGGATGCTGGGAAGCGCCTGACTCTTGTCAACACTAAAGCCAGGATAGTGAAGAAAGCATTCTTCCAGGAATTACAAGATGTAAGTTTTAATCCCTTCAGGCAGAGATGAAAGATGAACACACCATCCCTGCCAGGATAAAAACCTGCTTGCTTTCCTTGAAAGAAGGTGGAGAGGGACATATGAAACTCAGTCCCAGAAAGCAACATGTACTTGGGAGAGCAGATCCCTAGAGTTAATGCTGTGCAATTAGGTTTTTTTGGCTTGTCCTAGAGGAGTGTTTTTCATTTAAAAGTGTTGGGATGGTTTTTGTCTTATTTTTACAGAGCATCAAGTTAGTTAACTCTTCCACAATAAAAATCTATGCATAGATTGATCTACAATGTTATTAAAAATGTGCTGTCTTTAAACTAAGCACTGTGACCCTTCATGAGGATAAAGGACTTCATGAAGTAAGCATACACAAATGAGATCAAATGCAGCACTTGGTGGATAGTTTTAGCCAGTGAACTCTTCCTTGTTCCCTTGGTTATGAAACAAAGGCACTGCATTTGGGATTTGGAACAAGCCAGGCAGAATTTCCAGTTTTGTTAAATAACACACATTAGTCACTGTTTTCACCTATTCCATTCTAGTATTCCATTCTAGTATGCCATGCTAAGACAGAAAAGGAAAGATATCTTGACTTCCTTTACTTACATGTGCATGAAAACAAGGAAATGTGTTCACTTTGATTCTGTTGTCTAAGACTGGTGAAATTTTCATGCTAAGAGCCCTACAGTTTTAACTATGCTCTTGTTTCATCTGATTATAACAGACATAAGGGTTCCTATCTATATTTAATAATAGCAAGTGCAACATTTTCTGAAGTGATTGCGGAGCAGAGATGATAGTCTAAATCAAGCTCATAACCAATACATTAACAGAGTGTATGCTTAGAAGAACATTCCAATGGATATTTATTTGACTAGGCTAAAGAAATGTTTCTTGCATTGCTCTTTATTGACCTCAGAACCTCAAAAAATATTTTGAAATACATTTTTTCTATTAAATATCACATCAACTTACAAACCCTTGGTTTTAAAAACAGACTTTTCACTCCTCACAAGAGAAAAGCAGTATTTAATCTTCAGGTTGCACACCAATCCCAGTAGAGGTT
Source organism: Anthoscopus minutus (assembly GCA_013399455.1). Taxonomy (NCBI): domain Eukaryota; kingdom Metazoa; phylum Chordata; class Aves; order Passeriformes; family Paridae; genus Anthoscopus; species Anthoscopus minutus. The sequence continues at coordinate 99,569 of VWYI01037225.1, read as the reverse complement.
AGTATTATGGAATGAGGTGGGGCTGTTAATTCTGCTGTGTTGAGTGGGTATCAGTTGGTTGACATGGCAATTCAACTCACAAAATGTTGACCACACACATGGAATCTTCATGTGTGATTGTTACATTCAAAATCTGTATAGAAAAAAACATAAACTGCATCCAACAGATGATACCACAATCTCTGTTCCTAGTTAATGAAAATGCAGAATGTTTTCAATATAATGTATTACACATAAGTATAAAATAATATTTATGCACCTGGCTCAGTCATCTCTGTGAGCCTCCAACTCTCAGAGGCAATGCCCAATGACAGCTGCTGGGGAGACTAAAGATGAGGCAGTAAGAATTCCTTTAGCACTGAAATCAGCCAGAGAACATATATAACTAGAACAAAAACTTCAACAGATGTTAGTGGAATTAAAGCAAATTGAGCATTTTAAGGGGTTTCCCCACTTCCTACCTGATGCAAATGCCAACAAGATTAAAATCCAATTAATCATCACTGCAACCAAAACTGAAGAACTTTGATACAGTTCCCAAATGTTTCATCAGAACTGCATCTAGGGCCAGCTTGATGTTTGGTAGAAAGCTAAAAAAAGAAACCACAACAAAAATTCCCAGCCAGATTTTTGGCTAGAACTCTTCTCTGCCTGTAAATTCAAGGCTAAAGAAAACTTTGAGTTGGCGAATGCACCAGTTATTGAGCCAGTTTTAAAGTTATGGTTAATCAGCTTTGCAGTGCTGCACGAACACAAAGTTCCTTTGGGAATCCTATTGAACCAGCAGGAGGAAACTGAAGTCTTGAAAGGATAGTCTCACTTTTTGAGATACTTTTCATGGTCTTCAGGGTACCCCCTGAAATCTCCAGAGAACATCTCTCTGAATTATTCTGTATATATATATATATGTCCTGGAATCCAGGAATACCTTTTTTACACAGTTAGGATAATTGCCCCAGCAAAGCAAGTCAAACCTCTCCAGCTGTAGACTATTGCCTACAGGAATACACTAGCATCGACCAGACCCCAAACTTTGAAGCAGGTAAGTGAGGGTAGGGGTTAATGCCATTCCATGAAGCTACCTTCTGCAGCTACTGTGCAGCTCTGAGCCTGTCAGTTCACTGTGGACTCCTGTCTGTTCACTTAGAGTTCTATAGCTGCAGCCACAGAAACTCTTTCTGCATCAAATTAAGATTACAAGTAAAAGCCCTAGCTGATGTCCCATTAGCTGATAGAGTGCATTACATTTTCTGGCCTACTCTGGTCTTTCTATGCCAAAGGAAAGAGGATAGCTTCAGTGTATGTAAGAATGTAGTAATTTTAGAAGCAGTGTATCTTTGTCTTTCATCAGAGCCTTGGTTCTTAGCTTGAAGAGACAAGTGGATCACATGTGTTTTTTAGAGCCATGGCTGATAAATGATGACATGTTTTGATAGTGTACTCTAAATCTGAGAATTTTATCTCACATTGTCTTTGCACCACTTCTTAAAAAATTTATGCTGAAAAACAAATGCCATCTCAGGCAACATAAGGATATCCCATATGACTCACCATCAGCATATGAATACTAAGCACAAACATTGGGAACTATAAAAAGCTGAGGTACTTGTTTCCTTTTGCAGGTCATCAGTAGGCAGGCACACTGCTGGTTTAGTGAGCAGGCCTCATGACTATCCAAGGGAGAGCTGGATAACTTTTTACAGATCAGATGTAGAGCAGGCCCTTTGGCCAGACTCTATTCCAGAGACCTCTTTTGGCCGAGCACCCTTTGGAAGATCATGTGCCTACAAAAGCTGAGGAAGGAAGGGGGGTTAATCTCTTTCTAGGCAGCTATTTTTCAGGCCATAAAAAGTTCTACAACTACTGTGCAGCACTGAACCCCCTACACATGTTCACTGTTGACCAGTTTTTTTATTTCTGGAAACCAGCACTGCAGTCCCAAACTGTACCTAGGCAGCTTCCTTGTGACCAGCTTCAAAATGTGATTAAGCCGTATTCACAGTAAAGGCAGAAATTTTATTCAACGGTAACAGAAGATTATTAAGAACTGTCTTTAGATTTCAGAATCCAACTTGTAGTTTTTCTTGATTCTGCATTTGTGGTGATCCACAGATATTAAAGTGCAGACTATATTTTCTGTATACTGTATTTTGCATCCACAAGACAAAGGTTGTGAATGTTGTCTCTTCTAGTATGGAAATTTGCTGTCCTTTAGAGGAGAGAAAACATTCTGGTTCAGCTTGACTGTGGAAAGCTGAGGACCTGGAATACACAGGATACATCTGCAGGAATAAATATAATGCGCTCAAGAGCACTGAGAAAGTCTGTGGCACTTAAGCCAGCTGGCACAAGATAGGCCACATCCATTCTGTCCATCCTTCTTACTGCCAGAGGACAGCCTTACGCAAACTACTCATTAGGAACACTTCCTGGGCAGCCTTACTTCCCAACAGCACACAGGGATCGATCAGGAGAGTTGTCACAGACAAACCACGTTCCAGGGACTGCCCTAACAATTTAACTGTATTGATGGCTGGGTTCCAGTGTCAGGAAACCTCCCTGGAAGTTTTCACATTTGTCTTCTGGTATTGTCACAGCCTGTGGTTCCCACCTGTGTTGCAAGGGGTAGAGGCATAAGCTTTGGGGACTGACACAGTGCTGGAGTCCTCTAGGGTCTAGCTCAGCCACACTCCAGCTCGTGCCAAGAGTAGGACAGACCAGGATAGCAAGACGAATCCTGGTCCGGCTTAGAGCCCAAATGCTCAATGGCGCAAGTGTGGAGGCAGAGAAATGAGGAAAGGGCCCTCTGCAGAGGTAGAATATCTTTACTGGAGAGAATCCAGGCAGCAAAGAACAAAAGGATGGGTTTGCAGGCAAATTTATACAGCAAAGAAACGGGGTGGATACAAAGCAATCTCCAATCAGGAGTAACCAGGGGAGGTCCATGGGGGGTGGGATTAAATACAATGTAACCAAATGGCAAGAAGTGGGGAGAAGGCATTGCTTAGGGACAGGGGAAACAACCATAGGAACACAGAGTTTCAAGGAAGGTTCTGGAAGGAAGGGCAGGGCTAACAATGACGGGCAGGGCTAACAATGATGGACAGAGGAGCGGAGCAGGGTTCTGGGTGACTGATGGGAAAGGTGCTGGAAAAAGGGGTGGTGCAGGAGGGATTGACAGGGAGGGGTGGAGAGATGCAACTAGGGACAAACCATTGTAACTTGGGGCAAACCATTTCAACAGGAGCGTGGCCGAGCAAATAACTTTTACAACATACAACTTAATAAACTTGAGCAAACTTGAACAAACACACAACACAACAGGGGGACTCTTACTAGTTCATACAACTGACATGAGCTTTTTTGCATCATGTCCTAAACGGGAATAAAATAAGCATCAGAATCTGAGAACTGTATCAGCTTCAAAAAGCAGCCTTAAGACTTGAAATCACTTAAAAAAAATAGTTCCATGTCTTTATGGCCAGGCAGCTGTACACAGCTTCCACTGGAGGCAGCAAAGAATCAATTCAAGTTGGGCAGAAGCACCGTGAAATTAACTTAGTTAAATAACTGAATACAGGTTGTTTTTTTTTCTTTTCCCCTCAAGTCCACTGTTTTCATAAATGCAAGATATTATAGTGCTTGTATGGCAGTCAGCCAAATTACCAATATCTTTAGTTTTAGTCCAAAGAAAAAGATTAAAAATAATTTCATATGACCATTACAATCTGGTCTTTCTCCTAAGACAGCAAATAACTTTGTCTCACATGGCATTATTTTTAAAAAGCTGTAACATACTGTATAGGTTTTGCATGGCCTGGTTTTCGGTAGTGTTGGGGCCACGGAGGTGGCTTCTGTGAGAAGCTGCTGGAAGCTTCCATCATGTCCAGCTGAGCCAATCCCTGATCACTGTGAGGATGGACATGCTGCTGGTCAAAGCTGGGCCAATGAGAGAGGCTGGTAACACCTCTGTGATAAAACAGTAAAGAAGAAATTAAAACTAAATCACAGAGTTTTTTCTACCCAGAGAGGAGGAGGAGATGAGAACATGTGATGGAAGGCAACATGGAGACATCAAGGTCAGTGGAGAGGAAGGGAAGGAGGTGCTCCAGGCTTCAGAGCTGAGACTCCTCTGCAGGCCATGGTGAAGACCATGATGAAGCAGCTGTGCCCCTGCAGCCCATGGGGATCCATGGGGATGCAGAGATCCACCCACAGCCCATGGGAGAGGTGCCCACGCCAGAGTAGGTGGATACCTGGAGGAGGCTGTGATCCAGTGGAAGGCACAGTGGAAAGGGAGGGCTCTGCTCCCAGGCTGCAGCCTGTCCTTGGAGGACTGTACTCTGTGGAAGAGTGACCCGTGCCGCAGCAGTTTTGGGAGGACTGTGTGCCCAAGGGGAGAACTCACATTGCAGCAGGTTTGATAGGGCTGCTGCTCATGAGAGTGGACCCGCGTTGGAGAAATTCACAGAGAATTCTCCCATGGGAGGGACTCCACAGTGTCACAAGGGAAGGATTCCTCTCCCAGAGCAGCAGAAGAAAATCTCAATGATTAACTGACAAAATCCCCACACCCTGTCTCCTGGTGCTGTTGGTGGGAAGGAGGGAAGGGTTAGGGGAAATAAAGGTGTTTTAAGGGCTTACTTTACTTCTCATTATCCTACTTTGATTCTGTTAGTAATAAATTCACTTCGCAACTTTTAGTTGAGCCTGTTTTGCCCTATAGGAGTTTTCTCCTGGTCCTTATCTCAACTCATTAACCTTTCATTATTTTATTTTTCTCTGCTCAGCTGTAGCAGGGGAGGCTGAGCAAGCAGCTTTCATGGGTGCCTGGTGTCGGGCCAGTATCAAACCATGAAACTTACCTACTGAATGTTTTGCTATTATGACTGCTCTTTCAGCCTCTTTCCTGACCTCATCCCCTCCCTAGTCCCCACCAAAATTAATCATATATTCTTTAATGGAGAAATTTTCACATATAAAAGAATAATACATTTTGAGGCCAGTCAAAACATTTAATTTGAGCGGTCATTCAGTAGTAGCAGTAGTGCTATTCACTTCTGATTTTGTCTTTTTCTAAGTTTAAATGTCAGATGTGTCCCAGTTTGTCTCAGAACATTGATGCTGAATGGTTTTGAAACTGGAAATTGACTTGGATCTGACATTCATACCAAAATGAGACCAATCTTTATGGGTTGTTTTATTGTTGGTGTTGCAGTGTCATAATCAAGAGATCACATTATAAAAGTATTTTCTAAAATTTTCACTCTATTTAGCAAAGAACAACAACAGATACAGGTATGAGAAGATTTTGTATTGTTGAATTATTACTTATATGGTTAACAAAGAAGATAAAAATGGAATTGACAATTCACTGTTTTATGTCATTGATTTAAATTTTACCTTGAGCTCAGCCTGAATAACAGAAGCAGCACAATTGTTTCCCCCTTTTCCAGTTGGCATACTCATCTGGGGAAGTCTTCATCCATTTTTTTTAAGATTTAGTAGTAAATACCACAAGAGAAAGGTTTCTGCCTTAAAATGTTAATTTTTGGTTAAGATATTAATTTTCTTATATGCAAATTCTGTAAAACGTTCTTCTGATACACCAAAGAACTTGTCTCTGTGATTAAGGGAATGCAGATGGACTTCTGTCACAGCCATCAGGTACTGCACATAGATATCAATATTTATTCCCATCTTATTCTGCAGTGCTAATTTAGTTGAAATACAACTTTGGTGTCTCAGTTAAGTAACAAATTGCAGGCAGATGTTTCTGTTAGAGGCTATCATAGAATGTGAATATTCCCTGGGCAGTGTTGCCCAATGCAACTGTGAGCTCTGCAATTCTATTTGAAAACATGAGATTCACAATAAAGAAAAAAAACCTTGTTTCAGATGGAGCTATTTATTATCTTTGTCCATTCCTCATATGTTAGAGGAGTAAGAGGACAATACTCAAAGGAAAGGGATCATGACCACAGTAATAATGATTAGAAGCTAGATAAAATATTGAACATCCATTGTCTGAAGAAGTCCAACATTTCAAAATATTTTAGTTTTGATCTGAGACAATCTCACAAGCAAAAAACCTTCAAAGATATTGACAGTGGAAAAGAAATATTAAAATAATTTCAGGAAATCAGAATATCCTATCATTTTTCCAAAATCAAACAGTACACACATTCTGAAGTGGGAGCTTTCTTGGGAATTCCCCAGAATTAGGACTAGCACAACGAACATATGTAACAGGATGCCTTGAAGATGTTTCCAGGTTCTTTAAAGTTTGAATATAGATTTTCCAAGGCTGCTGTGTTCTTGGCTGCATAATGTTCTGCAGCTCCTGACTGTGCCAGGAAACTTAAGATTGGCTGTTCCATCTGCCCAGCTGCCGGAGTCTGAAGTGATCTGTGTAGTGCAGCCTACTAGGAAGCAGCATTTCTGATTCATCAGAGGTTGATAGAAAGCAAAATACTTCTGCAGCACTTTAACAAAGTGTTCCTCGAATGAAATATTGCCATGTTTGAAAACTTCTTACTATATCTCTCCATGTAGTAGGAAGGTCTCAGTCTGGGAAACTGGGTAAAGAAAAAAAGTTACATTAGCATGATCCTGTTAGGGTATTGCTTAGTAGCAGAGCACTAAATATTGCCACTCTTTATTTGTTTAGGGGGTTTTTTGTTGTTCTGTTCTAATACAAGGTAAAACTCATTGTATTGAACAAGCAAGCCCTTGTGTAGGCAAACAGCTATGTATGGAACAGAAACATATGAAGAAAAATCAGCAAAAGTTCTGGGGTCTTATATTCATGAAAAAAAATCAGCATTTTCATTGTATTAATCTTAATCTATATTCAAGGTGAGATGACCCTGTCACAAGTGTATCCCACAAGAATGGCAAGCTGTTTTATATAGCATATTTTGGAAAAGAAACATTATTCCAGTATTGGTAATATATATGTCTGGAACAAATGGATGCTTTGATTAATTTCTCCAGATAATATGGAAAACGGGTACATTTTTGGTGCCAGAAGAGTGAAGTTGAATGATTCCATCTTATCTTGCCCAAAGGAATAGACAGAGAAAATCAAATTCAGGTGATATTTAAATCAGTAAAACCACATTAACCTGGATCCTGATTCTCTCAGTTGATGAAATATCCATATACTTTACGACTCCAGAAAATATCTTAATGAACCCAGCCCAACCAACTATTCATCAATTAACTAAACATCAGTGGATTAATCATGGGTTAGTGGAAGATTACGAAGTTACTGCACTTGCCTATTTTCACAGATTTTCATTTTGTTTGAGGCAAGAGCACCTGACTCGTGTTCCAATTTATGTAGAATGTTTCTTCCCACACTTTTTACAACCCTTTAAATATTTTTATGTTCCCTCATTTGTGGGCCTTCCATGTTTTCCCTATGGCCTGTTGTAAAAGGAAACATCAAGAGGTCATAGTATGACAGTAACAGTCTCACCACTGTTGTATCTGGATTTCCAGTTGTGTATCTTGTCAGTAAACTCAAGTGCAAATTCATTCAGTCATTTTGCTACAGGATGGCATCGAGTTTTTATGTCAATAGCAAATATTTCATTCCTTAATGATGCAGTATCTGGTTAACAGACTTTTGTAACAAAAATATAATATCTAAAATGTATATATTCTTTAAATTATCAATATTATCTATAGATCTATATTATTTAAAAAAATTAATCCCATCTTGTTTGAAAAAAATGTGGTTTTTAAAAAATATTTGTTAACTGAGATTAAGTAGAATTCTGTCTTTTAATTCTTTTTTTATTGAGTCTGAAATAATTTTTGATTAATTTACTTCTGACTGGAATCAGATGAATCAATTAACACTCCATTTCCTCATCTGGAATGGTGACAAAAAAAATAATCAGTGTTTTCAATCTTCTACAGTTTTATTGTCATTGTAATAAATAAATAAAATTCAAATTAGGAGGGCAGATATTTCCTCAGCAAACAATTAAGTGTTACTGGAAACATCTTATGCACCTGTAGGATGCTTATTTGGTTGTAATGTTGTCTGATATGTTTCTCAGTTGTTTGTGAATTAAGAATCTTTTCTTTATTCCTACGTGACCCATGTATCTTATCTGGCTTTCTTCTAAAGACAGAACAAAAGTATTAATTGAATAAATGTTCCTTTTCTACACTATTAATAATTGAACAATCCATGTCTAGTTAAAAGGCCGTTTCATTGCTGTGATTCATTTATTTTTCAGTGTATTAGAATTCTTCACTCTTAGCTGTGCTGCAGATGGATTTTTTTTTCCATTGTTGTTAGCTTTCCTATGGTCCAGGTGGTTTTAGTTCAGGTGGGTTTTGTGTTGCAATATATTAACACAAAATTTGCAGAGGAAAGTCATACCTTACAATTACATAATACTTGTTATGCTTTTATTTGAGAGATAAGCACACATCAGGGAAATCTGACTGATATTGTCAATAAGCCATCTCAAAAGCCTCCTACATAAATAAAGCATCCACTGAATAAGAACAAAAGTTGCTATACATGTAGATGTATAGATTTTCCAACAGAAAATGGAAACTGGAGTAAGCAGTAAAATTTCACAGTGCAATAAACTGCAGTAAGCAGTAAATTTTCACTCTCTGCAGCTCCCTGAACAGAGGTTGTAGCCAGGTGGAGGTTGGTCTCTCTTCCCAGACAGCCAGGGACAGGATGAGAGGACACAGTCTTAAGTTATACAAGGGGTAGAGTAGACATAGAAAGAAATTCTTTACAGAAAGAGTGGTTGGGCATTGGAATGGGTTGCCCAGGAAGGTGGTAGAGTCGCCATCCCTGGAGGTGTTTAAAAAAAGATATGGCACTTAGTGTCGTGATTTAGTTGATAAGGTGGTGTTAGGTCATAGGTTGGACTTGATGATCTCCAAAGTCTTTTCCAACCTTGTTAATTTTATGATTCTAATCACAGAATTACCAATAAAGCCCTTCAGGAATCCGTACTAAGATAAATAATTTCCAACATATTCATAAATGAGCCATTCCTTGGGAAATATGTTTACTGATATTAAGGTATTCAGAAAGCCTGACTATGAAAAAAGTAGGAAAGAGCCATATAAGACTGCACAGTCACTGCAATGGCAGGTGAAACAGTACAGACAGATCTGTTCAGCAAAATATATTGGGAAAATAATACAGATTTTACAGAGAAAGGAGATTGAATTTATTACTATTCTGAATGTTGTCTCTGAATTAAAATAGATTGTTCTATTAAAAATGTCATCCTGTTGCTCAAAATCAAGTCAATATTAAGAGCAATTTAAAAAAGATCAAACATGGGGGGAACCATTCCTTCCCTCTCCACAGAGCATGGTGGTCTGTCTGCAGCTATGTTCCCACCTCCCTACCCACTGCAGAAATATATTAGCACTGGATGAGGCTCTGAAAAGTTAGAGAAAGGTGAACACATACTTGAAATAGCTTCTATACAGGGAACAGCTAATTGCATTAGGACTTTCAACATGGAAATTATGATTGATGGCATGTGGTAAAGGCTTATGAAATCAAGAGTGATATTGGTAGAGTAGTAAATAGGGAATCCTTGTGCCTTCCAGTGAAAGGTTTGGGGGCCTTGGATTCAAAACCAATGAAAGGAACTGTTTCTTAACCTGTGGTTATCTGGAAAACAGCCTGACACAAGATAATCCAAATGGTAAGAGTTTAAATGTATTCAGAAGTGAAGACGTTCTAGACAATGCCATTCTTGCCAATGCTATTAGTGATATTTGATTACAACTCAGAACTCACAAAACCTGCAGAAAAGGGTATGGAATAAAGAGAAGAAGGCAAGTCTGTTCTTGCAGCATCTGGAGAAGGTGTTTGTTTTGCTGTGGAATTACTCTTGAAGTGGTCATTCAGGAGCCTGGAATAATGTAACCAAACATGGCCATTTGCAAAATGGACTGGCAGCACATTCGTAACATGGCAAAGATATTTCCATGTGAAGATACTGAGGAGTCTGCAAATGGTTTCAACATCATAATGAATGAGAACTATGGTGTTGCTAAGCTGTAAACTGATTTTGGTTCTAGCACATCCCGTTTCAAGGCAATCCCATATTTGGTGAATAAAAGGGCAGCCTCTGCTGGGTACTGAAAGGCATTTCCAGCCTTGTTGGTCATTGCATAAGTTTTGTGCTTCAGCCTCTTGGTCTTTTCTGAGTAGTGTTCATCTGAATTTTTCAGAATTCAATTTTTCAGAATTGATTGGAGACCTCCTTTATTTGAAGGTAGCATTTGGTAAAGAAAGCACTGGAAAATGATTTATGATATCTCCTGCAGATTCTTTGACACCCTTTGATAATGCTATGTGATTTCTTTTCACTTTCCTTTGTGTGGTGAGCAAAGGATCCTTGTGGTTGTTCTTGTTCCTGGCAATGTTACCCACAGGAGGAAGCTTTGTCAGTCTCAGTTATGTGTCTCTTCTTGGGCCATCTTGATTGACTTCGGTGCAGACTGTTGACTTGGTGACAGTGGCAGGAGCAGCAGGTCTTTTTTTCTGAGTTTCAAATGAAGTTTTTGATGCTTTCAGTTTATTAGAGTCTGTAAGCTGAAGACTGTGATGATTTAGATTATTTTTCTGATTTAATTTTCCATCATCCTTCTCCTTCTCCTTCTCCTCTCTTTCAAAGGGACTTGTCAGGAGTGTCTGTGGCTTTCCTTTTCAACTCCTGTTTCCTTGCACCAAGTAGTGCATCCAAGTAGTTCCTTGGTCTCTGCTCTCTTCTGGTGTCTGTCTTTCCTGGGGGACCCAGGGACTTTTTACAGGTGATAGAGATCTATTTTCATCATGAAGTGATTACAGGTGGGGGGTCCTTCATTGGGAACAGCAACCAATAAATAGGGGCAGTTTTTCCATGTGGAAGTGCTTCCATGTGGAAGATAACTGTGGCCACTGCCTCACAGTGGGCACCAAAAAAGACCAAAACCCCATGCTTGTTAAATCCAGCTTTCACCCTACTCAACCAAATATTTGAATCGTATAGCACTTGTCCCAGATCTTTACAGTCCCAAACCCAAGCCCATTTCCACACAAAGCCATTTGCTTAATAGTAATCCAGGGTGCCATCACATGCACTATAATATATTCTGAGTTGTTGAAAACCAACTATATTTCTTATATTATATGATCTTACTTGCTTCAGAAATAAACATCATAGCTCCAGACCTACAGGCATCCCTGCAGAGATCTTTAAAATCCCTCTTAAAAAAAGGTTTCTGTTGAGAAACTTTAATTGGAAGCATAACTAACTTTACTCTAGATTGAAGACACATAAAAATTATGATCTCTGATTTTCATTATATTCTTGTAGATGACTATGCTTTTCTCTTCAGCTCTGGTAGCCTTATAAACTACTTATCAATACTTGCTAGAGAATAAAATAAAACCCATATTATGCCTACTGGTTCTTGGTTTTATCTAAGCCATCTGAGCTTTGCAGAGTTCAAGTTTAATCAATCTATTCTTCCTGTTATGAATACTTTCACTTTGCCAGCAATACAGTGATGACTCACAAGAACTAATTTTGGTAGCTCCCTCAAATGGAGTTCATGTGTTGATTTTTTTTTTTAATCTAGCAAATTGACTGTATTCGATAATAAAATGATACACGCATGCTTGTTAATTCCTACCCCAGTGAAGAAGTAGAAGAGCTTGCATACCAATTTTTCAAGTATTTGTGTATTTTAAAAGTGTGGGACTGCCATTGTGTGTGTGTCCTGATTCTTCTGTAATAAGTGAAAAAACTACGTCTACTCAAGGAAGGAGGACTTTGTTGTTGTTGCTCCCTGTGTAGCCTTGCTGCATTTGCTTTGTGTTGAAACACTGATCAAGAGCTGTTCATAATACCAGCGATCCTGTGATAACCACAGGCAAAGGCAGACCACTTGAGAGGAAGCATGTCTGCAGCAAGGCTTTTGTCAGTAGAAAATGCAAATTCAGAATTCCTTGGTGAGAAAACCAGGAGGTGGTAGCACACCACCATCAACAGTTGCAGCAAATGCACCTAGAGGTGCAGTTAAAGGTAGTGGCAACAGACCCAGAAGAAGCTTTGAGAACATTGTGAGCACTTGCAAGAACTTAAAGCACAGTAAGAGTATTTGCTAGAGGAGAAACATTAAAAACAAGAGGCTCCAGAACTAAGGAAAAGGATTAAAAGCTTGCTCTGATCAGCAGATCACAATAAAAAGGAAACCAGCACACAGGGGAAGCACAATGATGTTGAAACTCACACAGAATGTTGTCTCCTAATAAAATCAGCCTGGGGGTAAACTGGAAGCATTTGTAGAGCTTTCAAGTGGTTTAATCTGATCCAGACATCTTTTGGTTGTCAAACTATCCAGTTTGTGGAAGACAGTTTGGAAAATCACAGATCTGCTGCAGGAATTCATGCAGAGAATGAATGTAAGGTCACATGTCAAATGTGGTCTAGCATTGACTAAAAGCAAAGGCTAGGTCTTACTTGATCTGAACATGAAAATCATTCTCAGGAGCTATTAGAATATCCATGGACCAACACTGCATTTTACTTCTTTAAGAGTGATTAAATTGTTGATCTTCATGGAATTCGGTGGCATATTGTAAAGGATGGCTACAATATACAGGGCCTGGATCTATTATGGTTAGGAAGTTATTGATGCTCTAACTGCCACCTGATATTCAGAAATGAGGCACAGTAACAGACATGAAGATTCTGTCCCTGGGATAAGAGAACAGAAAGCAGCTGCTTCAGAAGTTTTCAGAGACATTTATTTTGTGATTAAAGGCATACACAAAATTGGACACTTCTGTACAGATGGTTGCAGAACTCATAAATATAAAAAGCCTGCAGCATAGAGTAAAAGAATAGCAAAACATGGGTGTTAAGAATGTTGACAAGTTAGATCTGAAATAGATTAGATCAACCATATTGAAACTAATTATGACAGGAGATATTACTGTGTATTTACCGTGCCACAATTTTCTTTTGTGTATGTTGGAAATTTTTGATGTCTTTTTTTCAGATGAAGTATCAGCGGGCTAACCTGATTTTGTTTTGTTTGTCTTTTGTATGGACTGCAACAACCTTGACAGCAAATAACAACCGAGAAATGAGTTGTGAGGTTGATCTGCTTTCTTAGGTGCCTCTTTTCTGTTAGCATGAATTTCATTCATTCAGCTCTCAGGGTAAGAGATTATTGCTGAAAAATTGGATAGGTGTTCCCCACCCACTCTTGTTGTCAGGGCCCTGAATGCCAACAGCAGCCCCTTCATTCCTTTCCCCTCTCCAAGATGTCTGACCACCCGTGGTCAAGGCTAGCTTTGATACAGAGCAACTGTGTAATTTGGGATCAGATTGCTGCGAAAGTATTTGTGGAAGAGCTGCAGGAAGCTGTGTTGGAGGCCTCAGCTGGCTGAGGAGCTGAATTCCAGTTCAGGTCCTTGTCCCTGGTCCTTATCAGACCCTTACCTCTTCACCATACCAAAAGATACATCTAGTAGGTAAATAAACAGCTCTAAAACATTTATGTATATCACATCCAGCACATCTCATTTTGAATTTATATCTGTTTTATTTTGAAGTAGAACCTTTACTAAAACCATAAACAGATTTTTCAATTAATCAATAACACTGAGAATTCAATAGATGGGAATTATACACTGGAAATTACTAAATGGAACCCACCCACCTCTGTCATTTCAAGTTTTGCTTTTTTGGCCCTTGAGAGCTCAGGAGAAGTTTTTACTGTTTCTTATTTGAGAACCTCACACTTTTTCCAAAAGCATAGACACTTAGCCAGGAGATTTCGTTCTTCCCTAAAACTTTAGGTAAGATAATAGTGTCTACCACATTATCAAGTGTTATAAAGTGGGACCACATAGTTAATAATACAGTATTGGAAAAAGGCTCATAGTCTTGGAATAAAAGCTGGTGCCAACAGGAGTGGGGGAGTCATGGCAGTTATGACTAATAGATGCAAAGTGAGACTGAAGATTAGGAACAGTGATGCAATTAATGCGGGCAGCAGAGATACTGAAGAACTTGATACTGAGGACATCTTGCAAGCCACGCAGACCTAAAATAAATTGAAGCACTTTATTTTTATTTTTGTTTAAAGGTAAATATATGCTTTGATGTCAGGTTAAGAAGAAAAAGGTTACAGTCATTCCAGATCTAGTCTTCATCAAATGTTTGCATGTTTATCAAGATCCAGCAATAACCTCAAGAAATCAATCATTCCTGTTCTTAAATATGATCTCAAAGAGGTGCCGGGAGACCAGGTGAAAGCACTGTGGCTAGATCTCAAAATTTCTATGAACTCCTCCCCCCAGTAGCACTACCAACACCAAAGTCAAATCTTAGACTTATCATCAGCCTACAGTAACCTAGGAATTAACTGTAAGGTACAAGACCTTGCCAGTTCCAGCCCAAGTCCATTTTCCCACTAGCATTCCTTGACAATGTAATGAATTTTGCCATAACCACAATTGCTTCCTTTGTGTCTTAACTGCACAGTAGCAGGTTGGTGTAGCCACCTCCTAGAAGGTATTCTTTAGACTCCTTCCTATGGAACACACTGCTGTTAACAAGTTTAAAAATAAAAAGAAGGATTATAGTAACAATGACTATAGTAACAGAGTTGGAATAATGGCTTTATATTTTCTGAGAAATTTGTAGGACTAGACAAATTATAGCTGAGTTTGGTCTGAATGAGAAGTTTAGTTCTGCAAGGGAAGGCAACATAATTCTCTCTGTAAGGGAAAGTCTGGGGCTAGTTTTATGGTATGGAGTAGTACTAAGAACAGCAGGGACTGAAGTCTTTTAAGATGTAATTTAAAGAGGCAGAATGAGGGTGAATGTTGTGAATTCTTTTGAGTCTTTATGATGATTGTGTTGGAGAATTTACTGTTCTAATGAAGTTTAGGAATAGAAATAGGTGAGAGAATCAGAGAAAGAAACTAAGCCTGTTGTGAAATTGAGAAGAGCACACAGGACCAAGAGGTTTTATAAAAGAGTTTATGGGTCCTTAAAGTATAACTGAGGAAATGTAGGTTCTGTGCAAGAGATGCTGAAAATTTTTGGGAATTTTGTGGGTTTAATTCTTCCAGAATTAGGATGATTCCACAAAGAGCCTGGATAAATGTTTTTATTTCTTGTTCAAATGTGTATCACATAAATTTAGGATGGGTGTATGATTGTGGGTATAACAGTTCATCAGCAGCTGAAAAAAGTTAATTAGCCCAGTCTATATAGACTAAACCAGCTGTTTAAAGAAAACTGTGTTTAAGGCTAGAGTAAGGGTGAATGTCTAGGAACTAGAAGGTATGATACACAAAATCTATGTTTATATTGGAACTACAAGTCTCACAGATCTGGAAAAAATGTTTAGCAATAGGGGTGAATGAGTTTTCTTTAGGTTTGAAGCATATTTAAATTGTATATCTTATTTAAAGCTATATTTCTGCTTGTTTCATGGTGCTATAAAGCAAGTGCTCTAGAGCTAAACTGGTAACAATATAGTTCAGGATCTTCTAAAATGAGATGAGAGATGGCCTTGGAAAGCCTGTCTAATACTGATGTGGGCATTAATTGTTGGTAAAAGGAGGTTATTTATTTCAGTTAGGATTTTTAAAGACAGAAGGTCAACTAAAAGAAATTTGCTTCTACAGTTTTCAGATCTTATTTTCTGACTTTGTGCTTCTTCCAAAAATAGTCTTAACATTTAACCCTTTCTGTCCCTGACTCTGTGAGCCTTAGGGGTTACATGTAGCCCACATTTTCAGAAGGTTTTGGTCTGAATCTTTGAACTGAAATGAAATATAAACCAAACAATAGACTTGTTGGCCAGGTCCATCTCATTCTGATGTATTTGACTCTGCTAAACATATTATCCTGGGCCTGTAAATCACTCATAACAAACAGAAAAATTTAGTTCCTGCTTTAAAAATTAAACTGCTACACAAAATATAAATTTTATTTGTACTCTACAGTTGTGCACTATACTATATTGTGTATGTGACCCACTTCAAGCCTCTGATATTCTAGAGTGTAGAGCTGCAGGAACCTGAAAAAATTATCTTTTTAACTTCTTCATGTTCTCAACGTTAAAATCAAAGCTTTCTTCAGATATACTGAGTTCATACTTGTCATATGTGGCATTGCTGGTGAATTCTGACCCTTCACACGCTGGTGAATTCAGCACATATTCTCAGAGCAAAATTTTATCCTTTTGATAGCTGAACTCAGAACCCAATAACATCTAGACAATTAACCAAAACCAATTTGCTGCTCTAGCACCAGGTCTTTCACAGCCCACAGTGCTTTTCAAGTGCTGCCAATCTCCTTCATCCCTCCTGGGGGGATCTTACAGCTTTTCTTAAACTAGCAGTTCACATCTGCCTCCAAAGTAAGCAAAAGCCATTATCTGTTTTTATACCCTGGATTAACGCCCTAGGCACCGAAGAATCCAGAAATTAACATAGATCTTCAGCCTTCTCTTCTGAAATGCTAAATCTATTTCTAATCCAGCCTTAGCCTTAGTAAGAGGTTGAATTCCCTTCTCTAATTCATTTAATGCTATTTTCTCATGTTCTCTGGTATCCATGTTCAGAATCCAAAAATAAAACTAGATCTTCAGTCCAACTATAACTGTAACTCCAAATTTAGGCAAATATCTCAAAAAGATAAGGAACTAGCTAGAATTATTGTTGGCCTTCACTGTTGTACCAACTTTATAGGCCTTGCAAATGCAATTAAACTAGCTTTTCAGATTCTTCTCCTTAGGACCTAGAAATGTGTAATAATAAAGATTTTTCATGTCTAATGAAAAATTTATTTTAAATGCACTTTTAAGCATTTTTGGTGCTAGCATAAACCTCTGCTGGTACCAAACCTGGCATCAGTGTCAGGAGTTTGCCAGTGCTGCTCCAGGGAGCACAGCTCTATGACTCATTTCTGTTCTCAGCCACTGGACTTGCCTGATATGTGACCTATGGTAAGTTTACTTCTGAAGTGCATTGTGAGGTTCCCTCCCAGCTGGAGTCTATTTAAGAAAAAACAAAATCTGTGTTAAGCAGGGTTATCTTATACTTATATCCTTATCGCAGATGTGTATATATCTTCATTACAAAATACACAAATCTCTTTTTCCTAGTAATAAGATTGTTTTAAAATATTCCTTGTTCTGAAGTCAAAACTTCTCTCATGCATTAAATAATAGACTTTGCCTGCACAATTTGCTGTTTAAACAAGGTTGCTGCTCACCTTTAGAATAAAAACTCAGTATTCAGTTGCCAAACTTAATTAAAATTCTGTTATGTTTTCTGTATCAGAGTTAAGTTTTTTATCTTTTAACAGACACTTCCCTGTATTTTCTATTAATGAGTGAGTTATTAAATAACATTAAATGGCCAAGAGACTTCACCATACAGAATGGATGCTTACTAAAAATACTTACATTCTTGTGCTTGCTTACTAAAAAAACCACAAAAAAGTAACCCTAATTTCAGAATTATTGGACAAAATAAAGATGTGGGTGTGGCTTTTTTCTTTTTTTTTTCTGTGTGAACTTTGTGAAAATGGTTACTAGATAAAATGTCAAGATTAAATGCTACCTTTCACTTCACTGTGATAGAGTATATACAAATACATTATGTGCTATGAAAAAATATGGAGTTTTAAAATACTTCATTATCTTAGATTGTGTAACTAAACCAATTTTGGATTTATTATCTGTCAGTTCAAAAAACTCATTATTTTTGAATAATTTAGAACTGGAGCTTTGAATTCTGAGATCTTAATTTATATTATCAATATATGTTACATATAATAAATTACTTCCTGGTATGTTGAACTAAATGCAAAATTGCTTTAGACCTTATGAAATATTAAGACCTTTTAAACATTTAATTTTCTTTGTATTTTTTTTAAAAATATTATTTCATTTTTAGCGTTTCATCACCTGCCTTCCCTAAAAATTACCCTAAGCAACAGAACACAGTTCTAAGAATAACCTATTTAATATATTAATTCAGTCCTAGCATACTAATAGGTGTTGACAAGAAAGTCTTCTCAAGACTGCTATTCCACCCACAATTTCAGTGTTGATAAACAAATAAATGTTAGTACAAACATCTGTTAAGTCTGTACTTAAAAATAGTTGCATGTGTCATTGCATGGTTTGCTTACAACTGAATAAATTTAGGAAAAAAGTGATCATATAATGAACATAAAGAATTAAACTGAGAAAGCACAGGAAACCTTAATGTAGCTATTTTCAAGGTTTTGATTGTGTGACTTTGAAACAAAAGTAGGGTTATTTTTTCTGCAGCTTTTCTAGGTATCTGAAAATAAGCTATTACATTTGTATAAGATCTTTTTGAATGTTTAAGTAGAACCAATATAATTTGTCTTGGGGGGGATCTTATTTCTGTTTTAATATTTACTTTATACCCCTAAAGCAGAGTGGGTGTTTCTTTATGTCTTTTTGCCTCTGAGCAATTTAACTATAGTTGGGGTCTCTTTAATTGTCCCTTACCTACAAACTCTGGATTTGAGAGCATTTAGTAAGACATGTAGCCCTCATAAGATAAAAATGCTCTTTTCCTTTCAAAGCCTATTAAAAAAATTCTTGCAACCTTCAAAATCCCCCAAGACCTGAGAGTTTTCTTTAAAAATATGAGCATAAAAATGCTTATTTCTAATATTTCCTCCACACTTGTTTCAATAAATACCTGTCCTTTTTTAATGCGATGAGTTGAAGTAATTAAAATCACCACAGTCTAAATTTGCAGAGCTTTCTTCTAGCAGTAACAACTATCATAATTACTCCTTACATGTGAAATACTTGTATTAGCTCTACCAACTGCTCAACTTCTATGTAGACAATTTTACTTCTCAGATTGATCCTATAAACTTTTTTTGTATTTAAATTCACATCTTCCCCCAGTTTCACATTCAGTAGCCTGGTGCAACACTTTTTAAGTTTAGTTATTTTCAAATATTTTCATGCATTCATGTATTTATTCATTTAGGAAGACAAAATTTAACTGCTTAAATGCTTAAGTAATATGTCATGTTCCTTTCCCTGCACTTTTACCATTTTGTACATGCTTAAAACATTTAGATGAATTTAGAGAACTCTGAGTATAAACCTTCACTTGTGTTCCATTGTGTGACTTAAGTAGATGCTGAGCTTGTGCAAGGTACCCTGTACAAATTTTTGCCTTTGCAAACATTAACACAATTTTGTGCCAAGCTTAACCAAGCTCAGTCCAATCCTTCTTCCCCTCTGTATAGTGGCACATAGTTACAGCTTCCATCAAGAAAGCAGAGAATCTGAATTGTATGTCATGTGCAATTCAAGGGAGATCATGTGGTTCAGGAGATAACATTTCCATGACAATATTATTTTAAGGCTGCTTTGGGTGGTGTTGATCAGGAATTCTGCATCCTTACAGAAGATATTTTTTTTCATTCTAGAAATGGTTCAAGATTAAGAGAGTGAGAGAGAGACCAGAGGATAGACTGAGCTTTCATAGTTTAGTGACCAAGCATCTCTGCTGAGAAGACAACTCCATTGTAATTCTGCTCCTTGTTCACCACTACATTTTATATTAGGTTGTTTGATAAACAACCCTCCTCATTTTCAGAAGATTGTCCTAGCCACCTGGTGTCAATGTTATACAGTTATTGGATGAAATATTTATTTCTTCAGAAATTTGAAATCATGGATGACTCTTAAATCCTTCAAGGTAGAAAAAGTCTACAGGAGATATGAAGAGTGTCCTCTCCTCTTGCAAAATGGCAATTCTTAGAGGACTGCCTGAGTCGCTCTAAGGTGTGTGTGAGTGTTCTTATGAGGCCCATTCAGACTGAGGAACAAAGTCCACACTGCACAAGGGATGTGTATGTACATGTTTGCAGTAATCAGGAAAAGACAGAGAGATTGCATTCTTAGTATTTCTACAGAATAAGACATTAAATCCCTCTTAGCTCTTTGTTGGAACGGAAATAAGCACATCAGGGACAATTTAGGCTATAGAGATGTTAGTGAAAACATTCTCCTCATAGTTTTTCTAGCAGCTCAAGGGAGGTGGTTCTGCCCCTCTACTCAGCCTTAGTAAGGCTGCATCTGGAGTATCCAGTTCTGGGCTCCTCAGTACAAGAAGGCCAGGAAACCCCTGGAGCAGGTCCAGTGGAAGCCTGCAAAGAGGATTAAAGGACTGGAGCATCTCTCTTACAGAGAATGCCTGGGCCTGCTCAAACTTGAGATGAGAAAGATGAGAGGAGACCTTGTCAATGTCTGTCCATATGTGAAAGGAGGTGTCAGAGGATGGATCTGACCTCTTATCCATGGTGCCAAGCAATAAGATGGGAAAAACCTCATGGAAAAAGGCAGTTTAATAAACTTGAAAGCAATGGCTGGACACAGAAGCAGAGGAAAACAAAAGCTTTATTCTTTTCTTCCTGTCAGCCACTTCCTGGGAAGCAGGCCTTGAGTACACGTAGCATTTGTTCTGGAAGACAAGCGTTGTAATAATGAATGCTTTTGCATCTGAGTAGACATCATATGGTATGAAATGTCCCTTTGGACAGTTTGGGTCTGCTGTCCTGGTTGTTTCCCCTCCCAAGATCTTGCCTACCTGGAGAGACAATACTGATTCTGTGCCAGCACTGCTCTGCAGTAGCCAAAACACTGGTGTATAATGAACACCCTTCCAGATACCAATACAAAACATAGCACTGTGAGCGCTGCTGTGGTGAAAATGAGCTCCAGCTCAGTCAGATCCAGTACACTGGTAAAAGATGAACTTCATCTAAAAAGACATACCTCAAAATCTGGACTAATCTGCAAAAGCCCTATTTTTATGTGATATTTGTCTTTAAAACGGAACTTTGTGTATCTTTAGACATATTTGACAGTGCAAATAGGATGAGTTCATTTTGATTAAGGATTCTAGTTTAAATCTGAAGAAAGGTCCTTGTGACTTAAACCTTTTCTATTGTGTCAGTTGTAGTCCTCCTAACTTTAAATGGGTGCTCCAAGGACATCTTTTCTTTCCCACTATCTCTTTTTTCCACCCAACTTAACAACACTTGTACAGCTCATCCTTAGCTGGAGCCACAAAAAGTCATTCAAAACATCAGAGAACAAAAGAAGCTAGGTCAGAATCTAAGAAGTTGCAACAGTTCAGTTTAGCACCACTTCATCGATATATCGTCAAAACAACAGTATTGTAGATGAGACAGTTACAAAGTACACATGAATCATCAGAATGAGTGCTTCCTTTTAATGGACATTGTAGAGGCCTAGAGACTGCACACAGTCCTCTAATTCCTCCTGCTTGTTCTCCATGCTACATGAATTAGTGTACAGCCCATGGCTGTGATGATTTCCCAGAAGTGTGACATCTTCTCCCACAATGCAGCCCTGTCATCATTCCCTTACTTATGGTATTATAACAGTATCTTCAGCCCTGTTTCAATGATTGCCATCATGATTTTGATTTGATTACCATATCTCTCCTGACCACATCACCCTGCATCCTTTGCTTGCCACCCATCTCTGATTTTCTCATCTGATGGCTGATCACCACCTCCTTTCTCCATCCTTCCGAGCTGAAAGCTCTCCTCAGCAGGCTGGCAAAGCGAAGCTGGCAAAGATGATTTTGTCCCACTTGCTCAGCGGGTTCTCTATCTTCCTATGTGTCCTCAAATCCTCAAAAATAGCCATGAAAGCTTAATTACTGATGGTGATACCAAGTCTGCAAACAGTTGTTTACCCATAGGATCCTTCCAGTCATCCTTGAGCTCTTCCCTCTCACCCAAGAGGACTACAGAGAAGAAACTCTGGGCCATCATGCCCTTGACCATTGCCACAAGGGTCATGTAGTCATGCTTGGTACAGTCCAGGTCTTCCCTGGTAGTGTCATTACTGACGGCATGTCCATACCAGTGGAGCAATCAGGAGAAAGCCTGAGGAATGGACAAGCCATGACAGTCTCCTGACTACATCCTGCTTTGGTCTAGGCCCCATCATACAGTGGACAGTGCAGTTACAAAAAAATCATCCTAATTTTTACTGCAGAGTCTCACTTCTCTGGGCACGCTGTATCCACACTGATTTGTAGGCAGGCTGTTTCCATAGTGACAAAAAATCCTTAAAGTGTCTAGAAGATATGTAATCCTCAAAGGCATACTGTAAAGAATCTCTACCAGTCAAGGAAGTGGCTTTTGCCAGTCTGAAGAGGGTGTCTGCGCTCAGACCTGCTGGTTCAATTTTCTCCAGAGATGCTCTACAGAGTTCCCACACTGGGGCCCTGGCAGCAGCAGGAGCTGTGGGGGCTCTGTGAGGGGAGGCCAGGGCTGCCCCAGCCGGACAGAGCCGGTTCCAGCCATACAGAGCCAGTTCCAACCAGGCACAGCCGGTTCCAGCTGGGAACAGCCAGTTCCAGCCAGACACAGCCAGTTCCAGCTGGGAACAGCCAGTTCCAGATGGGCACAGCCAGTTCCAGCCGCATACAGCCGGTTCCAGCTGGGCACAGCCAGTTCCAGCTGGGAACAGCCAGTTCCAGCCAGACACAGCCAGCTGCCCACCACAGCTGAGCCACAGCTGGGGCGGGGGCATTGACAGGAGAGCATGTGTAAAGAAGGACAAAAACACTACACAAAAGGTGGTGAGGAAAAAACAGATGAGACAAAGAACCTTGTGAACACCAAGCTGAGGGAGATGGAGGAGTTGCTCCAGGCCCTGGAGCAGAGATTCCCCTGCAACCCATGGAGGAGCCTGCAGTGCCACAGGTGGTTCCACTGCAGCCCATGGAGGGGACCATGCTGTCTTTCTGTGGAGGACACCACAGGGAGCAGGTGAACATGTTCTGAAGGAAGATGTAACAGTGGATATACGCTGCTCCATGCTGGAGCAGATTCCTTAAAGGAGCTGCAGCAAGTGGGGACACCTTCCTGGAGCATGTTTACCCTGAAAAACTGGCACAGAGGAAAAATCAGAGAGGGAAAGAACTCATGTGGACTGTTCACAGTGCCCATTCTCCATTCCTCTGTGTCAGTTGGGTTTGGGAGGAGGACATAAAGGAGTCTGGAATGAAGCAGTGAAATTGAGCCTGAGAAAAGGGGGAGTGTGATGAAGTCTTTGTTTCTCACCATCCCACTATATTTTGAGTTTGCAGTAAATTAAGTTAATTATGCCTAAGCTGAGTCTATTTTTCCTGTGATGTTAATTGTTAAATGATCTCAATGTCCTTTTGATCCATGAATTTTCCACCTTCTTTTTTCCCCTCATCCTGTTGAGGAAGGAGAATGAGCAAGCAGCTAGGTGGGGGTCTCTCTGCTGGGCAAAGTCAAAACACCACAGATTTTTGTCTTCCTGCAAGTCAAAACACCACAGATTTTTGTCTTCCTGCAAGATGCACATGGAAACAAAGCTACCACATGACCACATAGCAGTCACAGCAGTAAGTCCACATAGGACAAATTACTTATTTCCAAAACTTAACCTCCTATAAAATTCCCAAATAACCATATGTGTTATATAAGAAAAACACCTATTTTATTTTACTGTTGCACTGATTGCATTGGTGCGTTGCTGCTATTTCCAATTTTTAATAGGAAGGTCATTCCTAAGGAAATATTTCTTTCTTGAATTAAGACAGGGTTTCTTGTCAGGCTTTGGTATCTGTCATAGGTAGATGAACACAAAGTTGTGGAATACAGAAGGGACAGTCCTGTGATATGATTATGCTGACTTAGATATCAGACCGACAGGTTACAGCATTTCAGTGTTGAAGTAGATTTGAGGACCAGTATATCCTTTTTTCTCTTGTGGTTCTGAGTGAAATAAGTAAACAAACGACCACCAGAAACTCTGCTTAGGTGTGTAAAGACAGCATTCCAAAGAGATGTCTGACTTGGTATCAATAACATAAACAACGACTTATTCAGAGGCTCACTAGAAGAGCAAAAGCAAATTATATGGCTCTAAAAATGATTTCATTTGAAATTATGGCAAAATCCTTGGTGCTAAGTCACAAAACAAGGAAATATTAATACATAAACAGATAACAGATTGAATGAGATGCTGATACCATTATCAAGCTATTATGTTTTTAATTATGGTCATAAGCATATTAAGATGGGCAATAAATTGTTCTGGAGCAAAATATTATGTTACTTAATTAAATTTCTTTGAAAAATATGTATTTCAGTGTTGATACTAACTTCTTATGAAACTATTTCACTTATGGGCTTGCAATGTGGATACAGTGCAATTGTTGCTAAAGCAAAGCTAGCAGTTTTCCATTTAGTAGGAATTTATTTTCTTTCTAGTTGTGAAGGAATGAAAGGAGTAGTTGGTACTCAAACAGTTGTCTTAAATTTTTCATGTGACTTTATTAATTCTTTCAACAGGGCATGTCAACCTCTGTATGTTTAAAATTTCCAAATTAATTTTCCTGCATGGTATCTATCATATTCCAGCAAAATTACAGAATTAATTCAGTCTGGGATTCAGTGGAATTATATCAGAATTTCATCCAGTCATCCTTGTATTGAAATCAAGGTTTTTTAATCATATCTTCCTTGCAAATGAAATGTATTTTTTCACTTTCTGACAATTTTGACAGGGATTGTTCCAATAGCTTAATTGTTTGTATACTAAAAAAATATACTACATATTGGAAGATAAACAAGATAAACTACAGTTTGGAAGTGTACAGATAAAACAATACTAAATCAATAATAAATAAATATGGTATCACCAATACTTCATGTTACAATATTCTGACAGTCTTTGTTTTCCAAAGTGTCCCCTCTTTTCATATTAGGAAATGATTTGAGGGTTCACAAAATTAATAATTATCATGATGTTTTTCTATTTTACACAGGAAGTTTTAACATGAGAACGGTGAGAAACTTCTTCCACTGAGACTTTCCCGCTTGAAGGAGGAACACAGCAATTTGTAAGCTTTCCAAGATATAAACAATACCTATATTTCAAGACATATGCTCTTGGCAAATGACAACCTAATGGAGAAAACCTTACCAAGTATAGACATATGGGACTATTTTCCTTAAACTTTATGTGAATTCTATTCAAGTTTTATTGCTTTTAGTATGCTGTGTTTTTGCTATGTTTTCATGGTGTTTTCTATTGCAAAAGAGTAACATGAACTGTGTATGTCAGTGAGACACCTCCACCTAAAGCACAACTATTCTGTTTATGTCTTTAAATGTCTTTGTGCTATCTTCCTTATTTTCTGTCTTGCTGCCTGAAAAATCACAGCATTTAAGATGTACTGTTTGACCCAGTGGCAGACAGTTCAGGGTTTGCACTGAAAATCAAGACATCTAGTTTTTCTAAGCCATTCTGTGACAGAAGCCAAGAGTGTGTGCTTAGGAAATAGTATTCCTAAATATGACCTAACACGAACATTTTTCATAGAAACTTCACAAGGCTCGGTATCCATACCATTATTTTCAATACTGTTAGAACATTTTTTCCAAAAATACGCCAGAAATTTGAACTCATTTTTATTTCTTTGTTATCCAGAATTTCCTGGAGCGATGAATTAGCATTGTGAGAAAATGAGGGGTTTTTTAGAATTCAAAGTGATCATCTGTGACCACTTTACTTAGTTCCAAGTATTCATTTATGTTTTTCTACTTCAGGAGTGGTATTAAAATGTTTAAAAAACTATAGTCATGCTCCTGATAGGAAAGAGATTTCAGCAGATGTATATCAATCTCAGTCATTATCGCAGTCCTATGTCCTCTTATGGATTTATCCTTATGATGAATTATTGGGGAGCCAATAGAAACTCATTCACCTAAATCCCTTAGGATTTTTAAAGAGTATAATAAGCAATTTCATTTCCCATGTTGAGACACTGTGTGGTGTCTCCTTACATTCCTCCATTATGGCACTTCACCCTTGTCAGAAAGGGATGGATGAAACAACACCTTCAGTCTTTGCATGACTAAGGGCACTGTTCAGATCATCTCATTATCATTTGTATAGTGGCTGATCAGGACTACAACAGAAACTGAAAGCACTAATCCAAAATTCACTGAAGTTAATGGAAAGATTTCCATTGACTTCACAAGGTGCCATGTGGCTCATAGGCTCCAGAAAGGCAAGGAACTGACAAAGAGCATTTCCTTTATATGTTTATCATATGCTGGAGGCTTTTGTTGCAAGGCTAGAATGTCTGACATCTGCTCTTGGATGCTACCCTGGAAGATACTGCATGAAGTGTAAATAATGGCATACTGCGAAGGCTGCTTACCTAATGGTAATACTGAAAATACAAAACTGTGCAGAGATATCAATGCAAAACACAGTATGTCATTATCTAATGTATTATTTTATCACAGAAGCAAGACTGTTAAGAGCACAATATCTTTCCCATCTGTTCAATTGTATTATCCATCAGCTGGAATGTTATAAGCACAGAATCAATCATCATAAGCACAACATAGCTGACATTGTCGTATATACATGTAAATGCCATGTAGTATATGCATGTAAATCTGCAGATGCCAGAGCTGTAAATTTACCTTGAGGTTTACTGGAAATTTATAATGCCTCTAAATGAGGAAATAGTGGGCAGGTAAAAGGTATAAGGAAGAACACTTTTAGTGTTCTTGTGTGTCCTATCTTGACACAACTGAACCATCCTCTAGGGCTGGCTGTCTTTTGCTCCATAATAGGAAAAAACCCACACATTTATCATGTATCTCCAGCCCAGAGTCCAATACAGAACTCACAATGCTAATCTTTGTCCTTTGGGAAGATACTCACTGAAGAGGGGAAGAGATGCATTCAGGTGTTACTTATGAGCTTGGCACAAGAATTCCTAGGCTAAAGGCTACAACTTAAGGATTTAGAGGTATGTGCACACTTTTAGAATTTGAATAACTCACTTTCTGTTCTTCCCAACATTTTTAAGATCTTGCTTCAGTTTCCTAGTAGAATATCCTGACTGACCAGCCATAAGACTGAGCAGATGTAAGCATTCTTCCATTACTTGCACCAATGACTGGACAAAAAGCAACAAATTATAGACTAAAAAAACCAATAAGGGTATGAAAGCACACATATCTACTATCCAGTAATAATATCCCTTTTGCCTACTAGGTTTGAAACATTACAGAAAAATTTGGTTTTGACCTTTGTTGATAAATGGATCAAAAGAGGAATCCAAAGTTATTTAAAATTGCAGATGGAGAGAAACCTCCCCAGGGAAAAAGTGTTCTGCCAGCATCTGCTGGCAAGTAAAGGTAACTGCTAATCCCCAGTTGCAAGCAAGGATTTGAGGCATTTTTAACATTCCAATACGTTTTCATGTTTGATTTTTTATTCACATTGTAAACCTGTGGCAAGAGATCTCAGTTCATATGTTGTCTTCAAGAACTGGATTTGTTACCTGGTGTGCAAAAATCCAGTAATTCACACTTATGTGAGACAATGATTATTTACTTTGGAGTTATGCAAGCCTGGGTGCTTGTGGAATTCCTCAAATCAAGTGCATCCACTATCAAAACTTTTTTTACTATTTATACATTTTATCAAACAAAGGAATTGGTGTTCATTGGCTACAAATTACTTAGTTCTCTTATTAATTAGTATTCTGTCTTCTGTTGGTTAATGTTTCTCTCGCCTCTCATGCTAATTAGTCCCCACGCTCAGTGTTTCTCTTCTTTTGGGTCAGTGGGTTTCTTGTGTCAGTGGCCCCTGAGTCAGTGGTTGCAGATCTCTCCTTGCCAGAATTACCTTTTACCCAGTTGGAGCTGATTTCAGCACAGTTGCTGAGTTTGGCTTATTAGTTTCTGCCTCTTTTTGGAAGTTCTGCCACTTGTTTTTGTGGCCCATAAATTCTGCAGCCTGTGACAGGGTGAAGTTTTATAAGACTAAAATTGAGAAAATATGAAGGAGATCCCAATTTTCTTTCTCTGTCATGTTAAGAATTTAGCCAAGCCCCTCAGGTTCCTCTGCTGGGAAACCCTGCTGCATTTGCTGGAAAAAAGTAGGCAGATGTGTAAGGTGGTAAGTACAGCAGTAAGGTGGTGATAATGGTAGTAACATCATGACTGGGGCAAGAGATAAAACTTTCGCTGGAAAAGCTGGACTTCTCCATCACAGACTACAAAACAGAATTAGGAAATATTCTGACAGTTATATATAGAGACTAGTTATTTTGCCCATTCAAACACGAGAAAGCTTTTTTTCAAATGAGAAAATAGTAATTACTGAGTAACCACACAGTGTTGTTTACTTTCTCCATTTTCTTCAGGGGGCTTGGGACATATTTATAGCGTTTGTGGGAAGAAGTCACTAGAAATTCCGCCTCCAAATAGTCAAAGGTAAAGATACATAATTGCATTAGCACTATCTTGGTCTAACCCCAGCTGGCAACCAGGCACCACACAGCTGATTGCTCAGTTCTGCACCAGTGGGGTGGGAAGAAAATTGGAAGAGTGAAAGCTAGAAAACTCATGGGTTTATAATAAAGAGATAAAGACAGTTTAATAGAGAAAGAAAAAGCTGCACACACAGGTTAAGCAAAACAAAGAACTAATTCATCACTTCCCATCAACCAATGAGTGTTCAGCAACCCCTAGGAAAGACAGGCTTCATCATGTGTAATGGTGACTCAGGAAACATCATCACTCCAAATGTACCACCTTCCTCCTTGTTCTCGCAGCTTTACATATTGAGCATGATGCCACATGGTGTGGGATATCCCTTTGGTCAGTTGGGGTCAGCTGTTCAGGCTGTGTCTCCTCCCAGCTTTCAAAAAATGCAAAAATCACAAGTCCACAGGATCTGATGGCATATTCCTACAAGTGCCAAGAGAGCTGGCCAGTGCCCATGTAGGCCACTTTTAATTATCTTTAAAGGGTCATGGTAACTGGGGAAGGCTCATGACAACTGAAGGACAGCAAATAATACTCCTGTTCTCAAGAAGGGCAAGAGCAAGTATCCACACAATTACAAGACAGGCAGTTTCTCTTCAGTGCCTCAGAAGACAATGGAATAAACACTCCTGGAAACCATTCTCAAATATGTGAAGGACAGAAAAATGATTTGGTCAGTTTTCTGATGATTATTTGGTCATTGTAGTCAATATGAATCTTCAAAGTGGAAATCCCCAGTCTCCAATCTCATAGTCTTCCAAAGTGAAATGACTGTGTCAGTAGATAAGGGGAGGGTAGTGACTGTTGCCTTTCTTGACTTTATGAGGATGTTGACACTATATCCGTCAAATCCTAACAGAAAAATTGATGAGACATAGGCTAAAGAAATAGATTGTGAGGAGGACTGAAAACTGCATTGCGAGACTCACAGGGCTTGTGGCCAGCAAAACAAAGTTGGCGTGGACACCAGTCACTAGCAGTATACCCCACAGATTGATATTTGGCCCACTTCTGTTTGACATTTAGTTTTAAGATTTAAATAATGTAGCAGACTGCACTCTGCAAGTCCACCGGCAATATAAAACTGAGTGGTTGGTTTCACCAGCTGGTTGTACCACCCATGAGACAGACCACAGCAGGCTGGAGAAATGGGCCTGGCAGAATGTCATGGCTGAGTCACTGGTGCTGAGGCCAGTGGAGTACTGTGTCCAGTTATGGTATCCCTAATAAAAGAGGGAACATGGACATAGAAGAGAGAGTCCAGCAAAGGGCCATAAAGATGATTTAAGGCTTGGAGTATCTGTCAGATGGACAGAAGAGTGTAAGAGAACTAGAACTCCTCAGGTTTGGGAAAAGAAGGCTCATGAGGATCTTATCAATGTGAGGAAATGGAGAAAAGGGGATGTACACTGTTCTCATTGGCACCTGCTGGGAGGACAAGAAGCAACGGGCACAACTTGAAACACAGAAAAAATATGTTTAAATATAAGAAAATAACTTTTCATAGTGAGAGTCAAACACTGCAACAGATTGCCCAGAAAGGTTATGGAGGCGTAATACTTGAAGATATTCAAAGCCAAAGTGGACATAGTCCTGAATTACCTGTACTACTTTGAGCTAGGTGTTGGACTAGACAGTATCCACAGGTCTCTTGCAATGCCATCCATTCTGTAATTTGTGTATTCTAATTCTACCCTGAGTATTTTTATCCTCTTGGGCAAATTATTAAAACAAAAATTACACTGCTAAAAGCAAATGGTATGGACTGCTGATTGACAGAACATCATTGTTCTTTGAGATAATGAATCTCTGGAAAAAATTGTCCTCCATCCTTTCCTCTATCAAACTGATGATATGCATAAGGATTCTATAGGTTTATGAAGTTTGGAGAAAAGGTTGTCTAAAATGCAGAACATTATTGTACATGTTAACACATAAGGCGGTCAAATACTGTTCACATATCTTTGTAGATTACTACTGAAAATGGAGAAGCGACTACAGTATTAATTGTGTAATGCTGCCCACATGTTTCTATTTTCATATGGAGAAATTAATGCAGATATGTTGTAGGTGTATACAGTATCTTTTGTTAGTGCACCTGGTTTTATCAAGGATGTTTAGTCTGATTAAACAATAGATGTAATTTCATTCATTTATCTCAGATGACTTGTGGGCAAAACTTTGAACATAGTGCTTTCAAGCGGAACTTCAATAATCTAACAATTTCTTATGATTTCTTACCTTTGTTCTTAAGAAGGCAGGCCCTAATTTTAGCTAATGAGAATCTTTATGGTTTTTTAAAATCTTTTTCATTAGCAACTAATGAACATCTCCCTAGATGGGTGGCCACACACTCTGGCTATACTCTGGGTATTTCTGCACAATCTAGACGAGTGCAGTGTCATGATTTAGAAGAGATATTTCCCTGCCCAAATTGTCACCAGGTTCCGGAGAATGCTTCTGATGTATGATATGATATTCAGTCAGCAAGATATATCAAAAGCAAGGCCTTTGTTGACTCCTTATTAATAGATGATATTTCTTTTGAGAATGGCCATCTTTTATATGATGTCCATATATAAAGGGAAAGATACATAACGGTCTTGAGGGTCAGACTGTTATGTGTGCACCCCAATAAGGCAGCACAAGAAGGTGCCTGAAGTTGGACTCAGAGAACATAATGCCTGATGTCTGGACCTTGGAATAATTGCCCATATGTAGAGCTGGTCTTTGTAGCTGTCATGACAGCAGGCAATCTGGGGCATGCACAAACAGGAAAGAAATGATAATCAGAGAGGTGCTCACACACCTTTTGAAAAACACCTGGGACAAGTGAGAACTTCGAGCCTTTATAGTGAGTCCAAGGCATCTGGAGAAGTCATGGGATTAGATGTTGGGATGGTCACATCCTATCCTGTTCAATCAGTTCTCAAATCTGTGCACAAAATCATTGCATGTTGACAAAAATATAATAGCATGGTTTAGCTTCTTTTCTCTCTCCTCCACTGGCCTGGATGTGCTTGCCTTGGCCTCACCCTTCCAGTCCCTTCCAGGTCTTGCTCTCTTTCCATATTCTGTACTACTCCCCCTGGCCACTCACACTGTTACTGCTGTGTTCTCAACTTTATCTGATATTCTGTGTACTACTGCCATATCTCATTAGTTCCCTCAGCTTCTACCAGCCCAAAAGTGATGCCATTTGGGTTCTGCCTTTTTTCTTTTATATGCTCTCTGTATCCCTCACACATACACTTGTAACTCCAGCACCTCTAGTATTAGTAGTGACTTTTCCATGGCTTTTCCCTATGCAGAAAGACAAAACAAATTCCAGGGCTCCAAGCCCCAGGGGGTGCAGGCCCCAGTGCTATCTTGGTTCTTCCTGGAACCAAGGCAGAGAAAAGCTCTTTGGGATACATTCTCATGGACAAAGTACAATCAGTGCTGAGGGGGGGATTCCAGAGAAGGAGCTTGACCTTGGGGGGAATTGCATCACCACTTGTCCTCCTGACTGGTGCTTTTTATCAATTGTGCTCAATTTCTAAAACCTATAAAAATGTACTCACCCCTAGGGGGATGGGCCTTTGTGGACATTTCCAAGGGCCTTCATTAAAGATCCTCTTTTATATTACCTCCTTACTAAAATTATCTGGAGTTTCGTTTCCAGGTTTGGAAAAAGGCAACAAAAGCATTATATCTAAATCTGGAGTTTCAGAAAAATAAATCCCTGATCATGCTTGTTTGTCCTGCAAAAAGGGGAAATCCCCTCAACCCTCAGAGTTTGTTTGTCAGCACCCCAGGAAAGCTGAGATCCTTGTGCCTGACGAGTCTATCAGCGTCCCCTTATGGGGACCCTTCACTGAGCAGTCCTGCTGGGTGGGAGGGCAGGACTGACTTGGTCAAGGAAATGCACCAGAAGCAAAAGGGAGACCCCTCAGCATGGGTTCCTCTTTACTCTGCTGTATGTTCCCTGCTGCTGGGGACTGGCAGCCTGTGTGAAAGTCCCATACCAACATTTTATGGAATTTTATTAATATAAAATTTATGGAATTTTATTAATATAAAATTGTGACAGCTTAAAGTTCAGGGATTGCTGGTGGTATTATCTGACTGCAAAAATGTATTCAAAGCAATACATAGACAAGTTCTAATCCCCAAAAATATGTTCAGTGTACACAGAGTGTGATTCTTACACAATAGGTGTCCCTACAGGGGAGAAGACAAGTTCAGCACATAGACTGAACCCAGCAGTTAAATGGAGTCTTCCCTAACATTCCTGCATTCTCAACTTGATTTTATACTCTTCCTCTATGTTTAGGTGGAGCTTGACTGACTCTAGTGATACATGACTTTGTTACTGATTGGTGTCAAATTTTCTTAATTTGCTTTTAAAGGTACAGTCCAAAAGAATTTAGAGCACATGCCCAGTGAGGGGTGGCTGTACCATGGAGATGAGTAACTTTGGGATTGAGGTGTGTGTTAATACTACAATTGGGGTACAGCAAACCAAGTTCATCTGAGGAGAGAGGTTTAGCCACAGCTGTTGGCTCAGCAGCAGGACATCTCCTCCCCTATCTGCCCTGGCTGACAGGTGTTATGTGGTTTATCAGCTGCAAAACACCATCAGGTTCCTTTTCCTTCAAAGATTTCAACAGAGCCTGGCCACGGTGTCTCCAGTCTGCTCCACCCTCTGTTCCATCCCCTTAGCAGGTGTTTGTGTGTGTGGGGAATCACTGTGGAAGAGGTTTTGAGCGTGCCAGCTGCATTACAGACAGGGAGCAGCAACTGAATTTTACCCTAAAATTCCTGTACCATTATAACTTCTTAGGATGTAAATATAACTTTGCAGTGTCCTCTAATTAACCCTAGCCATCTTTCCACACTTGTTCTTTCCCTCTTTCTCTACCACAATCACAGCTCATTCTCTCACAAAGTCCTATGGTCATGTCAAGCCAATTTTGGAAGCTGAAGTATTGCAAGTTCATTAATATCATTAATATCATTAAATAAAAGGCAGATATTTACAAGGTCAATGCAGCCCATGTGAAAGTTATTTCTTGGAAAATTTAAAACACTGTTCTCTTCCTTTAAAAACCAGAGGTTTTCTGAGATGGAAAAGTTAATATTTAACAGTATTTTAGAGAAAGTATTATAATTATTAGCTGCTTTTTACTGCAAGGACTGGAAATCAAGGTTTTAGGCATCTGAGTTACAAAGAAGATAGTTCAAATGAACTAAATGAACACAAGTAAGTGAATAAGCAAGGCCAAATATTGTAGTAGTGTTATTAATTGTATCGGATAAAGATACTTAGCAAGGTCTCTTCTCTCAAAGTTCTCTTATTCAGTCTGAATAAGTGATGGTGCAGAAGACAAAGTTCCTAAGAGACTAACCAATCTAAGTAGTAATACTGGATTCCTGTGGCATTCAAATGAAGGTGGAACTAATGTAAAATCACTATAGAATTCCTATATTTTTTGTAACCATCTTAAAATTTCTAAGAAAATGTATGTAAGAGGCAACTTCCCTGCAAATACTTTTGACTGTCTTTGAGTACAAGTACATAAAACACTGAATATGGGGAGAAAAGGTCTCATTCCACTGTAAATATCTGGTCTTCCATGCCATATTTCAAAATTATTTTTTTTAGATAATTTTTAAACAGTAGTCAGGAATGTTACTATCTCTCCATACTGTGTGATATGTATGAAAAATGACAGTTGTGGGCACAATTTAAGGTTTAAATGGCACAGTCCATAACTTTACTAAGATATATTTTCTTAACTTTATATTTTTAATATGATAGATTTTTAATCAGAATATAAATTCTATGCCCATACCAAGCATGGCTAATTGTGGTCTTATTATAGTGCCATAAATACAGAAACTCCTACAGATCTGTCTTGTCTAACTTCTGAACAACTTTTACCTACTGTGTGAAGTCACCCAACATGATCTTTTATATGCATCATACATGAAGAAAGAACAAGCCTGTCAGTCATGCAGTATCTCATGCATGATCAGAAACTCACCTGGGATTTCCTAGTGTATTCTTCAGCTGTTCTCCAAAGAACATTGTAATTGGCCAGCCTGTTTAAACACAAAGATGGCTATGAAGATTAAACTTCTGTCTTAAAAGAATGATTCAGTAACATAATTATATGAAGCTGTATGCAATTCTGAAACTGCATCATGGTTCCTGTGGAGTGATAGAAGCATCAGGCTGTTGTTGAATGAATTTCAGTTGTGTTTGCTGTAGTACTGAAAGACAATTCACATGCTATTAATGAAAGACTCAGAGTAACAGCTCTGCTGGTATCTCATGTTAAAAATATCTGTCTCTGTTGAAATGAAAACTGCTCTTTGTTTTTAGTTTACTCTGTGTGAGTCTGCCTTGTCAGTCTCTCTTACAAGACACCTACCAAAAAACATTCAACAAAGAGAAAAAATTCCATGTTTCAGTCGAAAGAAATATGATCTAGTTTCAGGATAACACAATGATTTTAACTCAGATAAGGGTTTAATCTGAGTAGCCTATGGCTTTTGTTCTGTGTGCCATTGATCCATATTTGTGCATGCATAAAAATATATTTCCATTAACAATATTAAACATGAACCTATAATTTAAAAACCATCTGCATTTGTATGGGTATCCAAGTCAGAGTTCAGTAGTGTTGAACCAATAAGAATTATGCTGCTTGAAATATTTTATTTGGAGATTCAGTAGTCTCAACAGATCATATGATTATATTCCACTCCCTGAAGTATATATGAATAAAAAGAAAGACAAAGACAGGAAATGGATATTGTGAATTTCAGCATGAAGGTGCTATACATGATACATATATATTTGAACATTAACATCATTAAGGAAATAATGGACTCTTAGAATTTCTTTGTGGAAAAGCATTGTGCTTGGTTTGACTAGATCACAAATTGCACTGTATTTAAGTTAATCAATGACTTTCCAACAGTAAAGATACAATCCTAAAGCCTGTATATCTTGAAAACAAAATTTTTTACTTTGGATGTCTATGTCATATTTTGAGAAAAGGATCTAGAGTTCATATTTTCCCCAACTCGGAATGTCTAGGTGCATATTTCAACTGAGCACTTTGGGGGGATTTAAATTTGTATAATTTTCTCTTTTAATTTAGAAAACCAATAAAAAATGAAATAGTGTATCTGTGGATTGAATGAGGTAAGGCCAACTCTCTAAAAGTCAGGGTCAATTTACTGCAATTTGGAGAATATAGTGGTAGTTACTGTGTAACAGATCCAACTGAGTGTGAGAGAGCAAAACTTATAGTTTTTGTTTCAAAAGTTCTGAAAATTAATCCTCATCCTCATTTAGCAGACATTCATGTAATAGCATAAAGCCTCTTAGTCCTTCGGGAAGTGCCATGGACAGTGCTTCCCATTACATCAGAGATTGAGCTGTCTGTACACTGAAATCAATACAGCCAAGAAGTTGATTTGGTATATCCCCTTTCTCAGCTGTGATTCATCATTACAAGTCATTTTGCTTTTAAAGACTTTTTTTCCCTAGTCTGGCTGTCCTGAGCAACCAAAAATACTTGTTAGGGAAACAGCACTTTATCAGATTATTTTTCTGTTGAGAAGCCAAGACCTGTTTACCTCTTTCCTTTTGAAAATGGTCTACAGAAACTTGAGAAAAAAAATTAAAACAATCAGGATATGTCTTCATTTTTTTTCAACCACTGCTAACAATGTTAGAAGTTTACTCACAATGTAGCAGAGAAATTTGCAGAAATAATGGCCAAAGGATGAATATGAGAGTTAGGCAAAGGAAAAACTTGCAATAAAACCAGTGAGATTCATCTCATTTAATTCCAGCCATGTAAGAATTGGGCTTCTGAGCTAATCTATTGGTCTAGGATCTCTCTGCAGTCAGAATGGACAATTATTAATCACCTCATGGTGGTGGTTCAACTGTTGATATTTAGTGAGAGTGTCCAAAATTCAACTCCAAATTATACCATCAGGGACCTATTTTATGGTGAGTTGAATCACTTCTAATTTTGATTGATTCTGTTGTCCATTGAATATAAGGAAAATTTAAGAAACAGAATATGTACAGTCATTTATGTGAAACATCTGCATTTGGATGTCTTAACTCTGAACTGAATTCGTTCAAGGCTGGGTAGCAGGTGGAGACAATCTCTGCAGAGACAACCTACAAACTCTTAATTCATCATAGATGTAAGACAAATGTATTATTTTAAGTTTCAGAGAAAGAAATTTTATCTAATGCACTTAAGCCACATTTGAGATGGGCTAGTAATGCACATAGGTTTGGGTATCTCAGTGCAATAGATTCACTCATGTCCTCAGTTGGAAAGGACTTTAAAGATTATGCAGTTCCAATCCCAATCCCTCTTCCCTGAGCAGGGACACCTTCCACTAGATCAGATTATTCAGAGCTCCATCCAATATGGCCTTGAACACCTCCAGGGATGGGGCATCCACAGCTTCTCTGGGCGCCCTGTTCCAGTGTTTCACCACCCTCACAGTAAAGAGTATTTTCCTAATATCTAAACTAAACCTTCTCTCTCTTATTTTGAAGCTATTCCCTATTGTCCTGCCACAACATGCCCATGTAAAAAGTCCCGCTCTATTTTTCTTGCAAGATCCCTTCAGGTGGTGAAAGGCTGCAATTAGGTCGCCTCTAAGCTATCTCTTTTCCAGACTGAACAATCCAAATTTTCTCAGCCTTTCCTCACAGTAGAGCTGCTTCACCCCTCTGATCATCTCAGTGGCCTCCTCTGGACCCACTCCAGCAGGTCCATGTTGTTCCTGTGCTGGGGACCCCAGGGCTGGATGCAGCGCTGCAGGTGGGGTCTCACCAGAGCAGAGCAGAGGGGCAGAATCCCCTCCCTCACCTCTGCCCACGCTGCCTTTGATGCAGCCCAGGGTGCGTTTGGCTCTCCAGGCTGCAAGGGCCCATGCTGGGTCATGTCCAGCCTCTCATCCCCTCTGCACCCCCAAGCCCTTCTCAGCCAGGCTGCCCTGGATCTGTTCATCCCCAGCCTGGGCTGGTACCAGGGTTTGCCCTGACCTGGGTGCAGCACCTTGCCCTTGGTGATGTTAAACCTCATGAGATTCCCATGGGCCACTCCTCCAGCTTGTCCAGGTCCCTCTGGATGGCATCCTGTCCTTCAGGAGAGTTACTGCACCACAGCTCGGTGTCATCTGCAAATTTGCTGAGGGTGCACCCGATCTCTTTGTCTGTGTCATTCATGCAGGTATTAAATAATATTGGTTCCCATATGGACCCCTGAGGGACAGCACTTGTCACTGATGTGCACTTGGATTATGAGCCATTGACCACTACGCTCTGGATGTGACTGTCCAGTCGCTTTCTTATTCATCCATCAAATCTATCTCACTAATTTAGAGAGAAGGATGTTTTGTGGACTATGTTCAAGTCTTTACACAAGTTCAGATAAAGTATATGTGTAGCTCTTGCTTTGTCCAGTTACGTAGTCACTCCACTGAAGGAAGGCCACTGGGTTGGTCAGGCAGGACTTGCCCTGGCTGAAGCCATGCTGGCTATCTTGGATCACCTCCTGTCCTCCATGTGCCTTAGCATAGCTTCAAGAAGTAATCTTGAGTTAAGAGCTGATTTTTATTCACCAGGTTCCTGGCTTAAGTGCCTGAACCAGAACTGGCCCTCCCTGGGTGGGAAGAGACCAAAACCTGTCAATTTAATCCTATTCTTCTTGTTGCCAGAAGGAAATGCAAAATTCTTATTTAATTAGTATTTTTTGAGCAGAAAGGAAAGAGGAAAAGGAAAAAATGAATCATTATTCCAGTGATCAGACAATTTATTTGAACTATGAGAGAATTGTTTTCATTCTTGCTTCACTGTTCTAGTGATTTAATTCAAGAAAGGTGGATTAAAAGGAATGTAGGTTTCTCAAGAAGTCAGCTAGATAAGACAGAGCTTTCGAGGCTCTAAGGCTTGATTCTATAAGCCTCAAGTTTAACTAATATGTAGTGTATAGTCTTAGTGACCAGTAGATCTGCAGAGCACAGCACTGTGTAATATCACCACCCAGAGAGAGGACAACTGTGTTTACAGAGCACTGATATTGAGGAAACCTGCCCTCGCTTCTATCTCCTATTAATTTGCTTTAACTTGCATGCCTATGCACATCTATGCTCAGTGGTTGGTTTGGCACACAAACTGGCATCTGAATACATTCAGTATGCTCATGGCTTTCATGGATCTGGTCAAATTCCCTCCCAAAACCTCAGGAGACTCACCTTTGAGTGCTCAGAGTGCTGCAGAAGTGGGCCTCCACTTATGTGTTGTCTCTGTTGGCTCCATGAGTATAGCTCAGATAATATTCAACATCTGTATAGGCACCTGAATCATTCCTGAAATACCTAAAAGCTGTTCTTCTAAATCTAGGATAATAATCCTTTCTATAGCCAGTGAAGAGAAAAATATACTTAGAGAGGGTGACTCAGGTAATTAACTCATCTTAGACACCTATTTTATGACGCTTTGAGTCATTTGGTGAAGATACTTCTTATATGCCATTATATATAAAGAGAGTAACTGAGTTGGACTTAAACATGTAACTTTTTAGACACAGATTTTCAGGTGAAAAGAATCTTCTTTATATTCAATACTAACACTGTAACTTAGTATCATGTTGACTTTTATTTTTGGCCTGAAACCCACCAAAGATGAGCCTAATTTTCCAACTGATTTTAATAGCTGTTGAATCAATCTGAATAGGCTGAAAACTTTGGGGAATTACAGGAATTCTTTTGTAAATGAACCCTTTCTTCCTTACCAAAAAAAAAGAAAAAAAAGAAAGAAAAAACAGAAAAAAAGAAAACACTGAAAGTAAAAAGTATTTGTGCAGAAATTGTTTGGCTTTAGAGTCATAAATTTCATAATTCTAGAATAGAAAGTAAAATGTTTATTTCTTCTAAAATCTTACTGTTTAATACTGTGCTTTCAACAAGAGACTGAAAAAGTCATTGACAATGCACATCTATAGTCTAGAAACACAAGTTTTTAGAGGAAAATAGGATCATGATTCCACAGGAGAGTGTGTAAGAATGAGCTCAAACTAACTACTGCTCAGACTAATGAGCTCAGAC
The DNA here is from genome assembly GCA_013399455.1 of Anthoscopus minutus. NCBI lineage: Eukaryota > Metazoa > Chordata > Aves > Passeriformes > Paridae > Anthoscopus > Anthoscopus minutus. The sequence goes on along the minus strand of VWYI01037225.1, from coordinate 59,964 downwards.
TAACTAAAGTCTGCTCAGATGTTTCTGCTGTATGCTGAGATGAGTTGCCCATAGAAGAGGCAAAAGAAGAGGCAGAAGTTGCCCATGGAAGAGGCATAGAAGAGGCTTGACTTTTTTCTATGAGTAGCTACATAACAAACAGAAAACTGCTAGTTGAAAGCTTTCCAAATCTAGTAAGCAAGGTTATAACAAAACCTAAATATTAAAGCTTAAAGTGAGTAAAATCTGGATTATGATATAAGGAATAAATGAATGAATGAGGTACAAGAAAACGTTTAGGTAAATAAAACACGAAAATTCAGGTAAACCTGGTGGCCCCAGATTTGCTAGATTTCAGAGATCACAGTGTCCATCTCAGCTTTGGACATCCAGAAATTGCATGATGACTTAAATAGAACAGGATCACTGCTGGTCCTGATAGAAAACATGGCTTTTTCTCTGTGGGACTTGCTGGTGATTTCAGAGATTTATCTCCAATTACAAGAGTTAAGAATCCAAAATAAAATTTTCTATCTTTAATATTTCTTCAAACGACTCTAAGAATTAAAATTGCCACACTTGCTATTGTCATAAATTAAAGTGGTAGTGGCCTGTCTCCTCAATTTTCTTGTAGATGAAAAGCAATTCTTGTTCAAAGCTGAAAAAGCCAGAATTTTAAGTGCATGTTAGACTCTGGTACACTGGATATCTCCAGCAGCTCATTCTAACTTGATGTAGGATCATTCTGCTCAGCTGACTCCTTGATTGCTTGCTTGCTAGCAGAAGTCTTCTCTACTTTAGATTTACTCTGATTCTGTCACTTGCCTTTATTTTTATATCAAGTCTTGATGAAAACTGGAACAAAATAAAACCTCTTCAGACCCTGAGTAATAGAAATCCTTAGCTCCTTTTGCAGCCAAGCTCTTCAGCCTTGTAGCTGGAAGAGGACATGTGCCTTCTATGGCCTCATGAATCTATCTCGTTTTGTTGTAGCAAGTGACACTGCTGATATGACAGAAAAGGTTCATTAATAGAAAGAATTTGTGGGGAATATTCTGGAAATCCAGTTTAAAATTTTTTGCTATTTTTTTCACTACTCAACTGGATGTTTTTCATGACTGAGCAGACAGGGCTTATGAGCATACTTTGAAAAATGTTGTAAAAATGCATTTCATTGTAGATGTAATTCTTCACCTCATGATGTCTACTAAATTCAGAGGGTCAATGCTCACTAACTGTTGGGAAAAAAAATGGGTATGTGTTTTTTAGGTAAAGATATTTTTGGACATTACAGGTAGGGATTACACAGTCTGAGGATTTTACTTATAGAGTCACAATACAGGGCAAATGAGAAGAGATCAAAAATCTATGGAAGTTTTATTTATTCAGCAGATTTACTGAGAGAAAGCACTAAGCAGGAATTTCTTAGCATATATGAATGGACTCAGGTAAATTTCTCCTATATTTCAAGTACTTTAATGGTAGTATATGAACAATCATGTGTTTTTACCAACTTGAGTTTGAACATAGATTATTTTCCAATTTTCTATCACTTTAAGTAGAAAAAAAAATACGATGAGTCACAAATCATCCCTTTGATATTAAGAGATGAGACTACATTTGGAAGGTATGCAAATCTAAAGTAATAACAACAAGAGATAAAGTAATACTGTCGTCTCCATTAACACTAGGCAATAGCAGATTACTCATCTTTATGCAGGCTAGCACATGAGGTGAGCGAAGCATGTGCTTTGTCAGAAAGTCTCAGTAATATGTTCAGAAAGAAAAGAATCAGTAGGGTTCAGAAAGCCAGTTCCATTCAAGATTAGCATACGTTAGCCTGTTTATTAATCTTTTATGTTTATGCAGGTAAATGAAAGTGCACGGGTGCACACAGATTTGCAGTATTTGTAAGCAATATTTGTTACAATCTCATTCTCCAGATATTTCTGAAAAAAGAAAGGAAAACAAGTGTTAATCCTCAAGTTTCTTACTGAAGAGATTTTATTGATCACTGTCTGTATCATTAATAAAGATATTAAACAGTATTGGTCCTGATGTGGAGATACACCACTTGATACTGCTCTGTATTTAGACTTTGAATCACTGATTGCAGCTCTTTGTGCACATCCATCCGGCTTGTCCCTTATCCATCACATATATCCTCCTTCAAATCCATCTCTCCTATTACAGACAAGGATGTTGAGTGAGACCATATCAAAGCCCTTACAGAGGCACCAGTTGCTCTTCCTTAGCCTCTCCCATCATCACCCTACTCTGAGCTGGAAGCTGGACTAGGTTATCTCCAGAGATGCCATCCAAACTTAACACTTCTGTGATTTTTTGACTATGCTCATGATTTTGGAGAGTGTCAAATTAAAGGGCAGTATTATTTCAATAATGTCTTTTTCTTCAATCCAGACGTTAAACTGTATAAGTGCCTAAACAAACATGTCATCCACAAATTTCTTTCAGAACTGTAAATATTTTTATTGATTATTATTTGTAGTACAACACAACTGTGAACTGGAAAAATCTAAATGTATTCTCACTGGTTGCCCAGTTGATTATCATCTCCCAGAAACTGCTATGGTTATTAAAAAATGCATGTTGTAAATCAGTATAGACCAGATTAGTGTGAAAAATCTAATCTAACAGTCATTCATTTCATTAGACTTTCACTGAGATGTGAGTTTTTCTTCTTCCATATGCAGACAACCCTTTGGACTGAGTTTTGAGATTATAAGGAAAAACCTAGACAACTGAATTTAAGTTATAAATTTTTTCAGTCAGCTACTTTATTTCTCTTGTGGTCAACTTTCAAAAAGGAGTCAAACATAGTTCGATGTAAAAATGTTAGATCTACCTGTCAAAGAATCATCTCTGTTCTGTATTAACAAGAGCTGTTGCAATTACTGATTATCTCAGCTAGTGAAATGGATTACTTTTATTCAGTACTTCATCCCACAAAATGAAGATCCTATCCTGTGCTACCATAGCTTTTTCATAGTATTGGATTTCCAAGTAACATATGTGATTTGTATCCAGTATAAAGCATAAACTTAGCAAATATAAAGACGGAATAGAATTTGAAATTATAATTTTATTAACTAGAAAGAATACCATTAAGAGAAGTGTTTAATGATGTGCAAGCAGAAGAGCAAAACCCTGGTACTCCTTTAGCAGAAGTTTAAAGCAGACCCTCAGTAATTCTAAAGGTTGTAGTGCCTCTGGGACTAATAGGCCCAGATTTACCTCTCCTAATTTCAACTCCTTAACTGAGGAACTTTGCTGGTCACTGAAGACAGGAAATGACAGATATTTTCAGAAAGCTGTTCACTCTGATCTCTGCTCTTAGATAAGACTGAATTACTGTATTCAACTATTTCTTCTCATCACTGAAAGTCCTGGGGGTGATTAGATAACTCAGCCATCTGATAACAGTCATCTTAGCTGTGGGTATAAATTCAAGGAATCTCATGTGCTTCTAAATCTGGGTTAGCTGTGGAGGTGAATTTTTACTGGAACTGAGGTTGTTCCTCAAGTTCTACCAGTGAAGGGTCTGAAACAAATGCCAGCAGTGTGGATTTTTACCTGCATCCATCTTTGGGATGCCAGTCTCATTGGGTCTAGAAAAGGGGAAGAAGAGTCCCAGCCCTCAACCCTTCCTCCTGCCAAATCAATTAAAAAAAATGCAGGGAATGCCTTAGAAATCAATTTACATTCCTTTAAGTGTTCCGAAGTACTTTCTCCATGGCTCTCAATCTAGCTCTACTCTTTCTTTATTTTTTGCATTGACAAAATGCCGCAATTCTTTCCTTTTGCTGGAGACAGACAGGAAATATTTTTTTCCATGCTGTAAAAATAATTTTTTAAAAAAGATATTGCCATTGTGAATTACAACTCTGCAAACAACTATTGATCTCTGTTTTGAAAAGACTGCTACTCTAATTTGCTTGCATTTAAAACCTGTGAGGGATCTCAGAGAAGCTATGTTTTTACCTAGTACACTCTTTTTTTTTGGTTGGTTTGGGTTGGTTTTTTTTTTTTTGCAAAATTCTATTCTTAAAATACACTCATCACTTAATGGATTGGACTGGGCTGCTAACTATGCTGATCTCTGATTTTTGCTATTGTCACTTTAAACACAAAGATGAGATCTATTGTTGCTTTGTCTATATCCTGATATTGCCACTACTGTCAATATAGTAAATTTGTACTGCACAACAATTCAGAACAATAATAAAGAACAGAAAAGATTAGATCAGTTGTATTTCAGAATATTCTAGTGCATCATTTGCATGACTCAGTTCTTGTGTTGTTTTTAAGCTTATTTCCCCCAAACCATTCAGCAGTTCAGTGGTTGAAAGCTAGCTCTTGCATCTATAAAATTTCATGTGCTTGATTCCCTGCTTTTTCAGCAATCTTAAATCACTATTCACTTTTTAAAATTTAGACCATTCTTCAACATTTTTAATTCTGTAACTTGTTATTGGCAGAGAGGTGAGAGTTGGAGAAGCACGGGATCAGCTGACTAACCAAGATGGGAATCAACAACAGTAAGATTTGTATAGAACTTGAGTTACTTGAAAACAGAGGAAAAGATAATAAAATTATCTTCAAAATCAGAATTACACATTGAAATGTTGTGCATAATTCAATAGCTTTTTTCAGAATTTTTAGGTGTTTGAGAGTTTTCTTAAAATGTTGCTTCAACAGGCCGTATATAATTTTAAAAAAATTTAGCCTTCTGTTGTGTGAGAACAATGCCAAGACAGCAAAAAGATGTAAGATCTGAATAGCTTTAGGAGTCCTCCCCTATCCAAAATTATTTAAATTACCGTGGAGTCATGCTTCCATAGAATGGGATGTATTTTGGAGGAGAAAGGTTACTGACACTATTTTTTTCCCACAGAAGTTTATTAATTCTGATGGAGTGACTACAGATATGCAGAACAGTTGGCAAACCATCTCTACCAGGAGCTGAAGGGCCAATGGGCTGCAGCCTGAAAACACTTGAAAATGCTCAGAGAATTACATGCAAAGTGGTTCATGTGACAATAACAATCACTTCTGTCAATTCTACCAGCTTTCCGGTGTTTTATACAGATGATAGCTTTTAATTTCATAAACTTACAGTTTTATCCACATTCTGAGTCACTCAGAAGTTCTGGATAGATATGGTAGAAGATATACAATGCTAAATATGCTTTGTAGACCATGTCTCCACTTCAATCTTCCTGCTAGCTTTTCATGCTTATTTAGAAAAGAGGGAAATAGATCAGGGAAAATATCATAGGAAATGTGTCAGAGCAGTGACCTGCAGAAAAAGAGCAACAGCATTGAAGGAAGGCTTTTTGTGATTATCAGCAAAGAGGGAATAGATACCATTTGCTGATAGAAGAAACATCCCTTCTATTAATTCAAAACAAAATATTCAACTTTTGATCATCTTGTAAACAGAATTCTTATCAGAGATCTTGTATTTATAGTTTTTTTCTGTCTTTTCCTTCTGTATTGGAAGTTTTCAGCCAGAATGGATGCAGAGCTATGTTTCTAATAAATCAGAAATAACTTAAGACATATGATTTGCCTTTTGTGCCCTCTCCTGAGTACTGACAGATGCAGCCATACTGCGATGAACCTGTCTTATTCTTGTGTTGGACAGCTTTCAAGCAAAATGTCTTCTCCTTGACCTTTTGAAACTTAGTGAAACTATGAACATCTCCTGGATTTTCTGATTTTAAATCAGTATTTAACTTAATGCATTTTAACCAAAATAATGCATAATTTTTCATTTTTTAGTTTTGTTTTTCTTGCTCTTACTTTCCAGAAGAGACCTGTTATTTTTCAGGAGTGAAATCTTTCTCCAGATTTGAAAGTGACTTATTTCTCATTTCTATATACAAGTTCATGAGCTATCATATAGAAAATACGCATAAATAGGAGTGTTACAAATTGGTAAAAGGTGTGATTGAAAAATTTTTAAGGAAATAATTTTCTTATGACTCCCTTTTATTTCTTTTGCCTCATTCTATTTCATTTTATTTACACAGAAATAAGAATTATCACACTAGAAACAAGGACCCTTAAATGGAGGCAAACAATGAAGGAAGAATTAAACTGTCCACCAAGTAGAACAGATTTGCTGATTGTGAGTCCAAGAACCTTGCCTTTACCTTCTGAAGAACATATGGAAAAAAACTTCAGTTCATTCCCAATCTTTAACTGTTGGTGGTATCATTGTTTTTCTTTCTGCATCATCTGTTTCAAATCATCTATAACCTTAGGTCATCTAGGAGGTCAAAGAGAAACAGAACTTCACTTCTAAGATGTAAATATCTACAGTTTGGTCTTTACCACTGAAACCAACTGTATCTTTGTTTTTAACTTGGACAAACTGCCTTCTTTGATAGAAAGCTGCCAACTGCATTTCTAGGATCAGAAATTTAATAGGTTATACCTCAGTGGAAACTTGAAATAATGATATTTCAGTTTTTTATTCTTTTCCTACATCTGTTAGATGATTTGGTTAATTTAGGCTATGGTCCAGATCCTCGGATGGAATGTGAACCAACAAATCTGAACACCAAACCTCAGAACTGATACTATATTTCCAATCTAAAGGGCTTAAATGCTGATAAGTGTTTCAGCTTTGACTAGTCATTCTTCCACATCAAATGAACAAAATAAATTTGCCATCTTCTAGCTTCTAGACACAGCTGAAAGAAACGAGAAGGAACAAATGTGTGGTGGCTAAGGACCATTTTCTCCATTTGTTTTCACAGGTCAAAACCAAATGAGTACTCTGCAATTTACAGCTGAATTGAGAGGAAAAATCACAGGGAAGACACATTCTGCTGAAGCTCAAAGTTGCATCAAGAGCTGAATGACTGTTTAAATCAGTTCTCAAAATAAGCACAGAGCTAAAATCAGCATCATTTTGGCACAAAAAATAAAAGGGTATTTCTTTACTGCAAATTGTTACAGATTGTTACCTACAGCAGCTCACCGGGAAAAATACAAACTATTTTCTGCACAGTATTTACAAATCTGAAAGTAGGTGCTCATGGTTCATCAGGGTATTGAAAAGCTGTTTGAAGATGTGGTCAAGAGGTCATTTAATGGGTGTACTCCACTTATGCAGTTAGTTTAGAAAGATCCTCTGTTCATTGTCTGGGCAGACTATGTACAAGATGGCTCTGGGCTGATCATAAATTAGGTACTTTAGTACTAAAGCTCTGCTACTGAGACCAGAAGAGCTGTGTATGTATGTCCAAAGAAGCCACTGAGTTTTTCAATGGAGGGGCTCAAAATTCATGGAAGTGAATTCCTGAGTCTGCTCAGGACCAAGTCACAAGAAGATAAAAACAAGAGATAAGTGTGACAACAGGACATTTATTTAATGGATACTTGTGTCAGTACAAAAGGAAGCAGAGGAAAAAGTTTATTGTCAAAATTAATTTTGGGCTATGTGCTTTGTACATTACATTTTGCTAATTCCTGGCTACTTTTCCTTTCACCTTAATATCACTGCTTTGGGTTTGTTTTATTTTTGTTTGTTTTATTATATGCACAAAAATATACTCTTGAAAAGAGGAAAATATTGACTACCTTTGGCCTTGAGAGGAAAGATTTCATTTTCCCAGGTGCTTGAATGAATACTCATCTGGTTTTGTTTTGTAATTTTACAAAGAACTCACAGATTTTGAACCTGACCCTTCATCCTGCTGACAAGACTTGGCAGAATTGTTCTAGTGATATAATACAGAAATGCAATGCTGAGTTGTACCTCTCCCTGTGATGTAATGCACCTACAGAGACCTTACAGAAAGTGACTCATAATATAAATTTGTCATAGTCTTAGAGAAAAAAAAGATTGCTTTTATCTGAATGAAAGTAGAGGCAAATCATTATACTGCAAGTGCAGCCATCTTCCTGCATCCAACAGGACAACAAAAATTATACTTCTAGCTTTGCTTTATCAGCAGAGGAAGATTTTGTCATTTTATTTCATTTGTAGCAACAGATGTGCTTAAACAGGTTATTTGGGATGTTGTCATGGTTTAGTCCCAGCCAGCAACCAGGCAGCCCCACCAGCAAGACTGAGGAGAGAACTGGAAGGGTAAAAAATAGACAATTCAAGGACTGAGAAAAAGGCAGTTTAATAGGGAAATCAAAAACCAAACATACAAGCAAAGCAAGGGCAAGCAGGTGTTCAGCCATCTCCAGGAGAGCAGGGTCCTGTCACATGCAGCAATTACTTGGGAAGATAAATGTCATCACTCCAAATGTCCCCCCCACATCTCCCTTCCTCCCTCCACTTTATATACTAAGCATGATGGTACAGAATACTCCTCTGGTCAGTCTGGATCACCTGTTCTGGCTGTCTCCTCCCAGCCTCTCAGGCACACCCAGCCTCCTCACCAGTGTTGCAGTACAAGAAGCAGGAAAGGCCTTGGCTCTGTGTGACCCCTGCTCTGCAATAACAGAAACATCTCTGCATCATCAGCCCTGTGTTCAGCACAAATCCAAAACACAGCCCCATACCAGCCACTGGCAAGAAAATTAATTCTACTCCAGCCAAATCTAGCATAGATTTCAAAAGTTATTCTGTTATAGGCAAAGTGAAATGGGGAATGGGGTTAGTATCAGAGACAGAGGAATAAAATGCTGAGAGGTAAAGATAATATGAAAATAAATATCTCATTATCAGCAGATTATCGGGTAATAACTCTCTCCCTAAAAGCATCCATGAAAATTGGGCAGTTTGAAACAAAGAAAACCTTAATAATTTAATTCATTAAACACAGCAGTGCCTAATATTATTGATTGAAGTATTGATTACTGAATGATAAAAAAACCAGTAAAAGTCATTTAACTAAAGACAGAGTTCAGAACCAGAATTTCAGTGGAAAAGCTCTGAGTGCATTTTTATTTACATTAATTTCTTCCTGTATGCTTTTTGTGGTGGTTTAAATCATGCATATTGTAAAAATCTAGGTAAATATATTTAGAAGTACAAATATTGATATGTGTGGAAAACTAGGCCATAGTATAAGTTAAATAATGAAAGATTAAATTATAACTGATTCAGATTCTGAAACAAAAAAACAGTTGCATACTTAGGTGTATTTTGCATTCCATTAAAATCTCTGCTGCAATATCACAGTAACTGAAATTATCTTTGATAAGGTTGACTCTTCATGCTCTCTCCCCTTCCTTATATTATTACATTATACTTTAACTGCAAGGGATCATATTATGTTTTTTATAAGTATGTGTTACGCCATATCTGTGGTTATAGTCATACACGTCTAAGAAACATAAAAATGCATCCCAGGATATGTAGTAGGAGTCTCTGGGGGTAATTTGTAAGGAGCACTGCTGCCAACTTCTGCTCTTAGTATTTGTCAAAGTCTTTGGATTTCCTTTATCCTGAAGATGATACCAGTGTTCTTTGTTCCCATTTCCCTGTCTAGTTTTCCTGTATTACTCATATATTTTTAATCTTTTACTAGCTGGAACCACACCGTAACCATCTTGCTATTTTCCTCAGTATTCTCCACCATATATATATATATATATATATATATACACACATATACACTTATGTGCCCTTCAATTTCCTGTTCTAATAGGGCTGAATTCCCTGTAGATGAAGAGACATAGAAATTTGACGTATTTATAGTAAAAAAAAGTTAATGTTGCTGAATACTGAATATATCAGTTTTTAGTGACTGTATCTGTGGATTTCTGAGATGATCACACAGAGGCAAGATTTATTGCTGAGAATTTAAACCTATTTTTAATGTCCCTGAAGAAGACTTCCTTAGCTTCTGTACATGTGAATATAATTTTTTCAGCTGGAATAGCTTTTCTTTGGACATTTTGATGGACCTGAGGCCAGCATTCTACAAATCCTGAATGTGAAACTGTGAGTAGATTGAATGAAAGACATAAAATTACTCTAGAAGCAATTTCTTCTTGAATGAGTCATCTTTAAAGGATTATTTTTCATTGATGCTAGGTTTTTAAATTATAAAACAGGAAACCTCACAAACAGCTGTGTGATTTTGTTGTTAGACAGTGCAGGGTATGATGGAACATCTGGGAAGAGGGGAGGGAGAATGGGGTATATCATCTGCCCTTATGCTGCAGGAAGTTGCATTTAAGCATAAATTGGGACTTCTCAGATTGGGTAGATTCCCTAATTAACAGGTATGCCAGAATATTCATTACTGTGTTTTTTGATCTATCTTATTCTGTCCCTACCTTTTTTTTTTTTTTTACTTCATAATCATTTCAAGATTGAGATTATGAATGAGGAAGCATTGAAAGGCATGGAAGGTAACTGGCTGCCCAAATTCCTGATAAGAGAAGACTTTTGCATTTGCAGAAGGATCAGAATTTATAATAAAATACCTTTTTTTGTTTATATTTGTTCTGGTTTATTATTCAGTTTGTTAAAGGAGTCAATGAAGTCTTGAAACACTAATGAAGAACCAGATGAGGGAATATACAAGACCACTAATCTGGCTGGTATAATTGTTATAAAAACTATATAAAAATTGTTATAAGAACTGGGCACACCTTACCACTTTTCCATTTATGTGTATTGTTCTAACATACTATGTTATACATTTATTCATTTTTTACTATAATTAAACATAAATTTGGTTTTAATGGAAACAGAAGTGTCTTCCTTACATTGTCACAGAGAAATTCTCAGCTGTAAGCTCTAGTTTATACTTTTTCTTACATAGAAATTCTGTGTTTACTGAATTAAAGATGGAAGTGCTTGATAAAATTTATTGACAAGGCCAGTTTTGGAGAGATCATAAGAACCTTGGGAGGCACATAATGATTTTGATAAACTGAAGAAATAGTGGATAACAGTAAGAAGAAAACCAATGTAAACAGAGTCTATCAGAAGCAAAGAGTCAGATACAAAATATAGACTAATAAATATAAAATACAGCTTAATAACTTGTGTTGTTTAAAATCTGAATTTTAAATTATCAGTGAAAGGGAAGGAAGGCATGAAGGCAGACTTTATATATGGATTTACAAATAAAATCAAGGATAAGCTTTACCAATAACAAAATTCCTGAGCTAGAAATGTTTTCTAGATACCATAATCCTGTTATTCTTCACTGTTCAACCCTGTTATTTCTTCAATCAAAGCTTGTGAGAAAGGTCTAATGAAATTGAAACCATATTACATTGCAGAAAGGGATCTAAGTCAGACATAAAATATCTACCTTTTTATTGTCACAAGGGAAAGCATTCATGTTCTGATGAGGATTTCACAGAGAAATCTTTGTGGGAATATTTTTGATTTGAGGATTGCTCATCTGTCAGCTAAATTTTAAGATGAAAAAGACTAGTGTACAATGGTGAATTAGCCTTGGCCAGCAGCCAAACTCTCATCCAGCTGCTCTATCACTTCTCATCCACAGTGGGACAGGGCAAAAAGTAGGATGAGAGAGCTTGTGGGCTGAGACAAATTCAAGATCACTTACCAGTGACCATTACTGACAAACCATGTTTGCCTTGAGGAAAAATAATTTAACTTGTTGCCAATAAAAATAGATTCAGATAGTGAGAAACATACATTATATCAAAACTTTTCCTCCCCGCCCCTTGCTCCCTGAGAAGCATAGGGGAAATGAGGAGCAAGGTTCTATGGTCAGTAAACCGTGTTTCCTCTCTGCTTCTCCCTCCTCCTCACTCTTTTCTTCAGCTTTGGCATGGGTCCTTTACATTGGTTGCAGTCACTCAGGTTAAATCTAATCTGGTGTGGGGTCTCCATGAGCTGCAGTTCTTCAAGGAACGTCCCTTTGGCCTAACATGGGGTCTTCCATGGGCTGCAGCATAGGTGTCTTCTCTCCATGTTCCCTCTACTCCCTACTGCTCTGGTGCCTCATCACCTCCTCCCCTTTTTCTTCCCTTTTCCCCACCTCACAGGGTTGTTTTCCTCACTTTTTTCCTCACTCCTCGCTGCCTGTGCAGTGGGGTTTTTTTCCACTTTATTAAATAATCTTTAAGGCCTTGGCTCAGACACCCCCTGCAGTGGGTGGTTGGATCAGGCTGGAACCGGCTGTGTCTGGTTGGAACCGGCTGTGTCTGGCTGGAACTGGCTGTGCCCAGCTGGAACTGGCTGTGTCTGACTGGAACCGGCTGTGTCTGGCTGGAACTGGCTGTGTCTGCCTGGAACTGGCTGTGTCCGGCTGGAACCAGCTGTGTCCAGCTGGAACCGGCTGTGTCCAGCTGGAACCGGCTGTGTCCGGCTGGGGCAGCCCCGGCCTCCCCTCACGGAGCTGCCACCGCTGCTGGGGCCTGAGCACCTGCACCCTATGACAGATGTACACACTCAATGAACCAAATATAACTTCTCTAACAAATGATGAGCTCAAAGTGAGATCATCTTGCTATTTCTTTTTCTTGCTTTACTTTATATTCTTCATGGGGTTTTTTCATCAAAAATTGCAAATATTTTGTGAGAAAATACAGTAGTCCTTAGGTCTGTCACTGGATCTACTCAGGAACTGTACAGAGAATAGAAGATTGAAGGCAAGGAAACAGCCCAGTGGTTTCAACATATAAAAAAGCTTCCCTCCACAGTATTGGCAAATATCACAAAGTTCACCTGTCTTTTGGAGGTGAAAGCCTCAGTGTGGTGCTTGAAAACCTCAGGAAAACATCTCCATAATTTCATCAAAAAGGTTCATAATTCTTATAAACACAACTTCATTATTGCAGATGTATAGCCACACTGTTAGATGCAGAGAGAGTAATTTGACACTATATCCTTTGAAAAACCTTTATATTTAGCATTTCCATGGTACATCCATATGTACATGCCCAATCCCTGGGAAACACTCAGGAGTTCGACAGGGCTCTGAGCAACCTGGTCATGTTGAAACTGTCCCTGCTCATTGCAGCACCGTTGGACCAGATGACCTTTAAAGGTCCCTTCCAACCCAAACCATTCTATGATGCTATGATCTTCTTTCTTAATAATATTAGTTAATAGGATTTGAATAAATAATTTAATTTTTTAAACTCAAGTTCCTTATAGCCATTTCTCTTTTTTTAAAAGGTAGGGCACCCAAATGTCTGCTGTAATATGGCTCTTACTCACTAGCATTTCTGCTGGTTTCCAGGGCAACTGATTTGATTTTTACTCATTCTAACTTCATTCTTAACCAGGTCTGACTGTGCTTTTTCTATACAATGTATCTAATCAAGGAAAAGACACACATCCTGGGTACTTCTGTGCAAGTCACAGTACCAAGTTTGCTGTACAGTGACAAGAAGTGAGGCAAGGAGATAAGGTCACGACCTTTCAAAGTGCTTCATGCTATATTAGCAGGGACTAGCCATTACACAGAACATTACAAAGATTGCTCTGTTTGCCATTTCATAAGCCTCACACTGGGTTATCTGTGAATGCATGTGTATCACTTACAGTCACTTTTCTTAATAAATGATTCATATTTAATGGGAATAATAAGTGTTGCTGCAAGTTTCTAATATGATTTTTTCAGTGCAATTTCCTTCTCACTGTCCTTTCAAAACACTTAATCATCCATGATAATAATTAGCAAATTCTTGTTAGCTGAAGGGGAAATCATATCTTGCAGTATTTGCACCAGATAAACTAGATCCATTATAACCTGTCTCAGTACTATATTTTGCAGGACAGGAGATGAATTCCCACAGCATAAAACTATGCATTATTTTTTTATCATGAGCCTAAAATAATGACCTCTCCTGATTATCTACTGTAAATATTTTCATTTGCCTTCAGTAGTAGCACTCTGGCTTAAATGATGAAGGAGAAATGAAATACAAAAAGCTGTTGAACTCCATCATAAATAATGTACAGTACCTGGGGCCATTCATGCCCTCAGTTATACACATTCTCCTATTCAATGTATGTATTTAGCATATAAATTGGAGAATAGGGTTTAGTAAATAATATTTTAATTTAATGGATTCTGAGAACAGTGAAAGTGTCCTAAAATTATTCTGCTTTTCATAGACTTTAGTACAAACCAACAGAAGCTGTAAGTGAGCAAGAAAGGGGGGTGGACGCAGAATTGCAGAAGTTCTGAGATTAGAAGTGATCTCAGGAGACCATTAAGTCTGATCCCCTGCTTAGAGCAGGGTCACCTAGAACAGGATGCTCAGAACCATGTCCAGTCTCTTTCTGAATATTTCCAGGAAGGGAAACTCCACACTGTTGCTGGACAAGTTGTGCTACTGTCACACTGTAAAATAGTTCCTTATATAGTTCATAAAGAATGTCCTGGGTCTCTGTGCCCATTGTCCCAAGTTCTGTCATTGGGTGTTACTAAGCCTGTTCCTCTTTTCTCCTTTCCCTTTCATTGTGTATTTATATACATGGATAAGATCTCCACCTCCTGAGCCTTCTGCTCTCCAGAAGTTCTCCAGGCTGTGGAAGGCAGCATGTTCTCTGCTGCTCTCCCCTTGTTCATGAAGCCAGTCATCTCTTTGTAGAAGGCTATTAGACTGGTTGGCATGACATTCAAGATTTAAGAATGGAAAGACATGAATTGTGAGTGTATTCTGGCTCTGTATCTTAACCTGAATAAAATAAGATTTAAAAAAAACATTCACCCAAACCCTTTTATCCAAATACAAGTAGACTACATACTATTAGAAATACATAATGAGATCCAGACCCAGGAATCCAGACAATAACAGAAATCCAGTTTTAGAACCAATGAAACTAAAGCAGAAGATAATGTGGTAGCATTTCCAGAAAATACATTATTGGACATGCACAGCAAATATGTGTCATTGCATTACGGAACCACAAAATCAGTCACTCCAAGACTGATTACCTTATCTACTATACTGATTCCTGCTTGATCTTGTGATGATAGGGCACTGGGTGATTTAAATTACCCTTTGCTATCTGATTCAAATCACCTTCCACTGGTATTGCTGAGAAATGAACCTTGTCGAGTTGCAAAACTGAGTGCCAAAAAAGAAAATGTAGGAGAGGTACTTATCAATGAACAATAACGAGCAGCAGTGGAATTGTACCTAATGAAGAGAGGCACAGGACCACCCAAAATATCACACCACATGTGTAGTTACTCTGGAGTGATAACCTGGTGGGCTGCCATGATTAGGACAGGTATTGATTCAATTGATTGATTTGGAGGCAGGTGCTCAGAAGGCAGCTGAGTGGCCATAATGCTCACCTAGATGTTCATCCTGTCCTTTGGAAGAGAGAATGACCATGAGTGACCTAATGTGCTGCAGACATGTGCTACTGCAAATTATTCCAAGATAATTTTATACTCTGATGTCATATTGCAATTGTCTAAATTCATGTGAATTTTAATCAGTTTCATATATATGCTTTCTCTTTAAAACAGAAGCTCCCTTTTAGTGTTATTATTTATCAGTGAATATAAGAAAAAGTGTGATTGTGTCATTTTTTTATGCTTCTCTGATGAATACCTTCTTTAACTCTGAAAACTAGTATGTCCTCTCTAATACCAGGAACTGCCGTTCCACCATCTTTATTCCAAAATGTAATATAAATCCAGTGAGAACTGGTATTCAATTATGATTTTTAAAATTCTACATCAAAGTACCTTGTAATGTGACTCCAATGGATACATTTTTACAACTTTGTCAAATACTGTAAAGTGATCTTCTGATACAATAAAACCAATCCTCTCTCTTCAGTCTGTATTAAAGTTATGGAAATAGCTGTAAGTCTTTAATAGTCAATATTTATTACAAATATAAACCCATAAAAATATGTACCATTATTAGAATATCAAATATTCATTTTCTGTATGGTTAAGTCCTATAGGACTGTGGATAGAGTCTCCTTACTGATACTCTTACTCTCTGATCATTAGTTAAAATGGTATTAACTAATTGTAAGTTCATTATAATCACTTACTAACCAAAATACAAATAATGATCAAGACCTCTTTGCAGTCCCATGAGGTAGTAGACCTATTGAATTTAAAAGGGATCCCTTATAGGATCCACTCTCTTCATTCTGCAAAGGTATACTTAGCCCAAAATAACTTCTGCATATGCAAATTCTGGGTAATGCCATTGTTACTGGTTATGGTATCAATTGTTATTCAATGACATTAATTGTGGATGCATCTGTAGAGGAGTGAAAGCAAACTATTAAATTATTCCTGAAAGTATAACTTCCATATGTTAAAATATTTTTTATGTCTTAGTCTATTTCAGGGAAAGGTTATGTCAGTAATTTTCACACCATCATGTGATTTTTTTCTGTTAGACATCATGTTCTCTACAATTCTGCCCATATAACTTACTATTGCACACAGATCCACCAAGGTATTATGTCACTTCTGGGAAATTATTTTATTTAATTTGACTTTAACCCAAGATATTATGCAGCTATAGTTTTATCAGCATTTTATCTTGAACTATATGCCATGGCAACACTTTATTTTAGAAAGCACAGAGAACAATCTAATTTGTGTTACAAATACAAAATAAATGGCAATGAAAGTGGAAGTGGCTGGGTAGATCTAACTATTGCATGAAGAGATATAATAAGATAGTACATGGAATTTTAGTAAAACAAGAATTAGGGGAGTAAAATTAAGAACAGAAGAAAAATTAGCATATTTACTGAATCAGAATTCAAGAATATCTGTGGGACTTAAACATAAGGGTACTTTTTAATTAATCTTTTTATTTTCTGGAAACATAAGGTGACATTCAGAATTATATGAGGATTTTGAAAGTGTGTTACTCATGCAAACATCATGGACAGATATATATCTTAATTTGCCCTGCAAATTAGTGATGCTTATTGTAAATTTTTAACTACTCGCAGGAAAGAAAGTTTAGGCATACATGTCATAGAAAGAAAGCTCAGCTAGTCTTACTGGAAGACATATCTATGTTACAATAATCATGCTGAAATATCTGTACATCTGATTAGAGATAAACACTGATGAATGTGTTTCTATTTTGTCATTATTCAGAATTATGTAAAAGGCACGTGGCCTTTCTCTATCTGAGTTAATTTTAGGTGTATAGTTAAAATACAGAAAGGTCTTGCCTCCTGCCTGCTAGTCATAGAAAACTGATAAACTTGCATCTTTTCATAACTTATTTACCACCTTCTGAAATATGGGTAGTTTGCTATATCCCTTCCCTTTATTTTCTGCTACAACTGACTGTAAAAAATATTTACTGTTTAGATTTACTGTAAGCTTTCAGACAATATTAGTGTCTGAAATCTTTGCTCTGGTAAACAAAACCATAGAGAAAGGGGCGTGTTGGGAAGTGGCATAGTAAATTAAACTACCGCTAAGAGTCTAATCATAATTATATGAAGAAATTATCAGAAGTAGAAATGATTCTCCTAATACATTAGTGCTCAGGAATTCAAACCTATAAATTGGCTACTACTTAAGATTATAGACTTCTTATTCTGCACATAAGCAAGTAATTAACTTACGTTCCCTTCTTATGACTCTCAGGCTCTTGTCCTTTTAATTATAAGATCCAGAGGGTAGCTTTTATGTTACTATTATCTCTACTAAATTTTGAATAAAAGCTGCATTGAAACTTGATATATTAGTAATAGGTAATAGCCTGATAGCTTCTTAAAAGATGTAAAGTGCTATTCTGATAAAGTAGCCAGACATTTGGTACTTTTGTTTCCCCCTTGCACACACACAAATATTCACTTTTCAAAATGCCAATTGGCAATTTTAAGAAAAAAAATCATGTGGATTGTCTATATTGGCGTGTTATAGAAGGGCAACCGAAAGTTTTTGATTTCTCATATTTCTTTATGTTTTTATTCATGTTATCATAGGTCAAATTTCTATGCTGAAATATACAATAATTTACTATGATATTACAGATTTGTGGAAAAGGACAATGAAAAGTTCTTCATAGGTCTGAAATACATTAATCTAATATTAACCTATTATATGGCATAAATATATGAAAAATAGAAATCATACATTGCAGAGCTGCACACCATTTCTTTGTTGTTTTTTAAAAATATAAATTGATTAGTATTTACTGAAAGTTTGTCATTGCTGCTTCTGTTAAAGGGAAAAAAGAGTAAATAAATATATCTAAAAGTGCTTTTAAATGAAAGAAAAAGAACTCTATGAAATGTAAACAGCTCTGTAGTGCTGAACATTTTCAATCTTTGTTTTGTCCTAACTAGTTTGTTGGATTCCCACAGGTACAGAGCAAACACATTTCTCAACATTCTTGGGACTGTTCCACTTGCTGAGACTATTGTTGTTTGCACTTGCATTAGAAGGACCTGGTAGGTGGCAAGTTCTTATCAGAAAAATGATCAAATCACAGGCCAAGAAAAAGCTGCCATTTTTTAACTTTGAAACGCTAAAGATGTTCCTTCCATTTCATAGAGACCAAACAACAGCAGACATGAACAAGAAGGCTTTTGTAGCTTAGTGGCTGGAGATTGGTACCAGAATGCCCAGGTTTTGGGTCCTAGTTCAAGGAATGCTTTTGCATTTAAGGTGAAAAAAAGATTTTCTGAAGTATTTTTGTAGCAGGAAGCAGCACTCATGCTCCCTATCCTTTAGCCAGATGTATTCTTCATTGGACTATGCCACCCTCCTTTCTTTGATATTCTGCATCTGTGACTTTTGCAATTTTCTTTCCCGGGTAGACAGTTTCATCAGGAGAGGTACAGAGAACAGATCATCCCTGTGTTCCTCAGAGGGCTCAAATGGCAGAAGTAGGTGGAAGGTGAGCTGGCCCCTCCTTCAGAGGCTTGAGGATTCCATAGGGGAACCAACCATCTGCAAACTCCACACAGAGGATGCCAAATCCCAGACACGTGCTCAGCTCTGGCAAAGAAATGGCTGTGTGCAAATGAACTTTTAACTTTAACTGCTGTGTGCAGCAACTTCTGGAGACAGTACATGGGATCTGACATTATGATGTAAGGTCTGTAGATATTGCAACTACATAAACCAATCTTTCCTAAAATGCTAACAGCACCACAATAAAAGATGAAAGAAAGATAATAAAGATAACAAAAGATAGTAAAATTAAAAGTATTCACACTGTCTGCACCAAAACACTGTATAATAAGCTCTGGAGTGGGGGAAAGGTTACCTAAGGCCTTTTATTTATTGCTGTAACTCATATAAAGAGTACTTAAGCCGGCAGTGCTTGTCAAAACCATCCACAAAACCACTAAGTCACAACAAAGACATGTCTACAGTGCCAACCACTGTTAGGGGAAGGGGAGTAGGAATATGAAGATCACAGAATGAAAATAGACAGTTGTGCACTAGCCAAAAATTCCCCTAATACTGAAGCTGTTCGCTTGTGTTTTGACAGCTTTTGGGGCTGCAGTGCTCTCCAGCTTTAGGGCTGGACTGAGTCCCTGCTGAGCACTGATTTTTACAATTTATGATGCTTACAACAATTACATTATTTAGTATCGGAGGTGAAAATATGGGAGAGAAAGGAGAAATACAGCTAACCTTAGTATTATATTTTTTTACCTCATGAGAAAAACTCTTCAATAAATAATTGAAGTATGTTTGGAGAGGAGGAAGATTGCCAGGGAAAAGTTGTTGTTTTAATCAGAACCATAATACTTCTAGTACTGCTTGGTGGCAAAACACTTAAACAGATATAATTTAGATGAGTGATCAAATGGTGGCCCTGTTGCTTGACTGGATCATATTTTCAGGTAGGTGAATTCAATAATTGAAGAAATCTCTGGCTGCATTGCTCCTTTTAACATCTCTTACCTTAAAGGCTAAGATTACTAAATTATTTAGCTCAGTTCACAGATTTTGGCACTTGAGTAATAAAGAACAGAATAAAATCACCACATAGTTCTCTTATTATGTATCATGAAAGGAGAAATTAAAAAATGTCAGAGATACATGATTATGAGAAAAAATCTGACCAGAAACACAATTTTAACTTCCCCCAAAAGTCTTTTCAGTACTAAGTATGTATTTCTTTGCCTTATATTTTTACGATCTTTTGAAGCAAGACTCAAAGAACATAAATGCCTTAGGACTACTTTAGGCATGTTTTAAATGCAGACTTTTAGCAAAGCAATAAAATGCACACTCCATGCCTACCTCCCTTGGTATCTTTTGATGTTCACAATTTTTGTGCCCCACTACTTTGTCTAACAAGGATATATCAGGGCTATTAAGGAGTCACAGAATAGATACTGCCAGGACTGTCCCAAGGAGATCTTTATTGATGCACATATTCAGAGTCTCCTAGAAAACACTGGTAACATTGACTTTGGAATGATGAGAATGGTAGGACTATCAGAATTTGCGAGATCTGGATCTTAGGCTACCTTTTATTCAAACCACCAAGGCTGAAACTCATGTGGCACTATGTCTTGGTTCTACTAGGCCAGACTGCAGTGCTTGAGCACTTTCCCTGTCCTCTGTGCTGAAGCTGACCTCTGCAGCTTCATTCAGCATAGCTGCAGAAATCATTGCAGCCAAAGAATGAGAAAATGTAATTCTCACAAACTAGGTCTGACTACATTTTGCACAAGTATTCCTTAATACAAAAGACAAGTGGTGTTCCTAGTACCTTTTTCACTAGAAGATTCTAGGAACAGCTTCACATTCATCTTATTGCAGTTAGTAATCACGGTCTCCCTGAGGACCCTAGGTTTGCTAATATGTGGTTGTCCAAATTATGCAGGTTTTCTTCTGGTCTTTCTGATCACCCACTATCTGATCCCAGCTGCCTGCTGCGAGAGGAAAGCTGACTCACAGACAGAGAAAGGCCTGAGGTTCTGGTGTCTCATTTTTGGATGAATCAATTAGTCAGTGGAACTGAAAACCACACATTGGTCCCGAGCCTTTGCCCATTATACTTCCAGTAGGCAGCACAGCTTCTATAGGAGCAATAGAAAAGGGGCCAAAAGCCACATATGTATGCGCTGCTTTTGGCTGAGGCAGAGTTGCTCTCTTTCACAACAGCTGGTATGTGGCTGTGTTTTGGATTTGTGCTGAAACAGCACAAACTGTTGATAATCCAGCAATGATTTTGTTATTGCTGAGCAGTGCTCACACGGCATCAGGGCCTCTTCTGCTTCTTACCTCACCCCAACAATGAGTGGGCTGGGGGTGCACAAGGAGTTGAGAGGGGACACTGCTGGGACAGCTGATCCCAACTGACCATGGGGATACTCCACACTATATGACATTGTGCTCTGCAATAAAACTAGTGGAAAAGATGGGGAGGGATAAGTTGCTTGGGGACTGAGTTGGCATAGGTTGGTTAATACTAAGAAATTATTTTCATTTGTATCACCTGCTCTCCTTGGATTTTATTCCTCTCTGTTATATTACTATTACTATTACTATTACTACTACTATTAATTACTGCTATTACTATTATTTTTAATTATTTACTGATGTTTTGTTGCTGTTGTAGTTGTTGCTATTGCTTATTATTATTTAATGTCAGTTTCTAAACTGTCTTTGTCTCTACCCATGAGTTTTATCACTTTTACCCTTCCAATTCTCTTTCCTGTCCCTTGGTGGTGGAATGAGTGAACAGCTGTGTGGGGCTTAGTAGCTGTCTGGGGTTAAACCACGGCAATATGGAATGTGCTGATAATTTCTTCATGTGGCATTCGTATCTTTTCTTTAAACCTTCAGTACTGTAAGTAAAAGCATATTCTTCAATGCATTGTGTGATTGCTTGCAAGTGTTCATTACAGCATCAAGGAACCTTGAAAGGAATACAGAAGAACACAAGAGAACTTATGATTAAAGGTTGTGATTATATGCAAGTTCAAGAGATGCATCTCTGAATTTTCTCATCAGATTGTGGGGTTGATTGTTCTGTCATATATGGAGTTGTTCTTGATGTTCTTAACTTTCAGCAGGCTAATGCTTTAGGAATTATTTTGTTTGGTCACTTTTATAGGAGGCTTCTCACACTGTGTCCTGGTAACCCAAAAAATGTGCATTTTATTCCCTTTCATATGCCAGTCTGCCCAGGATTGTTACTGTCCCTTTAATTTTCAGGTGTCAAAACCAGAATTGGAGTGTCTTTCCCTGGTTTTGCAGGTGTGGGGGATGTTGGGGCTCCTCTTAAGAGTCAGGAACACTCAAAGGAGGGCTTTCTTTTCATTCTTGCAGGGCTGTTAAGAGTGCTTCTCTCAACAAAGACAGCACAAGGCAGAAGCCTTTTGTTTCTCTCTAAACTCTTTGCCTAGCACAGACCTCCAAAAAACTCCATTTCACAATCCTAAATTGTTTCAGAGCAAACTTCACAAATACTTGTCCACAGGTGCTAACCAAGACTGGTGGGATCAAGGCTGCCATTTTTGGTGCCCTTTGGAGCCGCTTCTCCCCTGCTCTCCCCACAAGGTGGTAACGACTCAGACCTGCAGCACAACACCAGCTGGGTCCAGAGTGCCAAAAAGTAGCAGAAAAATTGACATTGTGGGTTCAGAGCCAATGCCATGGGAGAGGCCCTGTCGGGTGCTGTGGGGTGAATATCCCGGTAGCACTTGACTGGTTTGGAACTCCAGGTTTCCTTT
Organism: Anthoscopus minutus; assembly: GCA_013399455.1. Taxonomy (NCBI): domain Eukaryota; kingdom Metazoa; phylum Chordata; class Aves; order Passeriformes; family Paridae; genus Anthoscopus; species Anthoscopus minutus. The sequence continues at coordinate 37,388 of VWYI01037225.1, read as the reverse complement.
GCTTTTGTTCCCTGTTGGTTGCTGTTTGGAGGTAGAGGCCACTTTGTTATTGCAATAGCTTGATTGCTGTTTTATTTTTAACTCTCTATCCACCATGTGACTGGGAGATCCACTATGTTGCCTTTGATCCATGGACCACATGGTCTTCTATGGAGGCCACCATTTTGGGGAGGGACTTTTTGACACAGCGCTGGAGCCAGCTAGCTCTATCCCACGGCACCACACCGAGAGTGGGACACCCCTCTGCAGCAGGCTGATCAGAGGGGCAGCACAGAGCCTATGCTCTATGGCAAGATCTAGCTGTCAGCACTGGGTGTGCAGGCAAGGACTGAGGAGGAGGCTCTCTGTATGTTTTCCAGGAACTGGTATATCTGCCAAAAGGGTCAGGAACAAAGAATAAGCAATGAGGGTTTTATTTGGGATCTTATACTAGGAAGAATCAGGGGGAGGTTACAATCACTCGACAAATCAGGGAGAACCAGGGGAGGTCCAGAAGGTGGGAATTACACTGCTTCAGCAAATGGGGAAACATAGAGCAATGAGATAGATTAACGAGGGGGGAAACGATCCACTGGGGCTTTATGGATTAGGGGATTTCCAAGGGGGAGGTTCAAACCAGGAGTGGGTACAAGGGAGGATTGGCAGGGGACTCACTGGAACAAGACAGGGATCAGGGTGGGTTGACACTCAAAAGGGAAGGCATAATCCAGGATTGACACCCCAGGGGGAGGGAAAGGAAAGGTTCTCATGGGAGAAGGGGTAAGGTTACAACAAGGATTGACAGGAGGTGCAACCTGGGGCAAATCAACTGAACTGAGGGTAACAGAACATACCAACATAATATTTGGACACAGGAACACAAATGTACCACAACAACCTCTATGCCATCTTGTTTTCTTGTTCCCAGGAGTCCAGGCATCCATTATGTTCATTTTCGTCAAACTCATATGCCTTGGGAAGTAGAGACATTGCAGCACAGTTTTAGATAAGGCAACAGAAGAATTAATTTGCTAAAATAAAAGCTTATCACGTTAAGGTAAATATTTGAAGATGGACCAGGCTACCTGAATTCTATACCATGCTGATCTGATTATAACATTGATGCTGGAAATTTTTACATTACTTTTCTTCAATTACCATAGAAATATTTCTTTTCTATAAATCAAATAGCTACAGTCAAAATTTGCAAGCTGAAACAATGGGATATGTTCATGTGGCCCTCAGTCACCAAGCGCTGGGTTTTACCCCAACTAAGGTAAAGCCCTGAGCCAACATCCAGTCACTTAGATGATTCATTTCTTAGCCTCCTGAATTTCAACTACAGAAGTGATGCACGTAAATTGTAGTGATGATCCTATATACCTTTCTGCATTTTTATTTCTTTCCGGCTAGAGCCATTAAAAAAATTCATCAGCAGTTTATTTTTGGCAGCTGCACACTATTACCTCAGCAGTAAGGTTCTGAAATCTGATTTGTGTATACTGTTTGTACAACATAGGAAGCCTTTCTAAAATGAAGATCCATGCTGTGTACTACTTGACTTCTGCTGCGTTATTCCAATACTATCAGAAATATTTATCAAGTATGACCTTCATTTAATTAGTCCATTTGGTTTCCTCTTGGTATTATTTCTTACTATATGTATATAGGATCTACATGAGTCAGCCTGCAGTCTCTGGTACTTGCTGTAGCTTGATGTTCTAATTCTTTTTTCTTTTGCTGCTTTCACAAAATTCATATATTCTCTCTCTCTGGTTCTGGTTCCTCATAAACTTCTTATGTTGTTAAAGATTGAGGTCCACAAAGGCTTCAGGATGATGTTATGAGACTTGCCTGGGAGAAAAAAAAATTCTTCTGCAAATAGTTAGGCAATTACAGTAATGTATTTCACACATAGTTTTTCTTACTGCACAAGAATAACAACAGGTGCAAAACAGCACCAACTTCAACTTCTACTTTCTCATGCAAACAGCAGGTTTGACTTTATGACAAACATATGTAAGGCATTTGCAACCAGTTTAGGGGGGAAAAAATGCAGATTGTCATTAGGACCATATGACCTTAAGAGTGTCTTTTTAACTTCCCACAGAGTGTCTGACCTTCCTAATTAATCATCTGTATATGTTAAAAAAGGACCAGAGGAATATTTGTGTGAATTGCTCACAAATGAGGAAATATCAAATGGTTAAAGAGAATGACAAAATGAGTCAGAAAACAAATCAAGTTAACTGGAAAATTTCCTAAAAATAAAACTATATTTACATTGAAAATGCAAATATATGCTTATACTGATATCAGAATTCTTATAAGCCTCAGAATCAAAGCACGCCAGTATCAACTATATCATGGTATCACATGTCATGAGAAAGAGAAGCATATTACTGTAGATATTTTTGGACTGTAGGTCATAATAAAAGAATACAGATTTAATTTCCATGTAGACAACTCTGGATGTATAAAACTAGCTGTTTTAAAGATTTTGACTGCATTAAGCATAAACACAATGTTTCTGTATGTCTAGCTTTCCTCACAAGCCCTGGGAACAGTTCTCTAATGTCACTTCCAGTCCAGACTTTAAAGACATGAATCTTATGTTTCCTTTTCTGTCATCAGATTCTTGACCACCTAAGGCCTTTTTTTCAGCAGTGGTCATAGCAATTTGATTTGCTGAAACACACCAAGAAATGCTGTGAGCCAGACTCCCTGCTCTCCTAGTTGGGCAGAACTAGCTCCAAAAAAAAAAGTATGAAATAATCAAAACAGCTGAGAAAACACAACACAGTCTCTTTGGTCAAATCATATTTGCTCATTGAAAGCAAAGAGTTGTGTTTCAGGAGCTGCTAGCTGTATGTAGACAGCAAAATGGCAGAAGTATGCTTCTTTACAGAGGCCCCAACTCTGCCACCTTTAACTCTGAGCTGTGTGTGAGCACACACACACAGTCATACTAAGAAAAAAATGTGGTTTAGGAAGAATGTTTTATTTCAGCTACAGTCTGTGTAACTACTTTTAAAGTGACAAAAGGCATGAACAAGTCTGTGGAGAGCAGTGTCCCTTTCTTGAGTGAGCAGCTGTATACTTACTACATTAGGGAAGACAAACACACAGAGTTTTCTTCTTGCCACTGTCCCCTCACATTAAAATTTTGCCTCCTTCTGTGCAGAAATGTTTTTGGCCCCAGCTTCTCTGGACTCCCCACAGAAGAAACCTGGATACCAGAAGTTGACATTATCATCTCTTCCAAACATGTTCATAAATAAAATGGACTGTGTGTGCATTTGATAGTCATCATTAGTTTATGCTTACCAGACTGTATTTTAAGGTGGTAGTTCAATACCTGCAGACAAGTTTAACCTTTTAAAATTTTATGGAGAAAACACAGGAGCTATGAGCTTTCTGGTATCAAAGAGCTTAAAATTCCCGAGTCTTATCTATGATCTTGGATACCTTGAGTTGTATTTGTGTTCTACCTTAAATGCCATGGAGTATTTTCATGTCCAGTACAATCAATATGCAGGTTGTTACTCTGACGTTAACTGCAGCCAAAGCACTGAGCTTCTTCTCAGTCTGAGAAAGGGCAGAAAATAGAAAAATGCATATTTTTTCCCTATTTAACTGAAAGTGATTTGTAAGAGATTTAGAATTACATAATGCCAAAGTGACAGAAAGTGCATTCAGCATGTAAGCACCTTTCTAATCCTACCCAGGATTGCAATGTTATTAGCACCAATGACGATAAAATGTAATTCTACTGAAATCAGATGAGTTATTCTCAGGTATGTGGGTGGCTATAAAGCACATAGAATGGTGTTGTGGCCTCCAGATAACCATAGTTTTAGTATTTAATACCTGATAGGATACAAAAGTGAGTAAGACTAGATACCCTTTGCTTTTTCCATAGTCAGAATTAGCTGCACTTATTGTAGCAGAAAAAAAGAGAGAATAAGAACCAGCAGAACAATGTTTTCCTCTCCCCAAAAATATTTCCAAATATGTTTTTTGAGATTTAAAGAGAAATCATAGATAATTTATAAACCAAACAGAAGAAATTCAAGTAATAAGGAATTTAAAACAAAATTACTGTCCTGTTTTTCAGATTTTTCCATGAGACCAAGTCCTGAACTTCTATTAATGTCTCATTGTGTTAGTGCAGACCTTTGAAGGCTCTTTAGGGGAGGAAAAAATTTACAAGGTGGCTTGACTAGGAAAGATGTTTCTGGTTTCCTCTTAGTAATTTAACAGAGAATGTTTGATGAAAGCGTACTATAAATGTAGGCCCAGGAGTGGAAGGAAGAGAGAAATCCCTTTTTTGAGACTTTTTATGTCTGGGAACTGTGGTTCCCAGGAACATGAGAGCCTTGTTAACATGTAGCACAACCTAACAATTACAGCCTGACCTGTGCTGGCTGTGTAGGAGATGTAGCAGACCTGGAGCCAGAACAGGACAGAGACAAAAGGAAGAGCTGAACCCAGAGACATGCACAGCGGTAACTTTCTTCACTGAGGTATGAAGATTACAAAAATACTGGATTGTGCTGATTCTGGGGCTCCCCCATCCATAATAGTATGTTAGCAGAAGCCAGAAGACTTTTATTTTAAAGTCATGTCTGACTATTCAACTGAACAAAAGCTTCAGGGCCTAATGCTCTCTGAGTCTTCCAAACCAGCAGAGTTACTGATGCATACAGAAGCTAAAGAAATCTCAAAAATAAATTGCCTGGGAACTGAAGCAGAGATAGTTATGAAAAATAAAGCCTTTGCTTTTAGTAGCTTTAGTAGTTTCTCTATAAGAATATTTAATTGCTTTGTTGAGCAATTCTGCAATACGTTAATGTCTAACATGTGTTGGCTTGCACAATTAAGACTTTTTTGCTTGTGCTTCTGTACCTGAGAAAGCTGAGTCTAAGCAACTGTTTTCTGATTCGATTATATATGACAATATTAACAGCACAGATGTTTATTTGATATATTTAAATTGGTTTATACTTACTTGGGACATAACCAGGATGCAAAGGAAACATGGCAAGTTTAATTAATTTCAAACTTTCAGCTTATTTCCTCTGTTGATGTTCAGCCTGATGTTAGAAGTAATGTACTGTGTTGTTCTTGGAACCCAGTAACAATTAAAGTGTCTGATACTTATTTTCTTCTACTTTATTTTTCCTTGCTATTCTCAGTTATAAACAGGCTGTCTTTCAGAGGCATGGGTTCAAATCCCGCCATATAGTTACATCATTTGCAATATGTCAAGATTTCCCCCCACATTCTCTTCTGAAATGCTTTACTTGGATATTTGGAGTCACACTGATTCCTGTTTCATATTAGCCTCATTAATAGGCCTGTAATTGTAAGATAATTAAGGAACAATTCTTCTATCTCAGAGCAAATTGTATATGTGCATTACAATTTTTAATTATCCTATAAAAAATCCTGCAGTTATCATCCTCACTTTATTAGAGTATTTGGTTTATCCTTTTACATGGAATAAATAATAGTAGCAACTTTTTATTTTTGTCAATTAATTATCAAGTACTGTTTTTACAGAAATGTTTTCTCTTACTCAACTAACTCTATAGATGGTCAGACTGTATTAATAAAATTAATTATTTGCAATTTTGCCCATTATTTTGTGAATAATTTATCTGGAAATAATTGGTCCAGATTCTCAGATGCTTTTAATCAGAAGAGCTCTACTGGAACCCATAGAATTTTCCTGATTAAAACCAGCTGAAAATTTGATCCATCTTCTGCCATGGTGGCCTTAATGTTAAACATAGGCTTTAACATGGTATTAATTTGTATAAGCTAAAATTGCTTTATTTTTTTTTCTTATTAACTTTCTTAGCGTGAGTATGCTCAAAACCGTAACGGTATCTTAAAAATATAGCATTCATTTGAGTTCAGTTACTTGGCTAAATCCTGGAAATATTTTCAGTACGACATCAAGTTGCTCAAGAAAACATTCACTTCAGAGAAAACCACAGACAAACAATGTTTTAGGAGCAGCATAAGGACAATCCCTTTCATATACTGATCATGGCACTCAGTGTCAATGGTAAGTTCCATACTTGTGGTTCCTGCTCTCCTTTCTGTAGTTACTGTTGCAAGATTCACAATCAAAAAAATTTTGTCCTGGCCTTCCCACGGCACCACAGTGTGGAACATGAACAGTGAGAGTATGATTGTCCCAAATGTCTTTATTCTACCAGTAACAAATGCTGTCACTGAGCAGCTGCTCCTATGGATAGTAGGTGTATCATCATCTCAGCATGTGACTTATCTGATGAAGCTGGGTGATAATTTTAGTATGTAATTCAGAAAAGATCACTAAATTCAGACCATGAGTTTTCTGGGTAATGTTCTAACTTGAAAGCAGACTAGCAAAAGTAAAAGGCTGAATTGTGTAGATTTCTGTTATATTGTAAAAGCTTTTCAAACAGAAATGGAATAGTAAATAGTTTAAGAGAAGTGAAGGGATATTTTTAAACGAGACTTTTAGAATGTTCTTCATTAAATTGCAGTAAATGTTTTCTTCTGTCCCATTGTCACAACGATGAAATTGAAATAAACCTGGGAATGAAGAACTTTTAACAGCATTTTTAAGGCTACATTTTCACTTCAGATGGAAGGACAATATTCCTGCAAGAAAATTCTGAGATTGAAATTGCCAGAATTTGTTGCTGCTTGAACATTTGCTAATAAAGTCCAGGGTAAAAAAGTGGAGGGAGACCATGGAAAGGGGGAAAAGAGGATAGGAATTTTTGAGAACATAAAAAAGGGGTAATAGGACAATGGAATGGAAAAGGGGAAAGTGGGAGTGGAATAGGGAGGCCACAGGAATTGAGGAGGGGTATTAGAAGAAGTGAGACTTGTCAAACTGGAAGGTTGCTGGTTTTGGGTTCTATTTTTTTTGCCAGGTATGTGGAGAATTTCTCTGGTTGTCATTCCAGGTGATGAAACTGTATCTGTTTTTTACATTGAACCATTTCACTGTCCCCAAAAAGTTCATGGCAAGGACCTTTTTACCCTTGCCAGTGGGTTTGTGTTTGTGGCGCTGGTGCCGGACGTGTTGCTGGCACTGGCCCTGAGGCGCTGCTGTGTGAAGTTTGTCCCGCTCCCATCTCTGCTGGCCGTGCCGGAGCCCGGTCTCCTCCCGGGTGTCCCTCTCAGCTGCTGCCCTCAGGCATTGCCGACGCGGCGTTTCTCTTGCAGCGGCGGTGGGCGGGGGTCGGCGGCCTCGCTGCCAGGACCGTGGGCCTGAGTCGTTCCCTGGCAGGGCCACCCACCTGCCTGGCGACAGTGGTGCCCTGGTCCGGCCAGTCCCGGCCGCCCGCCCTCAGCCCCGGCACTGCGGGCTTCTGCTGGGCCGGCTGGGCCACGAGCATCGGCCGGCTCGCCCTGGCAATGCGGAGCAGCAGCGGGACGGCCCCGCGTCTTCCACAGGGGCAGCTGCTCGGTGCAAGGGGGGATGGCTCTCGCCACTGGCGTCGCAATTAAGGGGAGACCCTGCGGCTCCAACCACGCGATCTCCACCATCTTGAGGATGTGGAAGCAGCACCCAGCCGCGGTCATGCGGTGGGTGAGAGGCAGCCTGGGCAGCGGGAGCACAGGAGAGCCTGGAGGAGTTTTGCCTTGCCACGGGGGAGGATGTGCAGGGGCGCAAAGAAAGAAAGACGGAGAAGGGGTTTTTAGCTGGGGTTCACTATCTTCAAGCTTCAGAAGGCATTTCAGAATCATATGAAATAAAGGAATGAATTCTTGATGGAATTTTTTACCAGTTGTTATTTTTTTCCCAAATTGCTTTCAGCACTTCATTGGTTAGGACTGATTTTTGCAAAAGATAAGGAAAATGCTTGAATAAGTGTACAAAACACTTCAACTCCCCCTCTGAAAAATAAAATTTTTCTTGAATAAAAAACTTTTTAAGTGAGAAGTAAGCTTCTTGTTCTGCCTGGGCGAATGTTGTTTCCATCCTAACTTAGTCTCTTCCCAACACCTGAGAGCAAAAGGAGGAAGGAGCCAAAATTTCAATCTCACCACACTGGGGTAAAAAACCTTCAAATTCTCGGGGTGATCTAGTGCAGATGCTTTACAGGAGAAGAGGACCCACGTTGGGCGCCATTTGTTGCTGCTTGAATATTTGCTAATAAAGTCCAGGGTAAAAAAGCAACAGAGGCCTTTGTATAATATCCACAGGTGTTTAATTCAGCCGCATGCAGAGATGTTCAGAGCTCCTGGGCACCCATATGTGCCAGCTCCAGCTTCCTTCTCCTGCCCGGCCCAGGGGTGATCCGGCAGCACCCAGACCAGGGGCCAACCAGGGAATAGGGAGGGAGCGGCCCAGGGATATAGGAACAGGGGACGGGATCCCAACAGCCTTTTGGGGGAAAACTTCTCTGTTCCCCCAACCCAGGGGATCCACAAGAATTTAATAAGAAATGTACTTCCCCAGTTTTATTCAGGAAGCTTAGCACAAAATACCAGTATCATCCAACTATACTTTAAGAATGGCCTGGTAAATATTAAATTAGTTTTTATATTGTTGACCAAAAGACAGCAACATTAGAAACACTCATAATTTTACTTTCTGGAGGAAAAAAGTAAACTAAAATCCCAAAAATGATGCTAACAATTTTTTTGAGAAGTGGTTTACTTTCTTCCAATTGTTCATATTGTTATGGCAAGTCACTGAATTTTGTGCCCTGACATTGGATGTAGTGTTAAAATTATGAATGTTTCTAATGTTGGCTAATGCTAATGTGTACTTTTTTTTAATGTTTATTTTGAATTTAAATAAAGTGATGTATCATATATGCTTCATATTCTGAGTTCCTGTTTTCAGTAATTTCAGCTGTTTTCACATATTCATCTCTACAGCACTTCTGAATTTTAACTGCTTTTGTAGCAGGTAGGTTGGGTTCTTCCCTTATAAAAAGATAATAACTAAAGGACTTAGTAATTACCAATGGCACAGTTAAAATTTCTGATTTCTATTACTTAAAATGAATTACTTTAATTATGAAATTTATTGATATATTTGATATGGAACATAGCTCCTGCTTCATATTGGATAACAGGTAGAAGGAATTGGATAAACATTTTGGTTAAATCTGCAAATGTTTTCATTCTTTTTTCTTCAAGGAAGGGGATATTTCCTTTCTTCACTATGTTAGCATCCTTAAGGATGACTTTCTTGTAGTAAAAGAAGGGTCCATCCTGATACTTAGGAACATGATTTTATGTTTCAGGCCCTCAGCTTGAGTAAACAGGAAACTATCAACCTAGAGTTGTATAGAATAGTTGTATTCAGCTGAGAAAATGATCCTGGAAAGTCCAGTGATATTGCTATTTTTTTATTTAGCACAAAATATTGCCTTTAATTTTTTGTAACTATCATTTGGCTTTTGTCTTTTCAATTTAAAATAATTTTGTCTAATAATATGAGGCTTTCTCAAAATATGTGATGAGAGAATGAGAGTAACTTAGTCATGGAAACAAGTGAAATATTAGAAATCCTTCCCAGGAGTCTTACTGAATTTACCTTTCATTTCACTGTTTTTCTGAGGATTTGGAATAGAAAATATTGTGCAAATTTTATTTGAAACTGATCTTTCCTGCATCAGCTAACTGCACTCCAGTAGAATTTTGCCTGCTTCAGTGCCACAAATCTCAAGTAATTTCAAGTCACTTTCAGTGAGTGAGAATTATCCCAGTTACTCTATTTTTTGAATGGAAAATCAGGGAACTTTTTATCAAAAAACATGCTCCATAAATACCTGATATGGTAGTTTCAAGCTTCTCAATCCTGAAGTATAAATTCCAAAGTGATTTTAACTTTATAAAAGCCATAGGTACGGACTCGTGTACTCTAGGAAACTTGCTTTCTCTTGTTCCCTTCCTTAACATTTCAAGAACTGCTGATCTTATCATTACTAATGTAGGATGTTGGAATGTACTGATTCGAAGTAGCTGACTGAAATTTCATGTGGTCTAAAATTTTTTTATTTTTTTTTAAATTTTTTTTTAGCAATATAGGCTTCATCCTAGCCATCCATAATAAAGGTGTGTTTCTATCTAATGAGATTTCTGGTATTAAATAGTAGAGACATCCTAGTCTGTTCTAAAATGGCATTCACTGCAGAAAGTGATGGTAGAGGTTCTAGAAGAATTAAGTTTTCTGGAAAAGTCTAAAACCTGCTTATTTGGCAAACTAATTACAGCACATGGAAGACAAGAACGGTACATTTACTCTTCAGAAACAAGTGATCGATAATAAAAAATAGGGCAGAGACAGTATCTGAGAGGGTGCAATAATGAGCTACTTTTCCAAGTATTTTCCTGGTTGAGGGATTCACAGTTGGACTGTATCTAAATTTCTTGGTAGATCTTAACAAAATAACTGCAGTTCTGACAATTTCAAATATTTAATTGATAGAAATAACATATCTGTGTGAATTTTCCATTGTGAAAGGTTTTGTCAAAATACAGTCATTTCTTTTTCTATGCCTTCATGAGTCAGATAGAACTTTTCTGCTGGTAGACATGTGTCTGGAAATGTGTAAATATGTATGTGAATGTGGGGAAAAGACAGAAAACATCAAGGGATGTCAAAGGTTTTTCTGTAAATCATGTGATTAATAAATGAGCAAACTGATACATACCATGGTACTGGCAAAAAGTATTACTGAAAATTGTATTCATGCTCTTCACTATATCAGTATATTCTCAGAACCTAGTTTTGTGATGTTCTTCTAAAACAGTTTTGCAGTCTTTCTTTTTTACATCCATGACTTTGTTACTTTTAAGAATTACTCTGATTTTCTGGATCATATAATATCTTTTTCTCTGAAAATCTCTGCCTTGGAAACTTTCTAAGAAATTCTAAAAAACAACAGACTTTTAAAATAATGAAAGCATGTAAGACCTATTAATTGTACTTTTTAGGAGCAATGAAAAATAAGCTCATTTTTTTGTGTTCTTAAAGATTAAATTTCTTCCAGCTATAGAAAAATATATATAAAAGATATGAAACAGTATATCTTCTAAGGCACTTTATAATATAAAAATTGTGATGTCAGCCTGTTAAGATCCAGTTAGTAAAATTTCTAGAGAGATGCCTCTGGCTGAATTAGGGTGCAAACAAGACCATACGCTGAAGTCAATAGCAGGATTTCATTAAACAGTAAATGAGAGGGAGAGAAAGGGAGAGAAAGAGAGAGAAAGAAATAGAAAAAGGCGTGGGAGGGGGTAGTAGAGAGAGAGTGACAGAAAGATGAATTAAATAGAAAATATCACCACTTTCTGGATCCCACTGGTGTCCTGTTGATCCTCTCCTGGTCTTCTGGGTTGTGATGGTTCCACAAAACACAGAGCTCAGTGGGTTCATGTATGTTCAGGCTAGTTGGGAGCACCCAGGTACCTCCTCTGTCAGGGAAGTTTTATTCTGTCTCTTGCCATAGACTCTGGATTGCTTGCATCCCATTGCATCACGTGCAGTCCTCTGGTGCAAGGCCTCAGGAATGAGTCTGGGGGTGCTCTGGGGGTCTTTGATGGTTTATGATCCCTTCTCAGCTGCCTCTCATGTGAATGACCCATGGATGTGGCCTTCCCAGTGTGAGTGGATTTTATAACCAGTAAGAAAAGCCAGCTTGTGCAAGGGAGGATGGATGTTCACCACATCCCCAAAAACTCTCCTCCTGTCCCCTTGGTTTGAGGGGAATATGTGTGGGCTATGGCTTTCTCCACCGCAAACCTGGCCAAAACTGATTCTTAGGACAGCTGCTGAGTTTGGCTTTCCTTGTGGATGGATACATTCTTCTCCCTCAGCCCTGTTTACTTTTCCCCAGCCTGAGATAACTGGACAATAGAGTCACAGTCAGGTGGCATAACTCACGGTCCAGTTCCAGTCAGGAGGCATATACAGGGAAGGGTGGTCTTTGGTGGTCACAGCTCCTTTATACAGTCTTGCCATAATGGGCAGAAGTTCTTCTTAACAATGCTTAAGCCAGTAATTTTCAGTCTCTTACACAGGCCAAGCAGTCAACATCAGTGATGCAATATTACAGATGTGTGATGCTGTGGCTTTGGCTGAGATATACAAGTGCCAAAAGGGACAACAGGGAAGAGGTCTTTGTACACACACTTATTAAAGATTATCTCTAAATGTCTGCCACATTTACACTTCATCTTGTTTCCAAGGATGACTTTGCCTATCAGCTACAGAAACCACTACAATTCTACTACAGGGTGGTCACTAATCTTAGACTGACCTTTGATTTCATATCCTTCACACAAATGCACATGCACTCCATGCTGGAATATACCAACAAATATGGTAGTAATTCCATTGAGCGTTTTTGTACACTTTGCTTAGAATATTTAACCTAAGTTTAAAAAAGACCATGCTGAACATGTATTTTCTTGGGTTAGGTATTACATTTGTGCATAACTTCAGATAACTTCAGAGTACTTTTAGAAATAAAAATGTTTCTGTGTCTGCCTAGTCAGGTGAGCTGTTGATATTGAACAGTAACAATGTTTTTCAGGAGGAACGAACTCCTGATCTTCGAGTAATAGAGGCAATACTTGATTTTTTTTTGTTCTATTTCAGTGAGACCAGACTTTTTCCCAGTGTCTGTTCCTTGTTTGTTATGTAATCCTTATTGAATCAATAATGCCTTACTTTGTTCACATTTAAATTGCTTACCTCTTTCACATGCTTGATATACATAAAGTTCAGTTTAGACTTCCTTTAGAGGAAGCTGCTACCTTTGAAGTACCTCTCTTAGATTCACAGACTCATGGAGCATTTCAAGTTGGAAGGGACCCATAGGGATCATCGAGTGCAACTCCTTGCTTCATACAAGACTACCTAAAATTAATTCAAAGCAGGACTGAGGAGTCATCTGGTAGATTCTGTGTCCGGTTAAATATCATATTGACAGGTTTCTGTCAATTTGTGTCTAGTCATATCTTGTGATGCAGTCTCACATGAAGCACGTCATCTCCTTGGGCCCATGACTGGCTGCCTCCATTAATCATGCTATCCGCATTAGTCAGACACTTAGGTCACCCTTGCTAACAGCCAAATGCCAGAGGAGAAAATTCCATGGGCCTAATGGAACTTGCATTTAGAACAGTAATATCTAAAAAACCCTTCAGATTCCCAGTGTTATGGATTCTCTCTGTCAGTAAAAACCCCCATACTTTAAATACTTAAACACAGTAATATTTAATCTTCTTTTAGCTAAACGGAAATGTGTTGTGTTTGTGAGTATATATCAGCTGTGTTTAACAAATATTACGTATTATCTGTGCATTAAAGCTAAGCATAATGTTGTAGAAGTATAGAAAGGAGAATAATGGAGAAACAGCTCTTGTGGATCAGAGGAGATATGCATGGGTATATGGCATCCCAAACCTGGGACACACCCATAAGATGCGCAGTGTCTGAACTCCTCTATCAATTATATCAGTCAAAATTTGTTTTGCTGTACATTCAACATGTATTTCAGTAATTTACCAGTTCAGAGAAAATACAGTAACTGATCATTTTTTACACTAACAAAACCACTTTCATTTGTGCCAGGAATAACTGCATATTTTCAGCAAGGAGAAAAAAAAGGAATGTTTTTCTGTATAAATAATAGATAAAGAACAACAAAAAAAAGCATAATCCAGCTATCTTCTCTGCAGGGAAAAATAAACCCTTATAAGCCGAATTTGTGTAGAAAGATCCATTAGGCAGGAAGTTTGTAAGCCAGAGTCTGTCATATGTCTCTGATGGGAATAAGTTAATGTTGGGAGTTTTGTGCCTTAAATAAGAAATTGCGGAAGGAAGAATTTTCCTCATTTCATTATTTCTCATTAGCAATTTACTCTAAAAACACTTTAGACAAGCATTTTACAATACTAGTGCATAAGCCAGAAGAACACTGATTCTTATAATAAAGTTATTACTATCAAGAGGCTACCCTATGACTCCCAGCACTTCCACTCCAGAGTGCTCCACACCCCCAGGGGATGGTGTCATTGCAGAGGTGTGTCACTTTAATAAACACCAGGAAAAAAAATAGTCTTGAATATCATCTGAATGAAAGATGAATTCTCAATTTGGTTATGTACTAGGAGACTTGTAAGCCTCATAAGACCGTAGCCTTATACTTTCTGGGTACAGGTATGGTAATTTACCATTTCTGTTCCATTAAAAGCACAGTGATCCATGCTGCTGCATTTTTAGGCACAAATCTATATTTTGAATGCCTGAAGGGGTTAAGATGCATGTCCTTTCTGGATAGCAAAATGTGGAAGTAATGGAATGCTCTGGGTATCCTGACACTGTGTTTGGAAAGTCTACCTCCCAAAACTTTAAAAAGTGAGTAAGGTTTGTTTGTTATATAACATCCAGTGGTAAACCTAGTGCTGCTAAGTGACACACTAAACTGTACCCCTAAGTGTCACATATACATGTGGCTCACAAGCACACACACTTCCTATTCTTTTCCACTGAAGATATTGCCAACCTTTCCACTTAGGTTAGTGCTGGCTGACTGAGAACATATATACATGTACACCCATTCACAAAATGCTTTTAACTAGTGTATGTATGATACTTATAATAGAGCTGATGTCTGCATTTTGTAATTATTCTTGTCTTTGCCTTTATCTCCTTTCAATCAGGAAATGGAACCTGAAAGAACTCTTAAATGCAGGAAGGTAAAGTGGGAATGGGATTAGTGATCATAACTGAGAAAAAAATCAGAACTGGAAAAGCAGCATACAGCAAAAGCCCTTTATCTTTTAATTTAGGACAGGTTTCTCTAACCCAGAAGTCAGGTTCCCTTCGGTATTTTGAAAATCCCACTTTATATGTCTCTAAAAGGCTGTTGTCATAGATAGGTATGATGTACTGCTGATTGCTTATGAAGACCTAAGGACTCCACAAGGAACATGACTGATAGAAAGCTTTTGTGAAAATTACCCATCTCAGATTTCCTGGAAATACAGTCACAATAGTACATAAAAGTGTAAAGGACTATGGGTATGATGCAACTCTCATCAAAATTACACAGTGCTGGATCACTCCATAGAAATACAGTGGAAATATTCTAGAGAGAGATTCAGTGATGCATGTATTACAAATCAGTCCTGCAAGGATGACTGTGCATATCAAACTGCTGTGACATAAAGTTCAAAAATCAAAAAATGGCCTTTGATATTTGCTGTGGATTGTGCAACTATTTAATGTTTTTACTCACAGTTACTGTACACTGTGTTTCTTCAAAAAGGGTAGGCCAGGCTGTTAATTGAGGTGAACTCCCTACAGTTAAATAAATGGAGGGTTATTTTGTTCTGCCTGCTGCAAACTGGATTGCACTGGGAGATGCCTGCAAGAAGGGAGATGTTCCTTCCAGATAGTAACAAGGTTACTTTGTGGGAGGGTCACTTCAGATTGCGAGAGGGGATGGGTAGAGTGAAAAGGGAGGAGCAGAGGTCATTTCAGCAGGTTAAATGTCTTTAGAAAGGGCAGGAGTCATGTCAAGGGAGATTGCAGGGGACAACCAAAAAGCAAAAGGCAGAGGAGTGGATGGCTGCACTGGGGTTAGGACAGCGCATGGGTTCCTGTAGGACTTGAAGGCTGAGAAGGGTTGAATTTCTGTTCTTCACAGACTACCACAAGTATTGCTCAAGAAGAATTCAGCAGCCATGCATCTTCTCTTTCCAAACTGGTGTTAAACAGGACATAGACTTGAGCTCTTGGTGGTTAGTGTCACTTAGAGAAGGGGGCTTTTGTCCTCCCTTTACGATTTGTCTGGCTCTACCTTCTGATTTGAAAGGAGCCTATACTTTTTATGGGATTAGCATATTCCTTTCAGCCTTACATTCAGACCTGGAATCTTTTTTCCACCATCTTCACAAATGGAGCTCTATTGTGGATACATTTCTATAGCTTCTACATGCTTACATTGTTAGTATTTTTACAACATGGTTAACTAGTAATTGATAGTAGTAACACTTGTCTTTTTCCTGTTTAATTTTTACAGGTAGTTATTGTCAAGTGTCAAAATGTAAGCATATTCTGACGACCATATACATATCCCTTATACCATATTGCTGACCTCACACTTAGGATATATATCTTTAACCCTTTCTGTTGTATCTATGAAGGAGAACAGAGAAAACAAACAAACAAAATCAGTTTTGTTGTATCTTTGACCCTTTTCCCCGAGTTCTTTCAGTTCCACCTCAAAATTATATCTGGAAAATGGCAGGAACCAACCCAACAATACTGCCAAACTGATGTGGTGCCGAAGTCCTGGCTGGCTCCCCCCCACGGCACCACACCGAGAGTGGGGAACAGCTCCCGATCTGGATGTCAGGAGTTGAGCCTTAGAGCTGCTGCTCTGCAGCACTTCCCAGCTGTCAGTGCAATGAGGAGGGAAAGGATTGAGAAGGAGGCTCTCAGTTTGGGTTTCATGGGAAAATTCAATCTTTGAAAGTCAGACACTGAGGAGCCCCGGGCACCTCTGCGCACGGGATTTTATCTGGGGGCGGTTCAAGGGAGGATGCAATTCTTTGACCAGTGGGGAATCCGGGAGGCAGTAGCAGAGGGAGGGGATTACAATTGAGGCACCAATAAGGGAACACAGGGGAGGGCACAACTCACATAAACCAACGGGACATTGAATAACAGGGGATTGACAGGGAACTTTCTGGAACAAGGGACTAGTACAAGGGAGGATTGACAAGCCAGTGGGAGGGGAGACAGGAAACTTTCTGGGTAAAGGGGCAGGGTTTACAGTGATGGAGAGGGAATAAGAGGTTGGGTTACAATGATAGGCACCATAGGGGGGGTACAGTTTAGGGGTAAACCAACAATACAGGGGAGATGTAACTTGGGGTAAACCAACTAAACTGTGGGGGTACAACTCAGCAATACAGAGGGGAAACAACTTCTTGCTGTTAATTTTTAGTGAAACAAAAGTATATTGACTTTATCTTTTAATAATATTATGTACAAAATAACATGAGGAGTGGGAACAGTTCCTTTAAGAAAAGAAGAATGAAGTCAGAGATTAATCTGAATGACAGCTGGAGGACTGTTGATTTCTAGCTATGGACCATGGTGGTCAAAATCCTTGAGAAGCTTGCTAAAAAGAAATCAAAACCCAACAGATTTCCATCCCAATATAAAAAAGAACTCCTTAAATATCTGAGTTTAACACATCTGAAAGCCCTAGTAATGTTTGTTCCAGAGGAATGCGATTGAATAAGCCACACAATAGTGAAGATTGAGATTTTGTTGTCCGAGAGCAGGATGTCGTAGTTCTGTATTCTTGCTCATCACAAGGTATGATCAAGCAACTATAGAAATTTCATTTTTGTTAACTGTGGCGGGAATAGTCTGAGTCTGTTTCCACAAAGATTAAAAAAATGCCCAGGCTTCTCTATCTGGATCATCATAGATAGAATCAGTTCTCACAAACTACACATCTTGTAAAGGAAGGCAGTGTGAGTCTTGTTAACAAGAAGAACTTAGTAATTTTTCAGACTACTAGAGGTAGGATGATCACAAGTGACAGAAAAGCACTGTAGAGTAAAGATTATGGAAACTGAATTGATGAAACCTGAAAATAGAAACCCTAGACAAAAAGCCTCAGAAAATTTCAAACCTGGCAAGCCCTTGTAGAACACAGGATCACAGGTTGTTTGACAATTCTACACAAAAGACAAGGTAAATTTTATTAGGCTGGGATATCTAAAAGGAAACAGAGCCAACTGGGGTAACTGAAAGTCAGAAATATACATGTGATTCTGTGTGACTAGTGCAAGGCTGAAACACCTAAACTGAATAGAGACATGATCTCTCATTGTTTATATTTGGTTTTTATTACTATTTAGAACATAAAGCTATCTATGCCCCAAGAGAATATTAAAGCTGGCCTGAACATATTCTTAAAAAATAAGTTTATAAAAAAATCTTATTTTGGAAAAAAAAAAAAGAACTTCGCTTGTGGCATAGAAATGGAGCAATAGTAAAAAGAATAAAATAAATAAATCCAGGAAAAATGAAAATGCTTAAGGCCACTCTGAGTAAACTTTAGGCAATATGTTTATAAAGAAAAACAAGATATTACCACCATGAAGTAAAATAAATTGCCCAAGCAAAATAAATTCACTCCTTGGATGAATGAAAAAAGGGGAGCAATTTGATAGCTATAAATTGAAATTGTCTGCTCTTGATGAAAACCCTTTCAGGGAATACTTATATTCATTTCCCAAACTTTGTGATTTTGAGAATATAAGAATTGTTAAGGAGTTCACAGATTTTCTTTAAAAAAGTGCCAAGGGAAAATCCAACTGTGATCTCTGCTACATGCATGGGAATAATCCACAATGGTTAAAATAATACTGGGTGCAAGGGCATTCATTACTAATGAAATGAGAGCTGCCATCAGATATACAAAGATAAAAGGGAGCTGATAAACAAGAAGGGGTGTTAATTGAGGCAACGTTCAGAATGTCATTAGCAAATGCCCAGTTGGAATGGTTTTCAGGTGTAATGCTGGATACAAACCAAAGCTATGTATAAAGAAAATTTTTTCAGAATAAAAAAAAGTAATTCACACATAGAAAGGCTTTATGGTTATCAGTAACAGTACTCTGTGTGCAAGAATTTGACTGAAGAGTGGATTAAGATGCCATAACAAGAGAGATAATTTAAAAAAAGAGACTCCACAAGAAAAAAAACCAAAAAACTTTTAACATTCTTTTCAGTGATAGAGTGTAATATTAAAGGACATAGTTGTCTTACCTGATGGTGAGTGATAAAAGATATGTAGTTCAGACACCAGAGTTCTTAAAGAATGTTAGATATAAAAATACTACCAGTTGCATTAGTAAACTGGTCCAAAATCCTTTGGAAACGGACTGAAACAGGAATCCATTTATCACTGTGTACTTTGAGAAAATCACAAAGATATGCATTCAGAGCCTGGTGAACTGTGGGGAGATGGTTACATTTCTGTGTGTTTCATGGATAATGCTATTATGAGTTAGTAAATTGTTAAAATCCCTTTTCCACAAGAAGAATAACTCTGCAGATCAGTACATCGAATGAAATTAATCTTCTTCCAGTCACTCCAGCTAGGGCCTGCCTGCCCAGAGCAACTCTAGGAAAGATGTCCTGGGGTCCTGATGGGCAATGACCTGGGCCTGAGCCATCAGTGAGCTCCAGGAGCAGTGGTGGCCCAGAGCATCTCCTGTGCTGTATTAGCACAGCCAGCTCACTGAGGGAAGGGCCTGTCCCTCATTACTTAGCGCTTGCTAATTCCATCCTTGCAGTTTTTCAGGACCTAACTGGACAAAGCCCTGAACAATCTGGCCTGATCTCAGAGCAGACCCAACTTTTAAGCAAGAGGTTGAACTAGAAACCTCCTGAGGTCCCTCTCACCCTTAGTTATCATATGAGCCTACAATCCTAATCAAGGGAAGAGATGTCATTCAGTTAATATAACGACGGACAAAAGGAGAGAGAATATATGGATGCAAAAGGGTCGTTCTCTTTCCGTGTAATTTCCTTTGGAGGAGAAAGACAACATATGTCCTATATGTATATACAGCAGAAAACTAACCCCAAGAACCTCTGACTTTAAGAGAGATTTTAAAGGCTTATAAATAACTTAGACAAAGGCTAGCATTTGTATCTTCTTAATAAAGTGAAATCAGTCACAAGTCCATGATCTTCACTTAGCTTGTGGCCTAAAACTCACAAGGAAAAAGTCACATTTGTACTGAATTCTTCCATGCCCTTCACCATTTCAAAATAATTGGAAGACATTATCCAGAGGATTTCAGTAAAGAAGTGTTCACTGACAAAGTATTCCGTCTGGCTATATCTATAATTTCAGATATCATACTGAAAACAATACAAAACCTATCAGAAAGTGTAGATTTCCAGCAATCTGTATGTCTTACTGTGGAAGGAGAGTGTCAGCTAGAGATTGTGTAAAAAATCAAAAGGCATAGCTTTTCTTCAGACCTTGAAACAAAATGTGTCTTTTCACTGAAAGAACCTAGATAGATAAATAAATAAATAAATGCCCAAGTCCTATGAGGTTTCCTAGATGGGAAATCCTAAAATGGTTTCCGAGAAAGCAATGTGCTTGGTTTTTCAGTCCCAGATGCTGTGACTTCTGTTGTGATCCTTAACAAAGACTGCTGTAGGATGATGAGTTATTGATCCACACAGCAGCTGACCTAATTAGATTCAGGTTTGTGCTTTACTCCAAATAGTACTTGGCTTTTAAGGCTGTGCTAAGTGGCACAAATCTCTTGACATGGGATCACTAGTAATGACACCACCAGCATGTCCTGGGCATTACAAGATGTTTTCATATAAACCTCCATTTGCTCAACGGCAGAAATGAGGTGTAGAATTGTTTACTTGTAGGAAAACCCAATAAAGGCTTTAATGCTGGTGAACTTCACCATGGACAGGTTATGCACTGTATGCAATAACGTGACCAGAAGTCTGTCAGATAATGTGTCATCTACAGCATTTCGAGAATCAGAATAAGAATGGGCATAACATTTTGTAACTTAGCATATATTTTCTGGGATGTTAATAAAATAGTTATCTTCTTTGGAAACCTGTGTGACTTTCCTATTTGGATTCAAAAATAACCAGGACCTCCTGGAAGAAAACATTTTTACAAAAGAAAATGTTTTTATGGGACAACTACTGCACAGATAATTGTCAGCAAGAAAAGACAAAAAAAAGCTTTAAAACAGATGATTTACAGCTTCTTCTTTAGTCTTGTAAGTATGGCCAGACTCCAGGCATCTTATGTGCCCTTTCTTGAGTAAGCAACCAGAGGTCAGCCCACTACCATACTGAGAACCTTTTGTCACAATCTACATACGTGTCAAGTTAACAAGAGAGAGGCTTCAGTTTGAACCTATTCTAATAAAGAAGGATTCAGAGGTTGTTTCTTCATCATCATTTGTAATTTATAGTGGCACTAACTTAATCTGTTCAATTTCAGCAGCTCAGATAGATGGTTAGGTGGATCTGGGGATGCTCAGATTTTAACTTCACTGCAACATACAATGCTGGCTAGCAGGGATGATAATCTTTTGCTGACATAGGGCTGTATAACAGGCAGAATGCACGTGGAAAGCAGTCCTAAGCTCTCTGCACACTCTCAAATCCCCAAAACAGTACAGGGATTAAAATTAGAGATTATGTGACTGGCAGATTTATAGTACCAAATAAAAAAAAATGACATGTTGAGCTTGAAGAAAGAAATCAGAAAAAAAGGGAATCCTGTGAAGTCAGATAATTTCTCTAAGAGTGACCAATATTGTGCAGCTCTGATGGTGTTCTGAGGTGCAGGATGTAGGACCTCCAGGGCCCAGTTGAGCTGTTAAACTAATGTAGGAAACTAAAGAGTTACAAAAAAAAAGTTTCACTTGAGAACAGAGTAAGCAATAAACCAAGCCAGACACAGTGTTTTTGGCTTGCAATGTGAGAAAACATACAACATTTTATCGCAAGAACTTATGAATGTGTGAAGCAGGAAGCCTAGATATAGTTAGCAGACATAAGTATTATTTCCCCAACACCAGCTTTGTTTCTAGCTTCATTGTTTCCTGGTTTGATTATGGCCTGAAGCAAAAGAGCAGTTCGCCTTATAAGTGATTTTATTTGTGGTGACTCCATATAAATATTCTTTTAATACTCTTATGCTGTTAAATACCATGTGGCAATTGCATAGGTAATTTACACAGTTTGTAAACAAATGCTCTCTTACATTCCTTTCTATGCAATTACACATGCTGAGGTAGGTAAATTCAGAAAACATTATTAACCATTATTTTATATATTTTCTAATCTTTCAGGCTCCTCTTTAATAGAAAGGTTTCCATGACTTTTATTATTTTTACCATGTGCATTTCCTAACAACTCCACTGTAATATTATTCAATAATTTGTTTGAAGTGACTAGGTCAAACTTGTTATGTTATGGCATTGTTAAAGACATAGTTGTAATAATCTTTCACATGGATCAGTTTTCTATGTCAATGTTCTAATATTTTTTGTTTCCCAATTAGTTACTTAATAAGTGTTCAAGAAATTGCACAAAGACTAGAATGTGTTTTTAACAATGTTAGCTTGCCAAGAAACAGTGTCTTTGGCAATGCGCAGAATTCTGGATGAGTTTTTTAATATTGTAATCTTTCTTTTGTTTTTCTGGTTATATGGTTTCCCCTTTTCTTCTTCCTTGCACGAAGAGTAATTTTGTGGATGTGTATGAAAAGACCATTTAAGACCCCTAAGTCTGTAGATTGTGTTCTGGTATATCTTCATTATAGAAGTTGACCAGTTTCTCACCTTGAAAGCTCATTATCTCTTACCCTGTGTCTATTTAATTTCATATTTGGTTGTTTAGTGGGTTTTTTGAAATGCTTTCTGAACTACAAATAAATTAGTTGAATATCCTATATTGACTGTTTAGCTGAAATATTACAACCATTATTATCCATTAAAAACCCATATGATTTTAACAAAGTGATTTACAATTCTCACTCCAGTTACAGTTTCAGGCTTCCTCTTCAGATTAATTCTGTTCATTTTTGGTGGTATATCAAAATGGTTGTCAAAATTTAATCCTTCAAATTTGTCTCTAATTTTTGTAAAAAAGCAGCTCAGCTATTTAACCGTAAAATACTTTCAGCACTGTCAGGGGAAAGATGGCATGTTATGCCGTGGACCCTCTACTTTGTAACGTTCATTAATCATCCAAAATCATAGAATGGTTTGTGTTGGAAGAGACCTTGGAAGATCATCTAGTTCCAGTCTCCCTGCAGAGTGCAGGAACATCAACTAGATCAGGTTGTTCATAGCCCTGTCAAACCTGACTTTGAATGTTTCCAGAATGGGTCGTGTACAGTCTCTCTAGCCAACCTGTTCCAATGTTTCATCACCCTCAATGTAAAAAAATTCTTCCGTATTCCTAGTCTGAATATACTCTCTTTTAGTTTAAAACCATTACCCAATTGCTACAGGACCTAGTAAAAAGTCTGTTCAAAATGTTCTTATGAGTCCCCTTTAAGTATTGAAAGACTGCAATGAGGTCTCCCTGGAGTATTCTCCAGGATGAAGCATCCCAGCTCCTTTAGCCTGTCTGCATAGAAGCGGTGCTCCAGCGCTCTGATCATCTTTGTGTCCTTCCTCTTGACTCAGTCCAAAACGTCCATGTTCTTCTTGTGCCAAGGACCCCAGACCTGGACACAACATTACAAGTGGGGTCTCATGAAAGTGAAATGGAGGACAAGAATCATCTCTCTCGACCTACTGACCACCCCAGAATATGATTGGCTTTCTGGAATACAAGAACACATTGCTGGGTCATGTCCAGAGATTCATCCATCTTAAGTCCTTCTCTTCAGGGCTGTTCTCAATCTGTCCTGTGACCAAACTGTATTTGTAATTAGAATTACTGTGACATAGGTGCAGGATCTTGCACTTAACCTCATTGAATCTCATGAGACTCACATGGGCCCACTTCTTAAGCTTGTCCAGGTCCTGCTGTCTGGCATCCTGTCTCTCAGTCATGTGAAACCAAACCACTCATTTTGACATCATCTGAAAACCTGCTAAGGGTACATTTGATTCTACTGTCTATGTCATTGAAGAAGGCATTAAACAGTATTAGTCCCAGTACAGGTCCTGGGGGGCATCACTCCATCCAGACACTAAGCCATTGAGCACTGCTTTCTGGCTATGATCATCCAATTTAGTTGGATATTTCTTAACTGCCTCTTTGCGTGCTTCTGGGTTGAGTCCTTAGCTTTATGTGAAAAAATTAGCCTCCATCCTGGGTATCACTTTCAATAGAGAGAATCATGATATAAAATCATTAGTTCCCTTCATGCCATTTCCTTTCTTCCCTTTTTTTTTCCTGTTTTGTTCAGATTCAAATCTTTTCCCCAAGATCTTTTTGTTATTCCCAAATTCATTATGCATTTCTAATTCTAGTACTTCTCCAAAAGGATTATGGATTGCGCTTACCTGATGTTGACATTGCTACCGCCCCTGGGCTAGAGTGAATCATCTCCTGGGAAGACTTAAACCAAAACTTATTACAAAAATACTTAGTACTTAATTTAACTTTTAAAAAATCATTGACTAACTTAGAAGGAAAAGATCTGTTCTGACTGGAAAGAAGATGTCCAAGTCTGGGCACCTAATCTTCTGTATGTTGAAATCTGTGGGTCATGTAAACATGTAGTGTGCACATCAGACCTTGAGCGAGAGTGTACATGTTTCCCTGCAGAGTCCTCATCAAGATGACATCTAAAAATAAATGGACATCTTTGAATTGTTAATAGGTACAGAGTGAACAAACAGATGGGGATACCAAGGCAAGGATATTTCTGTTGGATTTCCTGCTGAATTGGGCCAAGCAAAGATAGAATTAGAGTTTTCACTTCTGCTTTTCTGTCAATATTGGCTTGTATGATTCCTAGTACTGCCTTTCAAATTTCCTGTACTGTTGTTGCCTGCTTTCTTTACAATTTAATATGATCATTCTGCTTCTCCTTGAGGAAGAGCTTCAGTTTTCATAAACTGTCACATTGACAGACTGGGGCTGTGAGAGCTGTGTATCTGAATATTCAAACACTTTAGCCCTTCCAAACCTTACAGTTTTTTGCCATTGCACTGGTTTTAGCTGGGATAGAGTTAATTTTTTTTTTATAGAAGTTGGTATGGAGCTATGTTTTGGATTTCTGGTGAAAATAGAGTTGCTTTTGTCATAATTANAGTTTTTTGCCATTGCACTGGTTTTAGCTGGGATAGAGTTAATTTTTTTTTATAGAAGTTGGTATGGAGCTATGTTTTGGATTTCTGGTGAAAATAGAGTTGCTTTTGTCATAATTAAGCAGTGCTTGCACAGCATCAAGGCCTTTCCTGATTCTTACCTCAGCCCACCAGTAGGGAAGATGTGAGTGTGCAAGAAGTTGGGAGAGGATGCAGCTGGAACCCAAGGGATATGACACAAGATACGGTGTTATGTTCGGCATATACAACTCGGGAAAGAAGGAGGAAGAAGGCAGGAGGAGAAGATCTTGTGATGTTTCTTGTCTTCCCAAGTCACTGTTATGCATCTTGGAGCCCTGATTTCCTAGGGATGGCTGAACACCTGCCTGTAAGTGGAAAGAGATGAATGAATTCCTTGTTTTGCTTTGCTTGTGTATGCAGATTTTGTTTGCATTACTTAAACTGTCTTTATCTCAGTTCATTATTTTTTTTCAGTTTTACCGTTCTGATTCGATTCCCCATCCCACTGGGGGGAGTGGATGGGGGAGTGGCGAGGGAGGGGAAGTTTAGCAAATGTTTATATACAGCTTGGTTTCCTGCTGGGTTTAAACCATGACACACAAACACCACCAAATTCTCCATGCTTCTGAAGTCCTGAAAGTGATCTTGTGTAGTATGGAGAAAGATATCTTTAAGCTACACCAATGTATGTCTCCTCAAAACAGAGTTTTCAGCAGATCAGATATCTGTCCTAAACACTATTATGCCCCAGTCAACTCCAGCTAGAGTCATGTTCACATGGTGTTAGCAAACCCCAGTTTGATACTGGGTAAATCAGAGGCTGAAACCTCAAGGAAGACAAAGCCAGCAGGTGTAATCTGTGACTGCATACTTCAGCTCTTGCCATCAGAAGCCAAACAGGATGCTAATTTTCCCAGAAATTGAAAACTTGCATCTTATCATCTGTACAGAATTAAAATGGAAATTATTTGAAATAAATAAAGAAGAGGAAAATTGTTAAGATATTGGAAAGAGACAAAATAGATTCTAATTTATTCAGATTACAGAACTTTCGAAGTACAGAAATATGCTTTAACTCAAAGGAAACAGATGAACTGTTAGCTAAAAATGGCAAAAAAACTGCCTTGACTTTCTTGTTGAAAGGGCGGTTATTTTCTACAGTTTCTGCAATGAGCTAAAATGAGCAATTTATTTTGTATTTATTTGCCTTCAGACATGTTTCTATTTATGGCCACATGGTATGCTCAATGGATTCTTAAAATAGTGAGACTGGGTTCACAGGATGACTCAAGGGATCAGCATGTAGAAGAGGGCGGATGCAGCCTCTCTGTTGGGGGCAGGATGGCAGCAAGCGCGCCTTGTTACTCCCCTATGACTGTCCACAGGCTTCTGTGGAAGCAGCTGGACCAGTCCCACTATGACATTTTTGAAATAACCACAGTTAGTATTTGACATCCCTGTAGGTTGTACTAATTGAAAGGCTAAAGGCTAAGTAAACTGTGGTGAAAAAAGAACTGTGGCTCTCAAATTTTGTGATCACTGAGGTCAACTCAAACAGCAATGACGGTTGAGGGGAAATGCTTCCATTGCAGCCACTGGCAGCACATGCACTGTGCGGACCAAGTAATGCATTCTCTATTCCGTGATACCGTACAGGGTGCGGGTACCCAGGCTCCGTGGCAGTGAGGGGAGGCCGGGGCTGCCCCAGCCAGGCACAGCCGGTTCCAGCCAGGCACAGCCGGTTCCAGCCAGGCACAGCCGGTTCCAGCTGGGTACAGCCGGTTCCAGCCGGGCACAGCCGGTTCCAGATGGACACAGCCGGTTCCAGCCGCACACAGCTGGTTCCAGCTGGACACAGCCAGTTCCAGATAGCCACACCCGGGTCAAGCNAAATTTTGTGATCACTGAGGTCAACTCAAACAGCAATGACGGTTGAGGGGAAATGCTTCCATTGCAGCCACTGGCAGCACATGCACTGTGCGGACCAAGTAATGCATTCTCTATTCCGTGATACCGTACAGGGTGCGGGTACCCAGGCTCCGTGGCAGTGAGGGGAGGCCGGGGCTGCCCCAGCCAGGCACAGCCGGTTCCAGCCAGGCACAGCCGGTTCCAGCCAGGCACAGCCGGTTCCAGCCGGGCACAGCCGGTTCCAGATGGACACAGCCGGTTCCAGCCGCACACAGCCGGTTCCAGCTGGATCCAACCATCACCGCAGAGCAGGGCTGAGCCCATGTCTGGGGTGGGGACACTGCAGGAGAACAAATTCAGGAAAGGGCAAAACTTGACACGGAAGATTCTGAGGAAAGAGTAGATAAGAGAAACACCCCCATGAGTACCAAGGTGAGAACAGAGGGAGAAGATGATGCTGCTCCAGGCCCTGGCGCAGAGATTTCCCCACAGCCGGTAGAGAGGACCATGTTGGAGCAGATGTTCGTGTCAGAGTTCTGTTCGTTTTGTCTGTACTTTTCTTCCCAGTGGCTGGTATGGAGCTGTTTTGGATTTCTGCTGAACACAGGGTTGATAATAGAGATGTTTTTGTTATGGGAGGTTGGGAGGAAACACAACCAGGGCAGGTGACCCAAACCTACCAGAGGGATATTCCAGAGCATGCAACATCACGCTCAGTAGATAAAGTAGAGGAAAGAGGAGGAAGGGACATTTGGAGTGATGGCATTTGTCTTCCCAAGTTAGCTGTGATGGGGGCCTGCTCTCCTGGAGATGGATGAACAGCTGCCTGCTCATGGGAAGCAGTGAATTGATTTACTGTTTTGCTTTGCTTGCACACCTAGCTTTTTCTTTCCCTATTAAACTGTCTTTATCTCATGCCACAAGTTTTCTAGGTATTACACTTCTGATTCTCTCCCCAGTACTGAAGCAGAGCGGGGCAGAGGGAGTGAGTCTGGCTGCATGGGACTTGGTTGCAGGACGAGGTGATACCACAAAAATAGTGCATGGAGGACCCCCACACTCCAGGTGGATATTTTCCAAAGGAACTGCAGCCCGTGCAGAGCCTGTAGTGGAGTAGGTTTATGCTGTAAGAATGCAGCCCACAGTGGTGAGGACTCACATTGCACCTTTGAGTCTGAGAAGGAGTTAGAGGAGCTGGAAATGAAGGACTGAAGCTGTTCCTGGGAAGAAGTGGTGGATGGAGAGGAGGTGTTTTATCTTTTTATTTTTCTCACTACCTACATTTTTTTAATTGACATGAAATTAGATTAGTTTTTCTTCAAGTTTAGTCTGTTTTGCCCATGATGGTTGAAGGTTTCTTACAACCTTAACAACAACCTCATAACCCATAACAAGATGAATACTCATCTATTTCATCTGTGAATCAACACTCCAAAATCTGTAGCTTGAAGGTATGCATGTCTGAACAAATAAATTAAATTACACATCTTTTAAATCTTATTTTCCCACTCATCTTTTTGAGTAGAGGGAGTGAGAGAGCAGCTGAGTAGTGGCCTGCCAGGCAGCCAAGTTCAACTCACCACACACAGCTCACATGAACACTAATTTAACTAATTGCTGTTTTAAATAAATAAATTACTTAATTTTTAATTTAAGCATTTTTCAGCTCTTAAAAGTCAACATTCTTGACTGAGATTTAGCATTGAAGAAGAATTCTTGAGTTAACATCCTTGCTTATGAAGAGGGTTTTTCTAGTCTGGCAGCTTTTGATGTCATGCAGGTGCCTTTGAAAGCCAGTATATGCCATCGCTTTTCAGCAGCTATGTCCGAGACATTATCTGGTCTATTTGAGGTCAACCATTTCCTGAGGAACGGGAAAATTCTGTTTAAATGTCAGCAAGACTTAAATTTGAATTTACTTAACTCAGTGTTCTTCTCTGGTGAGGAGGTCTGCCAGGACTTTACAGTTACTTTAAAAAATCCAACAGACTTCCTATGCTTCTAAGCATACATTATGAGTGCACTTGAGTTAGAAGGCAGGCTATTTTAAACAATAGCTTCTTATCAAAACACTTTCTTGTAAGTGTCAAGAGTGAAAATTCTCTGAGTACCCTTCTCTTCCATGTATTTCTCCATTCATTCTCAGAGCCAGCTGGCCAAGCCAGGTGGCTTTGTTTTGAGGAATGCGGCATCAGCTGATTAAAAACATAGTGGCCAGTTTGTGAAAGTACCTTCACTAGATGAATACTCATCTATTTCATCTGTGAATCAACACTCCAAAATCTGTACAGTGAAGGTATGCATGTCTGAACAAATAAGTTGAATTGATTACATTGTCAAATACCAACTTCTAAATAAATCTCACTTAAAAAAAAATCTATTTTTTATGCTTATGTTTCTATGAAATGCTTCCTCATATCCAAAACAAGAGGGATTGCAGCTGGGCTAATACTATATCTGCAGCCAGGAGTCTGTGAGATCCCTTAGAAAATTGAAGAAATTACTACAATTTTATTAAAAACAAACAGACAAACAAACCAGAGTATTGCAGTGGGAAGATATTGTAGTGCTCACATCATTGTTTTTCTGTGCTCTGCTATCCCTAAGGAAAGTACGTACTGAAACAGACGTCATTGGTACAGATGCTCAGTAGCTACTTCCAGATATAATTAAGAATAGACTGTTCTGCAATACTTTTTCTAATGAATTACCAGGTGTATTTTTGATACAAAACTATTTTGTTATATAGTCTTTAATTTTGTAAGACCATTTTCTTAAAATTTTATTTTATTTTGGAAAATCTGTCAAAATTGCTTTTCTTTACCCTGTTTTTGCTAAGGTTTTATAACTTCTGTGTATTTGATATCATTCTTTTGTGATTAATCTTGTGGACTTTTACTAACTTATTATGTTGTTTATTCTTATGCTTAAAAAAAAAGAATTTTTCCCCTGAGTATAAATACTTTGAAAATACATGGGGAATATATGCCATTATACAATGTGCTATGATTAATTTTTTCAATTTCTCCTGTGTTTTTTTTCTCACCAGTGCGCACACTTTTTATATTTCAAATTTACATCTTTGTTAGTAATGCCATTTCTCTCTCTCTGTAATTTTTAAATTTTATTTTAAATAGGGAAGGTATTTTTCTATTTACTGACTTTGAGACTAATATTAAATTAGTGATTAATCCCAACTTTGTCATATATTTAAAAATAATTCAGTACTTACCCAGATGAATATATAAATAATTCTGGAAGAATAATAAGAAATAAGTAGCTCCCATACTGCCAGTGAAATGATGAGGGCTGAAAAGTAGACCATTTTATTGGCAATCAGGGAAATACTGATCTGACTCTAGTGTTGTGACCACTCTAGTGTTGTGACGTGCTATCTTAAGGAAAATATTGATGTGAAAATTTTAATTATAGAATCTATAATCTATAATTATAGAATCTATAATCTATAATCTATAATCTATAATCTATAATCTATAATCACAACCTCTAAAAATTATGTAGGGCTGCTTTAGTTCTGGTTTTCCTGTGATAAGTATTTTAGTGGCAAGTTCTGTTACAGCACATCTTGGCTGGACTTGTTTACATTTATGCCTTCCAGGTTATGACTGGTTACATATTCACCTTTTTTAGCCACTTGTGAAACTGGTTCTGTGTCTTTGAGTTTAGAGAGAGCATGATAGAACATTTTTACTGAACAATTATATCCATGTTTTAGTAATCTTATTTAGTTTGATCTCTTTATAGCTTGTCTTTGTCACATCTATATGAAGTTCACCTATGCTATATTTAGCATATTCATCTGTATGAAATCACCTATTTCCTTGAATAAAGTGACCATTTTGAATGTGACAACAATAAAAATAATTATAATCAGTGTTTTCACTAACTGAGGACTTGAAGTTATATTGTTAGAAATTACTGGCACTTAAAAAGAAATATGCAGTCATTTCCCACTGGATTTTTTTCTGTAGTGATGATGTCGTTATGATGTTAGCTACTACGTGGTTATTTCAGATTTGGGGTTTCACCAAATTCTTAAAAACACCTTTTGGAATTAAGTTTTTTATATTCTGCTGGGATTATTCTAACTTTGTATAGCATCACAATCTATGATCATTTTCCTTTGAAGGCTGTGATACAAGAGACAGATTTATCTTAATAATCTTAGACATTTAAAATCTGTTGTCCAGGTCTAAAGCAATAATATTAAACTCCTTTTATATTCAAAAGGAAAGGACCACCACTTCCAGAGAAGTTCATCTTCTCATAGAGTAAACATGCAAAGTTGCATAGTTTTAATTTTATTCAAGATGCAGGACTTTTTTTCAGTGCTAAGTTACTCTGGGGTGTTGTTTGTATTGCCTCTTATCTACATCTGGACACACATGGGATTCTGTAGCTTGAAGTAAGTGACAGATTGTACTGGAGAGAAGTGTCTGATTTGGTGTGGCTTGAGCATTGTTTTGATGTGTGATTACTCTCTAACCTAAGCTGTCTCAAGAAATGTCAACCTGTCCACAGATAACTTAAGTCAAACATTGTGGAGAAAAAAAATCTTAGGAACATAACTAACTCTGATCATTGATTTTCTTCCATTGGAAGACCGACCTTGATCTGCACCTCAGATCTGCTTATGTACTTTACAAGGCATGCAAAATGTTTCGGCAGCCTAACTGTAGAAGTGCAAAACGGTGAGTAATGGTTTTGGAGTCATGAGAAGATGCTAAGTTACCATCTGATGATCTGCACATGGACATGATCAGCTACTTGTCTGAGCCCCACTGGCATATAGCAGAGAGCCAGAGTTTGAGCTGCTCCCAATTTCAGACCGGTGCCTTATTCCACATCTTGTGCTCCCTTTTCATGAGAGGGACTTGTTCAAAAATCCATGCACATCAACAGACTGTAATGAGATGAGAGTTTGAGACTGGTGAAATTGTGGGCTTTGAGTGAAAGACAACAGGTATTAATACTTTCAATAAATTCATTTAGTGTCACTAAATTTGTGAGATTTGGTTTGGGTTTTTTCCTTCTGTTTAGGAACACAGGCAAGGGTGCCTTGAGCATTCACTGGGTGCTTTTACAGAGTTTCCTTCAGTCCGAATCATAACTAAGAGAGCTTTTATTTCCTGTGCTGTAATTCCCTAAGGGTTTTCTGTATATTCAGTAAAAATGCTAACCTTTCACATCCAAGGATAACATTTCTACAATATTTTCCCACAGAATTCAATCAGTAAATAAGTTCTGTCTTTCTTATTTGTTTTGCTAAAACTGTTTGAGTTGTAAGGCTTTAAAAGCTTGCTTAGCAACTCAGTTTCTTTAAGGATCCCACACTCTGATACTTACACTGCATTCGACTCTTACCATATGTTTTGTTTGTTTGTTTGTTTGGGGTTTTTAAAGAGATGTGTAAGGATCTCCTCACACCTGTTTTTGAAGGTGGAGAAAGCTCCCTAATTAGCACAATCAAGTGAAGTGTGAAAGCCCTGATCACAGCCCCACATTTAAACTAGAGAGACTGTTTCTGGTTATCTCCATACATGGGCAATGTTTTTGATGTAATGTGAACACCAACACATGGAGTTAACCATGAACTGTCAGTCTCCATTTATAGATCCAAATACATTGTTGTGACATTTCAGACTAATAATTCTCTTCAAATCATGCTATAGCTTCTTGTATCTTTCCCACATAAGCATGTTTTGCTTAGTTGTTTTTTGTACAGCTTCTAAAAAGCTTCTGAGGAGTCTATTCATGTTCTTTCCTTCCAAAGTGACTTTGATGTTCAATTTTTAATCAGCTTAATTTCCCACGAAGTTTGCAGAGGTGTATTTCAAAAGCATGTATCACATTTTTCAAACAACCCACTTGTGTCTGAATAAAGGGAATCTTTCTCTAATACATTGATTTCAGAACATACAGAAACTGTTTGGACAAGATTTAAAAACTGGAGACTGCCAAGGAAAGCTATGAGCATGACCACTGAATAGAAAAATGTGTCTTCTAGCAAAATAATTTAAAATTTTGGCTTGGTTAGCTTAGCTTAAAGGCAATGGTACACTTAAAATTTCCCCCAGACATTTCAAAACGACTACAAGGAGCAGAAATGTTGTGGTGGAGGGCGTTCCAGTATAACATGGAGATATGGTACAAACACCAAACATGACTCTCAAAGTTACATTAATTCAACCTGTAGTAGAAATAACCAATCAAACTCGTAACTTGGATAAGAATTATCCCAGTTTCTTTTCTCTGGTAATATTCAGACCTTCTTTTTCTTGACACATAGGCTCAGAAAACTTTCTCTCAGGGGTTGTTTTTTTTTACCTGACCTGAAGGATTGGTTTGTCAAATAGAAAGAATAGCTCCATATTATTTCTACCTACTTCTTCTTTCTTTGGTTTGTTTTGGAGATAGGTTTTTTTTGTTTGTTTTAAATTTTTGGCCTTGTCCCTCCTAGTACAGGAAGTTCTCAACAGTAATTTTTCCAGATTACATCAAGTGACTCTCCTCCCTGTTGTGAATATTAAAATTCAATTTATAGACAATCACAACCTCTAAATAAGCAAATAAAACCTTTTGGTTTTATTAAAGCGTTTTGGTGCTGGGAGGATTTTTTCCCTTCTGTGTCCTGCTAAAGTCTACACAGAAGGAAACATATGCTTTATTTGTTTGGAAGATTTGTACTTCACAGCTGTTAGCAGCCAGTTGGCCACAGTAGGCACTTTGCCTGAACCTCAGTAGTGGAATAGAGGGGCAGAAAAATGGCTCATAAGCACCCTGATAGTGAGATTGATAGGCTGTAATTCCCAATTTGCCTTCTCTATCTGTAGATAAGGGAAGCAACAAAGAGCACTTGAGTGCCAATTCATTACATTGCATTTTGTGTCTCAGTTTCACTACAAAATTCATACTTCTTTTTAGTATGAAAGCTAAATTGAGCAGGAAATTAAATAGATGACTGCCAGGACATTCAATTGTTCATACCATGGACCGGAACAGCAAAAACAACAGAAGGGAATTCCAGCAAGTCAACTGTTCAATTGCACAACTGGGACTCATTTGGCAAACAGGTTTAATCACTACCTTTACTCTCCCAGTCACACCAAGGAACTGCTCAGTTTACAGTCTAATTCCTATAACACACATTCAGCAGCTCATCCTGCTTTAGAGTTTTCTTCCACCTGGTTATATAACCTTGCAATATTTCTGAAAAGTCCCATGGTGTGAAAGTGCTACCCAACATAAATCCCGTCAGGTCAGCAGTTATGTTCCTTCTGATAAACCAGGACCATGTGACAATAAAAAGTCTGCTAATCTCTTGTGCAAATTATTCCCAGGCTTGTGTTCCATTACCCAACACACAGGGTTTTATTCTTTCTACTCCATTGAGATATGAACAGGAAAAAAGGGATGCACTTTCTGCACTACCCAAATGTCCAAGAAAAAAACCTTCCCAAATAAAAAAACATCAACCGTAAAAACAAACAAAAGCCACAAATTTCCAAGAAATCTTAGAGCAGCACGATTGGGTTGAAGCAGAAGCAAAGGGATAAGGAAAGCTAGTGAAAAGGTGCAGAAGGCACCTGAAAGTGGAGGGAACTGATTGGGCACTCCTGTTGTGGCAAAACAAAAGGAAAGTTTAAAAAGAAACAAAAGGAATCATGTTACAGAGAAATGAGAAAGAAGATAAGCAAGGAAAGTTTCCACAGACAAACAACTGCAAGGAAAATATTAATTGAAATATCTAGCTCTATAGAGAATAATAGACGACTAACTGGGGGAAGTGTCAGTAAATAGGAAGGGCAAAAAGAAATGGTTAAGGAGAAGTGCAGAGGGAAATGAGACAGCATATTTCATATTTTCCATGTTATATTTCCATGTATTCCTGTCACTTTGAACAACTGGGAGATAAATGTAAATTTCAATGACTGAATAGATTGAGTAAAACTAGACCACAAGTTTAAAGAAAACAAGAATTACCACTGATAAATGCAAAGGTGTCAATGGCTCCTTTCTAGATTATTTTCTGCAAACAGAAGTTTAGACAGGCAAATAAGTCATGGATAATTATTGTCATTTTGAGGCTGTTACCTGAAATTAAATCCACCTGCAAGCTACACCTGGTCAAATAGCTCTTTCTTAGTAATATTTGTTTAAAGGTTAGTTTCCTGTAGCAGATGAACTTGTGATGAGCTAATCAGGAACCTTTTTATTTCCAAGGACTTTTGCAATGTCCTCAACAAACACTTCATAGCTTTCTGTTTGCCATTGGATATCTGTGTTGTGTGAACAATCATCAGAAAAACTTTGGCATATACGAAGATATTATTTGTAGGTGTGACCTAACCAACCTAATATAAGCATTTTATTTAAGCAAGCCTGGTTTTAAGTACTGAGGGAATCAGTGCTGTCATCTGGCAGTCACAGGTGAAGGGCTTTGAGGGTCTCCAGAGGGCAGTGCTGGACACTGTAGTTTGGTCACTATGGATCCATCAATGAAGAAGAGGTTTTCATGAGGAGTTGGCAGCTTTAGGTGCCTAAATCCCATTCACTTGGTGTTGTTATTCAAATACAGCCACATATATAAAAAATAAAACAGATTTTATATTTGGATGTTTCCGCTCTGTTCTTTTTCAGATTTGCTTATTATGTGGTTTCTGATGACTAAGACTTTAAGATAATCTCCAAGCTGTTCTTTTCTAAAATTAATTTTTTGGGGGGGCTATGCTTAAAAATTAAATGTTTGAGGTTTTACTTTCATAATTCTTACAAAATAGTTTTCTTAAAGTATAGGTCTTTTTAAACTTGTTGGGGTAAAATATTAAAAGCTGCATAGATGCAATTATTTTGGGAGGATATGGATGGATATTATAATGACTGAGAATTCCTTGCTTAACTACTTATTAATCATCACTGGGGAATATATCTCCTTTGTGTTAAAATGCAAAATATGACATGGAAGAAAGTGAGAAGTTTGTAACAGGCAAGTTTTCTAAGTCTTTTCTTACTCAAATGAAGAATACAAGAATCCAATAACAAACTTAAAAGTCCCTAGCAATCTTAAGCTTCCTTTGTAGGTCTTCTGAATTGCTGAAAATTTGGAGTAGGAATAAGATAAATAGACAATAAAGAATTGTGTATTCATTTGGAATTTTGATTGACATCAGCATGGTTACACATGAACAATTAAACTCTCATTCAGCCAGAAGGTTTCTGAATTTCATGTAGTGACCCTCAGCACAGGGTCAGGACTGTTCAGGCCTGCTGAAGATATAAGTTGATGGCACCATCTCTCACAGCATGAAAAGTTATTGAAAAAAGTGAGAAGACTCTCCCTCTCCGCTCTGCTCTAGTGAGACTCTGCAGTGCAGCATCCAGCTCTGGGTCCTCCAGCACAGGAAAGACCTACTTGTTGAGGAAAGACTCGCTTCTTGGAGTGAGTCCAGAGGAGGCCACCAAAGTGCTCAGAGGGATGGAGCACCTCTGCTGTGAGAAAAGGCTGAGAGAATTGAAATTGTTCAATCTGGAAAAAAGAAGACCTCAAAGAGTTATCACTCTACAACTATCTGAAAGGAGGTTGCAGTCAGGTGGGGGTCAGTCTCTTTCTCCAGGCAACAACTGACAGAACAAGAGGACAAGGTAGGCCAAGAAAAATATAGGTTGGATATTAGGAAAAAGTTATTACAGAGTGATACAGTATTGGATTGGTTTGCCTGGTGAGGTGGTGGAGTCACCATCCCTGAGGTGCTTAAAAAAAGACTGGATATGGCACTCAGTGCCATGGTCTAGTTGAGGTGTTAGGGCATGGGTTGGACTCAATGATCTTGAAGATCTTTTCCAACCCAGTGATTCTCTGATTCTGTGATTCTGTGACCTAATTGTGACATTCCAGTACCTAAAGTGAGCCTACAAGAAAGCTGGAGAGGGACTATACAAGGGCATGTAGAGACATGCTCCAAAGCAAAAGAGTAGGTTTAGATTAGATATTAGGAAGAAATTATTTATTGTGCAGGTGGTGAGGTACTGAAATAGATTGTCCAGAGAAGCAGTAGATGTCCTGGAGGTGTTCAAGGCCAGGTTGGATGGGGCTCTGAGCAATTTGGTGAAAGGTATCCGTGCTTGTGATAGAGATTGGAACTGGATGATCTTTAAGAACCTTCCAATTCAAGCTATTCTATGATTTTATGATTCTATGATTAGATTTTCATAGCACATGATTGCAAATTGAAATCTCTGACTTACTTTCATGACATACTTGTGAGTAATACTGGGATTAAAGAAAGCCTTATATCTTAGAGCAGATGAATTTTCTTTTTTCATTTTCCATATTAGATAAAAAATTGTCATAGGTCGAAAAATGTGCTGTAAAAATAAATCGGAAGGAACAAGTAATTAATTGAAAAGTCTCTAAACAACACTCTATTTTAATATTGTGAAGTGGATGCAGCTACCTGTCAAACACCCATCCATCCCCTTGCCTAATCCCTTTTCCTGAGGGCCAGGATGAAAACAGAATGAAGGCAAGAAGACTCATGGATGAAGATAGTGATATTTGAATAGGGAAAGCAAAATGAGTGTGTGCAAATGTGCTGGTTTGACCTTGGTTGGTA